>VWZW01001657.1:1301836-1457960 GCA_013397115.1 Edolisoma coerulescens
AAAGCTATCAACACAGTTAGTTTGTTAGTTCCTTATAGCACTAATATTTTCTTCAGTTTCCTGAAAAAGTTTTATTACTGTTTTCTCTAATCCTATGTCCACATTTAATCACCAAAAATGCACCTCCACCACACAGCAGATGTGTCATTAACTATTTCTGAAAAAAGGTGAAATAAAATCACCCAGCATGAGAAGACTATGGAATTAGCCAACACTAGCAGATGGTGTTTATTTTGTCACTGCTTGTGTTAAAAATTGTCACCTATTTCATCAGTATCTTTAAGGTAGAAGCTTCATGCAAAAAGTGGAAAAGCTATTTTTTATAAGCTGTCACAGAACTCCTTAAAATAAAATGTCTTCTGTTCACGGCTTCCAGTTTTTAGGACATGGTGCATTACACAGGAGATCGATTTGTATAAATCTGAGGTGATCGAGTATTTTGCCAGCAGCTCAGCTTTTCATCACACAACCGCTTTTGTTTCTTAAACAAATTTAAAATCCTTTATTTCCAATACTGCTGCTGTTCAGACAATCTCTGTAACATTGCTCCTAGAAGAGGCACCTGGTAGAACTCTCAGCTTCTTTTCTTCCAGGACCCACTGTGCAAGAGTTTTACTTCTCCCTCAGAATTTCCTACATTCTCGCTATTTTATTTTATCACACACTTTTGGCTGTGTGATTTCCATTCTCTGCTCGACAGTTTCTTAACAAAACAGTTGCATGTGGAATAATTGCACAACCTGGACTTGGCTGCCTAAAGAAATCACTGCTAAAATCCCACGATAAACCCAGGTCTTGCTCACGTAGTTTTGAAAGAATGTCCACTAGAATTTGAACCTAAAAATCCTGTTAGTGCACTGCAATATGGTTTGATTGACTCAATCCTTTCTCCCTCTCTGTCAAGTCTTCTACAGCACTCCAGTTCAGGTTGGCTTGCACACACTATACCAGGAGCTGATCCTTTTTCCTTTGCCATTTAATGAGGCCTCTCAGTGTCCTATTCAAATCATACCCTAAGCAGTAGGGGTAGTATGTAGCAGTATGACTTCTACATTCCTTTTTTTTATATATATATAACTCAACATCATACTTCTGGAATGCTTAAAAAGTATTCCTTATTTCAATAAATCCCTGAACTTTTGTTACATTATTTTACACCTCTGAAAAGAAACCAAGGGTGGTCAGGTTATTTTGTTTGTTGGATTTTGTTTTTAATTCTAAATTCTTATTATGACATAGATTTGAGATTTTTGTGGGGGTAGTTGGGTGGGTTGTTTATTGCAGCTTTTTAAATCTACTAAGAATTCTTCTTCCAGAAAAGGAATGTTCACAACTGGTGAGATTTAGGACTACTCCAAATACTAGCAAGGGGAGATATTTTTTGTGTAGGGCACGTTTATTCTCTTTCCAGAGTCTGAACATGGATCTGACAACAATCCTTCTGCCTGTATTTCTGAACCATTGACCATTCTAACACCTGTGTTCAGCACTTTGCCTCCTTCTTTTCTGGCTGCATCAGTGGCATCTCTATCCTTACCAAAGCAAAGGCAGAGCAGATCAAGAAACCCATCATTTTGTTAGAGCACAGCAAAGCAATCCGTGCTCTAGATGAGCACACATGGGAACTGGGTACCTTTGAAATGCAAAGTCTGAGGGCTCTACTTACGGTGATACAAAGAGTCCTCTTCTGTTGACACAACATGCACGCTGAAAGCTTTGCAACACTATTTGGATGCATTCTCAGCCAGCTGAGGCTTTAAACCAAGGTTACTGCCATCTGTCTGGTTTTGGCAGCATCTAGATTGATGTAAAAAATCCTATGGCACTGTTTAAAAGGAGCAGAGATAAAGCTCTCTTTTGGTCAATTCCCTCAAATTATTAACATAAAAGATGTGGCTGATACCAAGGCCAGTCAGCACATCTGGGTCAATAAGCTCACTGCACCTTTCTTACCACATTTAGAGCATCCAACAAACTACTTCACGACTCAGATTTAGCATGCCCCAAGAAATTAGACTCATAAAAGTCATAAAAAGTACTAATTTTTTCTATTGCCTGTCACAGTTCAATTATTTTCTTGGATGCATGTTAAATCAAGCCAGTTGCAAGGATTAATGCTATCAAGTATTTTTGAGTTGTGAGACAGTTTTTAATACATTCCCAAATTCTTCCTAATTTCTAGAGCTCTGAAAAAACACAGTACCAAAAATTGAAAGCAATATATCAATCCAATTTGTTTGAATTGGGAAGAGTTTCAGATTGCAAGTGAAAAAGAAGCAAACCAAAGAGAAACAATATTTGATGAAAAGGCTCAAAGCTTCAAATGAGAAAAGACATTGTTCAGTTGGTTGCAATTTGTTAGGCAAAAACTTTCTGTGATCCTGGAAAATGCATTCAATTATTATTCTTCGAGATTTAGTACAGCCTAAATAGCAAAACCCACTCATTTCACCTGTGCCAAAATCCTCCTGCAACACCAATAATCATGAATGCTTCAGAAATGCAGAGATACGTACAGGATCATTTCCATTTTTTGTTAATTTCATCTTTATTACCAACCATACACACCACCTTGGGCAGTTTTTAGCATTATACATCAGCATTATGGAAATTTAATTACTCTACCAAAGGTTCTGGCTCCCACTCTTCTAAGAAGCGTGGAAACACAACAAACCGTCCTTATCTCCAGTTTGAAAACACACTGAACACTCGTGGGCTGCATTAACTAGGAAATGGTCACAGATGCTCAGCACTTTCCAGCATTTGATTAAAGAAACTCTTCCAGTATTTGCTCAAACACTGTTTGAGATTCAAAGAATAATGCCATTTACTAGTTTTTACCAACAATCAAGCAGTTATTGAAAGAAGTACATCAGAAAATGAGGGTGATGAGAAAACCTTGGTTTAGGTCTCATTTAAATATTAAGCAAGCAGAGTATTATTCCTGGTTAGGGCCCTCACCTTGCAAAGTATTTACTTAAGTGCTTAAAAAAAAAAAAAAAAGCCCAAACAGAAAGGTGTCTTTCATGTATGTACTAGGTCAGAAGTGCAGTGGAAGAAAAGAATGAAATCACAAAATACATCTTTCATATCATTAGGCAATCAAATACAAAGTAAAATTTGCCAAGCGGAGGACAAAAGACTTTATAAAAAACAGCTCCTGCTAATTGAGTAAGGGCACATGCTGATACTCTAGTTAGTATAAGTGTACATATCAATGAATGAAACTAAATTTTGATTTCAAGAAATATCAAGAGGAATATGTCACTGAATTATTATCTTTGTACTAAAACTCCTTCAGATGTCTTTTGATTTATATTACTACAGCCTGGCAATTTTATTTTTTTTTTTTTGCTAAAAAAGTACATTGCAGGCTTTTTTCCCAAACATCCTCTTCCTCCCAAAGGAGTTTTGCTCTCAGGGAAGCAAAAGTATGTCTGTGTGTGGGGAGCAGCGGTACTTCAAAAACCCCTGTCTAGCAATGACACAATTCCCTACAAAACCACAAAACCCAATACAACTCCCTGATTGTTTTGCACAGCCCCTAAGATACAAAACTTCAGTGGCACATCAAGTGTGACTGCCTGAATCTCAAAATCTTAGATTAAAAAAAATTGAAATCAAGACTGAAGATGAAAAGTCATCACTAAATCTTTCACTCAAAAGCCTGATTTAAGAATCTCTGAAGAAATGTGTGCCCCATGCAAACCTTTACCAACGGAATACAACATTTGAAACTGCTTTTGTGAAAATACAGGTACAGGTACCATTTTGTTTTAAATTATGCCTGTGTGTACCCAGATCTGGCATCTCTTCCATGTTTTAGCTCTCCTCCTCTCATGGAATGAGCCCCACTCCATGAAGCAAGACCACCTCAGGGCAAACAGCTCCTTCACCACCCAGCCAAGTCTCCCAGTGAAAAACCCACCCCTAAATCAGTTCAATCCAACCAGGAAGGTAATACTCAACAGTGACATAGAAATAAGTAGTAGAGACCAGGTTTATTCAGCAGAATATAAATACCCAGGAAAAAAAAAAAAATCAACCAACCAACCTCCCACAACACATAATAGACAGAACATACACAGAACAAGATTAAGCATTGCACAACACACAAGTTCTAAACTAGGTTCTAAGTTTACAAGGAATACAGTTTAAGCAAAATAAAAACCTTACGTATGAGAGAGTTCTTTGTCTCAGCCAGCTGCTGCCAGCTTGTCTGTCTGTCTTTCAATTTCTCAGAAAGGTGTGTGTGAAAATCTAAATGAAATAAAACAAATAACATTTTAGAGATGGCTCTTCTGCTTTTGTTCATTCCATTCACCTTTGGTGCAATACAGCCAACAGAATGTTTCACCTCCTCCCACCCAAAGCATTCCTCAATAGTAAGTAAAATACATTACTCATTATTATCAAGTGCTTAGGAATTCTTTTATCTTGTTATCAATGACATAAAAAAGCATATTGAATAGCAGTAGTTTGGTGCAATTTTGCTTTGCAGGAAGTCCATATACCCACTGTCAGCATCACAAAAAGGCCTCAGTGCATAAAGATCTCTCTAAAATCTCTCTTTGGGTAGAATTTAACCCAAAGGCCAGCAGAGTTTCCATACAGGCTGTACAGGAGGTGCTTAAGTTCAGACTAACTTATTTTCAGTGTACTATCCATTCGTCCTATAGCCAAACACATACCATTACATCCTTCTAGAAGATATTTTTTGTTATCTAAAAACAGAATCCTAAGATACATTTGGAAAATGGACACTCTCAGCTGTAATAAATCACTTCTTACATGTTTATTGCAGCAGCATTATGACTTTTACATTGACTTTTAACATACTCTGGCTCACTCTGCTGCATCTCAACTAGACAGGAACCAGTGAAACTCTACTGTTGCAAGGAGAATTCTTTTTTCTTTTTTGTCTCATAAAAAACCTCCAGCTTTAGCAAAAGAGATTTTAATACATACATACAAAAAACCCCCTTTAGTTTTGAATCATCTCTCTCTTAGACTAAGAAGAACTAAAATAATCTTGGATTTTGAAACCATGACATAATCAGGGAGTCCTCTTACATTTGAAAAGCTCAAAATCAATTGAAAATTATTATTGAATTTCATAATAACATCAGGAGAACCTTCAGATGTAGTAAACAGGAAACATAAAACCTATTTTTATTTATTTACAGGATTTGCCTTGCAAAAACCAGCAAGACAAGAGGTCCAATAACTAATGTATGGTCACTCTGATTCTTGTTTTTCTCTTAAGTTTTCACTGGAAAATAATTTTACTTGGTGCATCTCAGGTTCAAATCCTTCATAATATTTATAAGATAATAATTTATTCTTTCACCCAACACTCAAATAAAATCAACAGTGAAAATGTGTTCTGTAAACACAGTACTTTATTATATGCAAAGAAAAAAGGCAACACATTGACACAAATAAAAAAAGGGCTGACCAAGACAATAGAAAATAAACCACTTTGCACGCTAGACAACAAATTAGCTATTTGTTAGGAGCAAAAATACTTTGCTTCTAGTGGAATAATGTGAAAGAATGACAGCAACTGAGTCTTAAATCTCTGCCTTTGCGGGGAAAGGAATTTCAAGGGACAAGTTACAAACAATAAAAACCAGGTAGAATTTACTAAACTGGCTCAATGTCTCCTTGCCACATGTGAAGTTAAACTTTGATAAGGTATGCGACTAGAAGACATTTTTGGGTACTTTGGCTCACATCTAATTAGTTAAGCTTTATTTTGATGATACAGACTTTTGATTTCAAAACAAAGAAGAAAAAAAGAGATTTTCAGGAAGGTTTCACTTATCAAGAAAGATAATTCAAAGAATAACATATAAGTGAAGCAAAGAAATGTGAAGGGCAGACCACAGTGGATATCAACATAAAAATGCTGGTAAAAAAAAAAAAAGGCAAATTTCTCGTTTCGGTATTTTCAGTAATTTTTCCCCAAAACAAAATACTAAAAGTTGATATTGTTTTCATATTTTAAAAATGGGTGAAATTAAATATAAATAAACACATGCATACACAGGCATATATCAAAGAGGAAGTAATGGAATTGCTTCACTAAGCTTTTTTCCCCTTTTCTCTTTCTATGTGAAAATGGAACCAAACTCTTAAATACAGTGCAACTCTTCTGCAGTACTTACAGCTAAATTAAACCATTTTAGTAGCTTGCAATTGTACTATTTCTGTTATATCCCATCCTATAATATGCACAGTTTTGAAATCTTTACTGTCTCTATTTCTGTTTTAATACAAGCTTTAGTTTTCATTTCTCTTTTATGAGGAAAACCAGAATTAATCCATCAACAGTTCATCTATTGACATTTTATCACATTACCCTTTAAGCTTGTGTATGTTACTGGATCTGCTATTTTCTCTTTCATCTGTCTATGGCCACCTTGGGATATTCGATCCTTATAAAGGACACAGATGAGGATAACAAACTGTTCACACAAGGAAGCTGAACCATCCCTCTTTTTATGGGAAGCACCTAAAAGTAATGGCTAAAGCTCAAGTTGCCAAGCTCTGTTTCTCCAAGAATTAAAAAAAAGTTTGTTTTTCCAAAGGACAATTCATGCAGAATTGTCCAATGCCCAAAGGAAAGAATATTTAAATGTTAAGACACTTTAAAACAGCGTCATCCGAAGGGAAGTCTCCGTGGGTATGACCTTCCTTTCACACTCACAGGGAGTTAAACCTAACTGCATTTAGGGTTATCTCTAGCAGCTACACTTGGAATCAACCATCCTCAGGAGGACTATTGTTCTAACTAATCTACTTATTAGGCTTTTATTCAGATTTAGTACAGCCTTTTATAAAAAAACATCTCGAAGGAATAGTAATGGATTTTGCAATTATCAGACAGGAAAGAGCAGACTATGACCTACAATCTTTGGCCTTATCAAAAATTAGGAAAAAGAAATCTTTTCTAAGTAAATCTTTACATCTTTAAGTTCATTTTAGTCCCTATCAGACGCTGCAGTTACATCTGGAAAGGTAAAACCTGTGTGAATTTCCGGTGCTCCTCCTATACACTGCCCTAAAATACAACCCCTCCCACAGTAACTGGCAGGGAGAAAGAAACCTGCTTTCTGTCCTTGCCTTGCAAAGATGAGCAAGTAGCAGTTTTTAGCTTGCTATCTCAAGCCCCATTTGAAGCTAAAAACCACTCCTGAATCAGGTGATTTTAGATACCAGTACAAATCCTGGCAGCACCTTTTGAGAACTGAGAAAACAGGCACTGCAATTCCTGACCCGCTCTCCCATGAGAGAATACAGAGTTTGAACCAGTTCCTTGCCTTCTACATATTTTAAATATTTCTCCAATTTCCCTCCCAGCCCAACAGTCTCCCAGGGAACCTGCCACTCTGAGGGGATCCATTCCCCCCCGCAATCGGGAGGCACCTCTGGACAGCAGCAGCCAGAGGCTCCTCTCCTCAGGATCTCAGTGCAGAGCATGCCTGGGCCCCACAGGACATGTCTTTGTCCCAGGAAAGAGCCTGACCACCAAATATCCTGCTCTTAGTTCTAGTTCCTCTTTTGAGCTGTCCTGGCTACCACTCACAACCATCAACTGCCCAGGAACAAGCATCGCTCCTCTCTTTTCTTTCTCTCTCTCCTCATTCCCAGTTGTTTTCTTCCTTTGAAATTCTCCCCTTCATGGTTTAAATAGAAGCTTCCTGCTATGCACTATAAATTCCCAATCTTTTTAGTTCATAGGTATTCTGGCATTTTGCTGTTTAGCATTTTCCAACAGGCATCACTAAAATCTTGGCAACCAATCACCTAAGATGCGCTCCACCCTTTAAGACAACAGCACGTTGTTTATGGTTGGGTTGTTTGGGGGTTTTTGTACATATGAAAGCTTCCCTACATTTTATAAAAGTTGCTTCCTCCACCCATAAGTCTTATGCCTCTCAGTCAACATTGATCTAGAAAATAACTGTGGAACATTAAATATGACCAGAGCCTAAATATCCTCCTAAGCTCTGTTCTCATTTTTCCTCTTCTATTGATCAAAGTGGCATAACCCAATTTTTACTAGTAATATACAAAAAAAAGATGGTTTATTTTCATAAAGTAGCACTTCAGAAGCCTTGAAAAACACCCTTACAAATAAATAGCCTGAATTTCTCAAGCTGCTTTCCCTCCCTCCCTATACTTACACAAAAACATCCAGTAATAAACACTTGCTCCTTTCCTGTCACACTTGTGTGGCTGAGACCTGTCCCAAATGTCTCTGATTTCCTGTCTACTGACCCCTTTCTGTGAGCAGAAGTTTCTCCTCTGTTGGTATCTCAGTATATTTTCACTGCTATTTGCTCAACTATTATTGCTGATCTTTATGATTTTTGAGGAATAGGACAAAACCCGTAGCAACCGACAGAACACTCTCTCAGTACCAGGCACGTCAATGCTCTTTGTCCTCAAAAAACTGGGTTTTTTTCCCCATCATATTCTACCCCAGTAGTCTACTTCAGACCATGCCTGGTGGGCAGATGTAACAAGTGCAGCACTCAACCTCTACACACACCACCTCCAGTCAGAAAAATAACTCAGTAATACAAAAGTCATGCACAAAGGTATGGGAACAAGAACTGCTCTGTAACAAAAAGGCCACACAATTTTTCTTTTCCCATATTGTCTTGACAGAATTACTCTCTGCTGTATTACTCTATTATGTTCTATTGCACATTTTATATCCAATGTTTTGTTTGATCTTTTGTAAAAGTTGCGTTCGGATTTTTCTCCTCTGAAGCACATTCAACAAGTCAATTAGACTTAAAAAGCTCTACCTTCATAGTGTACTGGCAGCTCTCAAGCACAATTATTCTCCAATGCAAAACACCCACAAGACATATTGAAGAGTATACTTCCACAAAATAAAACGTTAACACACCACCAAACATTCATGCAGAATTGACAAACACTACAAAGGAAAATGCTCTAATGCAGTTAAAGTACATCTGAAAGTATATTTTAGTTCAGTGAACTCCACAGCAAATACACCATTTTCCCTCTCCTCAGCCTAAAAGTAAAGTTACAAAACGGGAGTCAGAAGAATTTTTGACCTGCATTGCAATTTAAAACTTCCTAAATGTTACCAGCAACAGATCTACTGTACCAGGAGCTGGGTTTGCCAAGGGCAGTATCCATGCCTTTTCTAGAGAATAAAGCAAGTATCTAGCTACATTAGAGACAACAGCACAGAACTTATAATGAAAAATACTTACATTTTTTGTTTTCATTTCCTATGGAGTACTAAAAGCGTTGGGATGTCTTTCTACCGTAAGAATCACAGGGACATGCATAATTCAGATCAGCACTTAGAGTGCAGAGATGTGTCTATTTCTTTGAGTAGAAGTCTGTTCTAACTATGAAGTCAAAGTTAACTGAACCTAAAATTCAAGTAGATTCGTTTAAGTCAAATTAAATTATTTTTATTAGTCTTATCTCCCAAAAGAATTAAACACAGCCCTATGAAGTCCAAATGATTACGTCTAGACAGGAGTGTCAATCAATTTCACAATATCACATTAAGATCATGCCATTACATATCTGGTAATTTTGATAAGTCTTCTCAAATTCCCCCAAACAGCCAAGCCCTATCATTTAAAAATATTCATAACTGCCTCTTAATTCAACATGGTCATTGACTCACACAAAAAGTAAAACTCTAATTCAAACTTCCCAACATTTTTTCTTTCTGGTTTTACTTTGCCTTTTGAAGTAAAGGTCAATTCAACAACTATTACTTCATGCTGTTAGGAATGGTTTAGTAGCCCCATACAGACCAATGACTCAGCTACGAGTCATGATTTAATAATTATGGAGATATAAGTCATAATTCTCATGGGAATAATTTATTAAAAATTAAGAAAAGCTTCAAACATCAACTGAAGGTTCTCTATGGTTGCTTTCTCTTTCTTTAATACCTTTTCCATGCAAGCCTCTCACAAATAACACTTTACCCTCAGGTCAGCCTCTGTGCCAATGGCTGTGTTTTCAGAGCAAAAACTGAACACCCGGAAAGACCAGTAACTCTCCTAAAAAATTATTTTCAAATCCAACTGTTAAAAAGAAAATTAAATCTCTGAACATGGTATCCTTACGTAAATATGGTGACAAAATTCACGTGAATGGAATTTTACAACAGAAGCTGCCAGGTACAAAGTCTAAAACGTAGAGGAGACCACATGCACTGTACCAAAACCAGCCAACACTTCAATTAAGGCACCCATTGCTTTTTCTCCTCACTTTTGGCAGCACACAAAACTGCATTAAAAAAAACTTTATGGAAAAGGGTAAAACTGATTTAAATCCTAGAAGTCATCCCATAAAAATAATTTTTCTCCTCATTGTGGGATACGTATTTTTCAGCTTGAAAGCATAAAGAAAGGATAAGTCAACCAGTACAAGTTATCTGACCATACTAATTTCCTGCTTCTTTTGTAAAATTAGGGAAAAACTAGTTAGCTGCTCTTGATTTTTTCCAACAACCCGAATATTCCACAGGCACTAAAGCAACCTGTCTGTCTCTAACACTGTAGCTCATTGCTCATTTAGAACCAAGGACGCTCCTTGAAATACAAAGAAAGTGATTGAGATTAGTGTTCCAGCAATAGTAATGCCTCACAAAACAAAGCAAAGCTCTCGAAGTAATAACTTCAGCATCTGTCTTCCTCATTATTCATTTATGTTATTCGTTGTTAAGAATTATTGTTTGTTTTTAAATTGCTATGGCAAGTTAATTAATTGATGAGCCTCAACCACCTTTAAACCTACTTTTACTTACTGATCTCTCTTGTCTTTCTACAGCAAGTTCTATTAGTGAAAAAAAAATCAAATTACAATTTTCAAGTAATTTAGTTGGTAAGATCTTATTTGTCATCTGTGCCTGTGAACAATTCTGAAGAACTGACATACAACCCACAAGAAGCCAAGCTTACTGCTTCACTGTGGTTTTTTTTGGGGAAAAAGATAAGAACAAGATTTCTATCGCAAATTTTACCAAGTATCTGTTCAGCCTCTCTAATGAGATCACCTATAGCTTTGAAACAAAGCTATTCTTAGTACTCTTTGATAAAGAATCTAAGTACAACCTGTAGCAAATCATATCAAAGATATTTTATCACTTCTCTAGCCCAGGGAAAACTATAAAACTAGAATAAATACACAAAAGTAATACTTGAGAATATCCTCTGTAACTCCAGGAACTTGCCTCTCCAATTTCATAAAAATTTTATTCAACAGCTCTGGTTGGATTTTTCTTCCATCAATTCCACAAGTCTGGCTTAGTGTAAATTGTTAGTATTTACAAAGTCCAGGGACAAGAAGCCTTGAAGGTATATGAGGTAGATTTTTTTGCTAATTTGATGCTGTAGAGTTTCCATACAGGTAAAAGGCAGCGAGCAATCATTCCTTACTCACATTCTTTATGTCAATCACCACTGCAGAGGCTCCAGTCATGTGTAAACCATTGCACACCAACTGGTGTAAAAACCAGTTGTTTTTACACTAAAGAATATTAAAGTTATACTTCACAAGGAAATCATGTCATACTTTGGGTAACTCATCTCACCAGCTCCTACCTTTTGCAGTTCAACTGTATCATTCTTTAAATGAAAGAATGAGAATTCAGCATATTGTTCAACGTTTATGGACCTTCCACACCTTTATACAGTGGCAGTGACAAGATTTTCTGGTTTCTTTAAATAAACTTTCCACTGGTTCCTATTTTTGTTATATAAAGAAGTTTTTTGCATTATTATGATATTGCATGAATATCCTTTCACAGGATTATCCACTGTTGTACTAACATAACTTTCCTGAATTGTAATAGACAATTCAAAGCCCATCATAATTCCTCAATAATTATCCATTTCACCTACTGTTTTCTATCCCACCCATTCACATTGTGAGATTATTCAGGAAAAGTTCAACATCTTTGTCTTCACTACACTGCCATACAGAAATCAATCACTTCAGTACATTTCTGCTTCTCCAGCTCATTCTAAAAACCACCAAAATTAAGTTTTCCCCCTGAAGAGAACAACAAAGTACAGGAAGAGGCTGTAACGCTCAGGAAAGAAACCCCAGATAAATTCAGCTCTTTTCTGTAACAACATATGCTACCTCACACATGACGGCAGCTGCTTCCCTCTGCACACAACATGGGCTGACAACAAACACACTCATCTGCTTCCTGACGGAATGGAGCCCTCAGTGCCCAGTTTGCACAAAAAGCAGTTCATGGCCGAGGCAGAAAAACTGCTCTGGACAAGAGAGCCACAGCCAAACGCATCACAGCTTCACGCGGTGCACAGTTAAGAGAGAAAGCATTACACTCCCTGACCCAAAACGGATGATGTTTTGGAGGAAATAAACATAGACAACACTTTCTGCACGTACCAGAAGGATATTTATGATGGAAGAAACATTGCAATGTATTTTATCTAAGCTACAAATACTGAGTCATGTGGTGATTGACCTAGTTTCCTGTTAACTTTCAGCGTATTTTTAGTTACTCCCTGTTGATTTATGTTTTCATTAAAACCAGAGGGATATGTCTTTTGAAGCCTGCTGGAGAATGAATGGAGGTATGATGCCTTCCAAAGGATGCCTAGGCATTTTCCCCCAATGTTTTCTCTCTCTTAAAGTCACATGTCTAGTAGGAGCTCAACTGAAGAGCAAATAAGCATCATTTGTTTACCTCTATCTTATCTTTCCTTCTCAGGAATTTAAATGCAAATGAAAAATAGAACAAACACCAACAAATGCATCAAGTGGTGATGCAGTCTAATGACTACAACCAACACAGTCTGTGCTCTGCTCACCACAGCATTCTGCAGTCAGCAGGACTGGCAATGACCCCTATCTTCTGTTTGCAACTGAATATACACAGAAGTACTTTGAAAATCATCCCAGTATTTACACTAAGTGATATAATTAATTTTCAGAGTTCTGTGGGACGACATATAACATTTTATATAGACTATTAAGTAGATTATATTGATTTGAAATAGAACAGAAAACCTACCTAAGAAAAGAGCTCTCTGAGCACCTCCAAACATTTAGAAGATGCATTAGAAGGGTTTTCTTTTTGGGAAATGATGAGCTTAATTTACAATAAGGGAAAACTAATTGTTCTCAGACCACAAATGTAAAGTCAGGGAAAGCAAGTCCACTGTTGCCAATTCTTTCTTTAGTATGAGAACGGACCATAAAACTTCAAAATTTATGTATGAACTCCAAAGGTTCAGAGCAATCCATAGCTGAGGTTCTTTTTTTTTGCTTGTTTTGCCCCTTGTCTACCACTGAATGAAGTTACAACATTCGATTTTGTGTAGTAAACAAGCACAAAATACTGCATAAGGACCTAGCTTCAAATGAAGGCTCAATTTTAATAATGATCTTGATAATTATATTAGGATAGTCAAGGTTTCCCTACAGCTTTCTATTTTTCAAATTTGAAGAGAGTTATGTGCATGATGACAGCTCTGTGTGCTCATAAGACTATTCTTACTTTATCCTGTCTACTTTCACACTCTCCAGAAATTCAGTTTTAAGCTGCAGTTTTCAAGTATTTTGTCAATCACAGTTTATCAAATGCATTCTGCTAAGGCAGCTGTCAGGACAAGATTCAGCAGTGACAAGCTGTCTCGGCTCCTGTTCATTCTACCCTTTTTATCTCTGAGGAGGAGAAACACTCTGGCTAGAAAAGGCTCTACCTGTTCACCAGACAGGCAGTGGAGTCACTGCGTTGGCAGAGCTCCTGATCAACAGAACGAGGACTACCAATAAATTCTCAGCAGCCCATTTATGCCTACTTTTTCCTTATCATAAGTGCTGTTCTGAAAACACCACTGGCACTCTGCACACAGAGGTGATTGAGTAAAAAGACACAGTGCAGGTTGTCAATTTATCCTGAAATAGCTTCTAGTGGATAGATAAAAGCCATCTAAACCACAGCACAAGACAGTGCTATTACATAGAATCTCCAGACTTCCCACCAAAAATTCCAGAAAAAACCTCTGCCCTCTGTTACATACACACACAAAATTATGGCATCACACACGGCTATTTGTGTATATAGTGAAATATCAGTGCAGACTGGAGTATTGTCTTACAAATCCTGGTAATCAAGAACTTCATCTAATCTCACTCGGCATGAATGATATTTCAGAAAGGCTAAAACTGGGATTATGCCAGACTTGCCTTTTAGTTTTAATAGTGTTGACTACATTACCTAAAAGAATCTTCACTAATAATGACAAATCATGACTGGGAAAACATGTATAAGTCAGATTTTCTCCTCCTCCACATATATTACCATGGAAATGCCAAAAGCTAAGACAGTTCACAGATAGCTTATCTCCAAATATTTTAGTTGATCAAAATGATGCCATTTGATCCCATACATGATCTGTTGTGGGATGAAGAAGGGAGTTTGAACAGTGGATTCAGTGTTAATCTACATCAAACACTTCTCCTTTAAAGGGAACAGAATGAAGAAAGTTTCAGTCTTCATTAAAGAGGAAGCAAGAAAAAGGCCAAGTAGTGACTTGAACTTTAGAAGTGTTAAATAGTATTTGAAACAGGCTGACATTTGAAAATTTTCAATTGTTGTCCATCTTTTAAGTGTCCTTCATTGTCCATAAATGTCATATAAAAAAGAACAAAGCAATAAATGGGTCAGAGTAATCTCAGAAATAAGAGAAAAATCGTTAGGATATGAAGAGGAGCCATCAAACTGCCTTAACACAGTGTCTCATTGCCAATCCCAGCATGAGAGGTTAGAAGCAGAGCTGGTGGCAAGAGCAGGAGCACAGGAAGAAGTCAGAGATAAAAATACAAATAACACAAGGATGACCTTAGGTGTAAATAGAAATCCAAGTCTCAAGTTTAGATGTCCCTACAGAAACTACCTCATGCTCACAGCTAGTTTTCCATGCTTGCATATAATGGAGCAACAAACTACAAAACCTTCAGGAAAAGTTGGAGTAAAAGACTTAAAAAGACAGCCAAGAAGGTGAGAAAACAAACATAACTGGTTACAATTCTGTCTGACCTGGGAAAAAAACCAACTCAGAAGCTCCAAGGACCAAGAATCAGAGAGGACTGTCCTGAAGAAATACGTTCAGACTGTAATAGGTACAGCTGAGCATTTTATTCCTCTAAGGTAAGTAAACTGAACACCTCACACATCCTTTCAGATTAAGGATTAGATATTGTCCAAACACTAAGGCTCTATTTAGACTGTGGGAGGGGAGGGGGCTGGCCCTGTCCGGAGGCCGTATTTCCTTTCCTTGCACTCCTGGCATGACACTCTCTGTACAAGCTTCTCCCTTCTCTTTGTGCAGGGCACAAATCCTGAACACATCCCTGTTGTTCAGCAGATCCAAAGAGTGCATTAGGATGGATGGATGGAAAGCATGCTCATGTATAAAAAACTGCACACAGCTTCTAGTTTGCCAGCTGACGTAAAAACATGACAGGAGATAAACTTAAGAACGTAATAAGAATTTTCACATGCCAGTAATATTTTTTTAGACTTTCTTTTTTAGTACTAGCCATGGGACCAAGTTACATCAGTCAGAAAAAATAATTTTGCGCTTTCAGCGTATGTAATACCTGCCAAATAAGAGAAGATGACACAAAGGAAGGAGGAGATGAATCAAGTGAAGGGTCACTAGAAACCTGTTTTCTCAAAGTGGACAGACTGTGCCTCAGCCCAGCAGTAACCCCCCAGTCATCATTTCTTTATCACAGCACCTCTGATGCAGCTACCTAGGGATTGAGGGGTCATTATTTCGGGACATTAAATATGCCACCAGTCACCCATGGCCAAGAGCTGTATTCAATCATCTGGGAGCAAAGGCATGTTTTAGAAAATAGAATTTAAACCCGGATCTTTACTGGACACAGTTATGTTTATCACTGAGAAAATCCATACAGCTGCTGACCCTGTTCCAACATAGAGAAGTGCTGAGCTGAAAAACCAGCACTCTTCTGAAGGAGAGAGCAAGCAGAGCTTGGAGTTATAACAAAGCAGAACCTCTGTTTCATAGAGGAAGTTGCAAATTTACTAGTTCACCTTTGGATGTAAGAATTTCACCAAGTAGGGTATTGGGATACAATTCACACATTCCTTGATGAAGCAACCAAGGGCACTCTGACATTTTTACTAGTCCCTCCCAATTACTTGGTGGTCTTATTCAATCACAAGCATTTGGAACTATTTAAATTTCCACATATAAAATCCCTTTTGTCAGTCACGACAAACCCTAGACATCATCTAGTACACAGAGGCCATCAGGCAAATCACACCTATGGCAATACTTCACAGAAGGGGACAACTACAGGGTGCAACACCTCACTTCTGGAAGGTTCAAGTGAGCAATGTCTCAGCTGAAGCAGCCTTTTCAAGCAGCCTGTGGCAAACAAATATGTTTGTTTGTCATTTTTATGACCTTTCCTTTTACCATCTAACACTGATAAAAACACATTTAGGCTGTTATTTACTGGTCAACATGTCCAGCATGCATTAAAAACCCCATATGGGTGGGATCTTCTTTACCTAAACTAGGCACTTAAACCATGGCCAGATTCTTTACAGAGAAGCCAAACCTATTCTCTGCAGTAGGGGGAGAGAAATAAGCACTCCTGCGATGTGTTCAGAGGGAGGTCTTGTCCACCTAACTTAAGCGAGTGAATTCATGACAGAATGGTCTTCCTCTGGAAAGTATCCAAAAGCCTCTACCACTCTCTACTGACTCCAAGAGGAAAATCAAGCACTTCAGTTGCAAAATGGCCTCATTAAGCACAAAGTAGGCACAGAACTGAGCGGATTAAAGGTGTGCGTTGGACACTTTGCTCTTTTAATCCTCAGAACAGAGTGCAAAAACAACCTCCCTAAAAAGTAAGTTCTTGCATGACTAGGTAATATAAATTGATAAAGCAAGGAAAAATGTTAAATTTAAATGTCACTAAGCATGAACAGCCCTTGACTGTGTTAAGGCGTGAGTAGTGCAGCCCAGGCAACAATTCACTCTGAAGAGAACTCAGGGTCTGTGACTGAGCTTCCACTACTTTTCACCTAATTCCTCCGGCATTGCTCCTGCATTCTGAATGTCCAAGCAGTCCACTCCCTGCACAGGTATTCAGATCCACAACACATCACTGGTTTGAGGTAAGCAGTGTATAAAGGGACAGAAAGTTCTAAATTCATACTCAAAAATCATACCTAAGGACTTTAAATGGAGAACTAGAATCGTCTTGATATTGACATAAGATGGACTTCTTCAGTAAACGTTACAGCTTAGAGGATTTGCCAGATATCCTACCACAAATAGAACATACTGAAAGAACACCTACAACAATTCGAGGAGATGTACAATAGTAATTAACAGAACAATCCTGCATTAGATGACTTACGTACAGATTCAATGCAGCATTATGTATTATCATACCAGTTCTATTTAATTGTTAACTTATTTAGGCTCTCCAATCTTATCTCTAGGTAGGCACAGCAAGTTTTTTAAAATAAATTTTGTTGACTTAAATTGTGGATTTGTCCTCAACACCTACGGTGTTCCATGAGTCTTCACCTAAAACTATGAGATTAATGCATCTAAGTGGGAAATTTAGGACAGCAACTACTTTGCATACAGGAAATACAATCTGTAAATACTGCCACAGTTTCACTTACATGAAATTATTGTACAAAGGAAGATTATATCAACAGAACTATGATACATTGAATTAATTTACCTTCAAATATTAGAAGCAGTAAATTTTCGGCTCATCTCCAGTTTTCTAAGAAATCTCTGAATACTAAATGCGTTAATGTATCTGTACTAGTTAATGCACCTTTATACTACACTGTTCTTCATAGAACCTCATGATAAATAAACATTTTGTATACTATATTTATTCAGTTTTAAATTTTAATTATCTTGGCTTTCAGAGAAAGAAAACATTCCCACTGAATGTCAGTAAAAATCGTGCAAGTGAAGAATGGTAAAGTAGCACTGTTATAAAAACTCGACTTGTTTGGTTCATCTAAGCCAGATATAAAAACAGAAAGTGGTTAAAAAGAGTATTTAGGACTGGATATTCAAAAATACCTGCCAGAGCTGCTAAATCAAGATGGATAACATCACAATCATCTTTATAATTTAACTAGCCTGAAGATTTTGTTGAACTGCAAGAACTAAAGAAGATTTAAATGCTATTGTGAGTAAGTTCATTTCTGGTTCTACTTTTCATCATCAAAAAACTCTGTCTAAACCTTCCTAACCACCCCCCCCCACCCCCAAAAAAATTCTCACTTGTGCTACCTACACACATAAACCAAAAGCTGCAAGAGAACTGTGTCTGTGGCTAGGGCAGCACCCCTTTCACTGAAGCGACACACTTCACTATTGCCAGACTAAATAAATTGTTCTTCTACATTAGGTTGATTCATCTCTCACATCTCCACAATGCCACTTTAGAACTGGGCTGTAAACCAAAATAAATTAATCTGTTGTCATATCATGAAACTTAGTAAACATTTTTATATCCCATTTTTCCTCAGTATTTCTCCTGTATAGACCCAAACCACTACAAAAACCAATCATTTACACCTTTTCCCCTTTATATTTGTGTCAGACCATAATGTTCTTCAATTAGATGTAGATATGGGCTCGGAAGACAGCAAAGTAAGGTCACGCCAATGGGAAATTACAAGTTACCAACCACTCCACTACATTACAGCTCCACAGGAATTTTACTTCTTCAGCAAGTTAATAATTTATCTTGCTTTACTTATTTTATAACCAGAGAATTTTTCCCCACTACTGAGAGCACCTTCTTCTCTAATATCAATACCATCTAACAATTTACGCAATGTTCGCTCCTCCATAGATCTAATATTTAATTGCTTTATAATGTCCCTGACCTCACTATTTTGGGGAACAGAAATACAGCAAGAAAGGACAAACTGAGGTGATCGGGTAAATGAGTTTCACAAATCATTAACACCATGAAGAGCAAGGATTCGGTGCGTTACTTCAGCTTCATAGGATATAATTACATGTTTTGATTAGCAGATATATTTTCCCAGCCTCAGGTGTCAACAAGGGTTCAAGTGTATAACATGTATAAATGGGTGCTAATTTTACTAGTCATGAAAATGTGTTTCGCTAATTACATTTATATCCTCTTAGCCCATTTCCATTCGATATTGCTTCTCTGTAGTACCTCTTCCTGTTTGTTTCCTTACACTGACATTTGACCTCTTCCAAATGACAAAATGATTCTAGAATTCACTAGGCATGGCAAGTTACTTCCCCACTGAATATCTGTTCAAGGCTTGAAAAAGGAACAAGATTTACAGATGTGTATATGTGGTCATTTCTGTACTTCTGTGAACTGTATCCTGTTTAGGGTGTTATCATCTGGGATTAAAATCTTACGGCAAAAGCAGTGCTTTTTTTTCACCCAGTTGATTCTCGTTAGGTGTGCAAGAAATCCTGATTGTTGACACCAGCAAACAAGGGAGCAAGCCTATTTTAAGAGAGTTAAGCCCTTTTTCCTTGCCCTGCACTTTCCTGACAGTCCTACATGCTTTGTTCACAGAAATGAGATGAGGATTGAAAACTGAAAGAACCTCTTTTCACACAACCAACTATAGAATGGTTTGGGTTGGAAGGGACTCAAAGACCATCTACCCCCACGCCCTAATCAAAACCATGATGGAAAATATTTAAGGCTTTGGATGAAAACGTGGGATAAAGCTATTAACCACAAGCTGCTGGGTATTGGAATACCTAAACAAGGACATGTTTCTACATCTCACATTGCAAACCAAGAAAAAGATCCAACAGGTTTCCAAGTGTGGGTGCAGCAGCATGAGGAAAGTAAGCGCCAGCATTACCACAGTTTTACTGTCTATGCACCTTAATTGCATATTTAAACATGAAGGACTTGTCCTCCTTAAAAAGAACAGTCAGGAAGCAACTTTTTAAAACGAGATTAACATTTTCAAGCTAATGCTGAGATCTGTCACCCACATGAAGCCACAACTTAAAAGACATTACTTGATTTTAGCAAACAGCCAAAGACCTCACCAGCTCAGTCCTTCAGCTGACAGTGTGGCATCAGACAGCATTGTTGGCTTGGCTGGGGCAAAAATTTCGAGCAGGTAATAAAAAGAACAATACGACAAGGACAGAAAATTCCAGTGTTCATAAACCCATGATAAAATGCTGGTATAACCTCCTCAGTCTTCTCTTGCCACTGACACTTCAAGACCTCTACTAAATTTTACAAACATGACTAACTCAAAATAATAACTACAGGAAAAATCACATGGAAATTACCAGCACATTCATATGTGTTAAGTTATTGCAGGAGAGTGCAGGTGTAGAGGCTGGATTTATAAGCTTTGACACGGGTTGGTATACGTACGTAATAATTACTAACAACTGACAGACCTCAAAAAACATATTAAGAACTCAATGCAAAACTTTAATAGTGGACAGATTTTTAAAAAGTCTAACCATGCCACCAATACCAAGTATAGGCGATTTACATTTCCCTTGTAAATATTCTGGAAGATTATGTATAGAATCAATGCTACATACTATTCTAATAAGATGTGATGACAATTTGTGCTTATTCATAACATACAAAAATACTGTCTCAGTACATAACAAAAATACCATCTCAAAGCCTGTCTGGAACTCAACAAGTACCTGAGCACTGCTATGAATATTTTTAAATAATACAGTGGCAATACATTTACAAAAAAGCTAAAGAAGGATTAAAACCTTCAACTCGTAATAGGTACAGTATGGCAGGTAACTGAGCCTTGCAACACTTCACTGAAGCTGAATGAAAACCTTATTACAAATGTAACATTTAAAAAACAGCAAGTAGACTTGTGTAAAATACAACCTTAAAACTACTATGGTATGGCTGGCACAACAGAGCAAGTGTGATTTCTTTTTTCACTCCTCTCCTTTGCATGAGTTATAGGATGTGTCTTCAGAATTACCCAGTTCAGTGGAAAAACGCAATTGAAGTAATGATGTTTATGATGAGAGGCTTCTTTTCTTTTGCTGTACTCTGAAGTCTGAAGATAGCTTTACCTTCCTTTTAATATTTCAAATTTGAAAAACAAGAGCAATAAGGGCATAAATTCAAAGATATTGTATGCATGTTCATTTTAATGGAGTCGTCAGTGCTATTTAGTTAACAATGCACAAATGTTCTTTCATATGGCCTTGCTAAAGGTTTTAAGCATAAGCAGCCTCATTTCAGAGAATGGGAATACTCACACATGAAGGTAAGTGCACCTTTAAGTGTTTTAATCACAAGGGGATTAAACGTGCACGTTCAGCACTGGGCTAAAAAAAAATACAATTTTCTGGGTTTTATTTCTTTCCATTAAAGTTATTTTACTAGATATAAGAGCTTTTTCTCAAGTCCAAACAAAAGCACTGTGGATAGCAAAGTATTTCACATATGCGAAGAATGTTTAAAAATTAGATTTTCAGGGTTTTAATTGTATATACATCAAATCAAGTCAGCTGCCATAACAGAACAATTGCTACATTCATGCTGTGTGTTATGAACTCTAATTGTTAGAAACGCTTTTTGTTTCAATCTTGACAACATCTATATTAATTTTTTCATGGTTTCTTTGTGGGTTTTTTTATGCTAATTCTGTTAATAACAGAATAAGATTATACATTGTACTTTTATTCCTGATCATTAGAAATGTAAAGCACAACATGAGTCAGAAACTGTAAGGAAGAGGAAAAATAAAAACTTTAAGTATAAGGGAGGAAAAAAAGAAGCAAAGTTGTACTAAGACTGGATGAAGATAAAAGCAAAATCTCTGTTAAGAATTCAAAAAGGCACTGTATTATAACTGAAACTTACAATTAAAAGAAAAACTGCATTTTTTTTTTTAAGTCAATGAGTAAAACATATTTAGGCATCACAGATATCCTCACATCAATAATATCAAAAGTTGAGCCTACAGCTTTTGAGAAAATACCTTAGAAAACAACCAAAAAAAAAAAATCTCTAACCAATTTTTGATCGTCTCAGAACACGTGGAGAGGACGAAGCATCCCAGAGGAACACAAAGCAATACCTGCCTTTGCAAAGTGAGGGGTAGTGGAGGAAAAAGAAGTTAATAGACCTGTCAGTTTAACTCTGATATCAAATGACATGGAACCAACTGCCAAACACAAGTTTTGTGAAGATAAGAAATGAAGATAAGGAACAGTCAACATAAATATGTTATGAGTGAATTAAGAACAAATTCAAATTTGTTTCTTTAGCTAAAAGGGATCTGGCACTCTTGGAAAGGATTTCAGCGTGGTGTACCAGATGACACGTTTTACAGCAATTTAATCTTCCCCATGAAAAGGCAATGGAAAGATGCCTGGCCCAATGGAGGACTAACAAGCCCTCCTGAAAGGTAATGCAGAGGGTTTCTGTCCCTCAGGACCATAAACTTGAGAGCTGGTTACCCTAAGAGACAGTGGCATGTAGATTTTTTTTTGTGGGTTTTTAAGAACTGTCACTAAGCCTTTCAGAAATCACCTAGTAAAACAACAAGTAAACATCTGACCTAACTCAAAGGGGATAAAATTCAGGTGTATGTTTCAATCATTTAGACCATAAAGCTACACTACATTTAAAAAATACTCTATCGATACTAGATTATGATATAAATATTATTTATGGCAGTTCTTATAGTGGAGAGTTCCAGCTGAAAAGCATTAAAAAAGTGTTTCAGAAAAACATGAAGAAAAATGAGACTTGCTAGAGAAGCCATAGTCTTAATAAATACATGTGATAAAAAGGAATGCAATCCCTGCTCCCCTGCACCTCTCAAACTTATTTTGAGGTGACAGGAAAACAGATGATGTGCCACATTTTTTAAATTGTTTGCAAACAGACCAAGTGAAGAGGAATGAATCCTTCCAAAAGCCATAGACAGCATCATTCCAAGAATATTAGTTACAAATCTTCCTTCCACATCTGTAGCTAGAGTTCGAGAACGGTATTAAGGGGTTCTTGTTTTGCATTGTACAATTTGTCACAAATTAGGAAGTCCTTGTTGTGATAGTCAAATAGTAACCATGGCTTGGATGAGAAATCCCAGAACTAAACTCCAGGTGTGGAAGGGAACTGAGACTCCAACACTCCACATGCACGACCTTCTCCGTTTTCTCAGGAAGCGGAAAAGGGACTGACTGAAAAGTGAAGTCAATTCTTAACATACAATAAGAGAGACAATGCAGTTATTGCAGCCACGTTATCCCAAGTGTAGGCTTTGAACACTCAGTGCTGTTTGCCACATATGCTAACTTGGCTCTTGGTTAACATCATCTGGACACAGAAAAAACCTGTCAGTCTCCATTTGCACTCAGAACAGTGCAAATAATGCTCTCTGGCTTCAGAACACACACACACACAGAATCAGGCACTCTTATTACATTTATTTTTCACTAGAGAAGCCTAATTTGAGAGCTACTTTCAAAGTTTAAGACCTGACACTTCCTCCAAGGGATGAGAACCCCATTTCTTTATTGCACTGAAAAGACAGTAGCAGATGTAAAGCTCCTCCTGGGCTGCACACCCAGTCTGCCCATTCCAGGCTCACATAACTCCTGCTATAAAACATCCCAGCTGCTATTTATGTGCTTAATTCACAAACCAAAATTTTTCAAGTGAAATACAAAGACACCATTACCTTGCTAACCCTAAGCTCACTTTTGATGTACTTTCAGGCTATTATTAGTTCATCTAGTTATTCAGACACAACAAGACATAAAAAGCGAATTTCTAGGTTAGCACAGCATGCCTTTGGGTAGTGTTATAAAGCCTGGGAACTGAAATAAGCATCATAAAAATACATGGCCTGCCGTGCAGATGCTACTTTAGAAAACGAACTCGGTATTTAAAAATCAGAAAAAAACCCCCCAAACCTACAAAAACGAAACAGTATTTCAGCACATGTGGAATGATGTCCCTATCATAGCTTTAATGGCCCTCCACTCTCAAATATATTTTAATGCTAATAGCTAATAAGCCATTTCTATTCTCCTACCATGAAAATCATTGCCAGTTTTTGTCATGAATCATGCTGTATTTTTAGGACTTCTGTCAGCGGAACCATTATTTACAAACATCTCTGTACTATTTAGCATGCCTAAAGTAAAAACAACCCCCCCCCCAACAAAACAAAAACAAAACACACCCCAAAACAATCAAACAAAACCCCACAAACCCTCCAAAACATAGCGATTTGATACATGGAACAACTACGTGCGGTGCACATGTTTGAAAAGCAAAGAGCCTCAAGCTTATTTTCTCCTCTTCAAAGAGAAAGAAAACTTATTAAGGAGAGAAATAAAATGAGCAGAAATTTTACTGTCCCCTTTTCACACACCTGTATTTCACAGCAATGTTAAACACAACACAGAGCTGCCTGTACTGCTGGTAGCGGTATTTACACAGCAAGCATGTGGCAGAACAACAAATATTCTCCACAATTAATTCACAGTGTTACGTGGGGGTTGTTGCTTGGCTATTGTTGAAAACATTCAATTTAATAAAATTCAGCCTTTTCCTCTGTATTCCTGCTCCACATCCTATTGTCTCTAATTGCAGCACCTTCTCTCTCTCACACACACACAGAGAAAGCCGCCAAGCAGCTCCCTCTGGAGCCAATGTCATGGCTACTCTTCAGATTACTAGGAGGGAATATGTAAACTGCACTGTCAAGTACCTTACCCATAGGGATTTAGTGTGTCATTTCAGAATCCCCAGTCTCCAATGAGTCAATCTGAAGTCCTCTTGCTCCACTCTGGTCTCTCAGTCAAGTCATCCCTGCTGGCAGCTAGTCACCTTAGACTCTGCTCTTGCCAAAGGAACCCTTACGTTTAAATTGGGCACCAAAAGATTTTAGTACCAAAGTTCCTCATTCATATCCAATGTTATTTCAATCTAATAAATATATTAATATATAATTCATACATTTATATTAATAGTTAACCAATCTAATTAATATTTCACTTAGCTATTGAGGTTTTCAGCAGTTCAGAAAAACTGATTTTTTTATATGGTTACATAGATGAAGCAAACCAAATAAAATACACCACACCTGCAAAATCTTCTATCACCCTGTTTTGTTAATGCTCATGTAGAGTGAGGCCTGGGCTGAACTCTTATTTATTATTCCTTATTTCTCCTTAGTGTATCAAATGTTGAACAAAACCAAAGCCAAACAACCCTCTCCCTTTCACATTTGAAACATCTGTCATTTCCTGAGATGTAAATTTGTGAAATTAAAAAAGAAAAAAGAGGCATCTATGCCAAGCATTCTTTGGTCACAGTTTGCTCATCCAGATACAAATGACTGCTTTAACTCCCTGCATATACTGACAGACAGGGATGAGGTCCCTGTCACTCATCTCTTCTCCTGGCTAAACATACCCAACTCTCTCAGCCTCTCCTCATAACTGAGATGCTCCACTCCATTAATCAGCTTTGAAATCCCCTGCTGGACCTGCTCCAGGAGCTCCATGTCTCTCTTGTACTGGAGAACCTGGAGGTGGACAAAATATTCCAGATGAGGCCTCAGCAGGGCTGAGGAGAGGGGCAGGATCACCTCCCTGACCTGCTGGCAATGCTCTTCCTGTTGCATCCCAGGATGGGTCTCCTTGGCCACAAGGACACACTGCTGGCTCATGGACATGGGTGTTCCACAACTCCACAGCAGAGGAATGATGAGCAAAATATTTAAGAAGTCAGTATTCAAGCAAAATTTAATTTCACTTTGTCCAGAATATTCCCTTTTATTTCACAGGGAAAAAAAAATGAAGTAAAAAGTTCCATAATATCTCATTAAAACAAACAAACCAAATCCCAAAGATACTAGCAAGTTAGCAGCAGTTTTGGAATACAGACAGAGATAAATAAAAGAGAAAACAAACATGAACAAAAGTGATGATTCCCAACTCAAGCTCCTCTCCAGCTGTTCAGTTGTGTACATACAGAAAATAAAATAACTGTTAGGTTGTTTTTCCTTCCTTGGGGAACTGCTGTCTTTTCCATCACTGCAAACACCACTTCAAGCAATTGTCATGTCTGAAGATCTCTTTGCCTCCTCTAGCTATTTTTTTAACAAAATGCACTTTAAAGCTTGAACTAGAATGGTATAGAGCAAAATTGTCACTCAGCTTAAATCTATTGATAGAATTCGTTCATACGCATACATTTTAAAATACAGATAAATAAAGTATTTATTTCTTTATCCCCTTGAAGCAATATCTTAGTATTATCTGATCAGGGAGGTCAACCTGTACGAGGAAAAGCAAGCATTATCAACTTCCTTAATTCACCATGTTCATAAAGTATAAACTTACACTGTTAAGAGAAATGGCAAGTTAATATAGTGTGACTAAGGATGAGCATGCAAATGGTTTAGAGAATATTCTTGATGGTTGGAATGTCTCATGAATTTTCTCGACCTGGTTTAATAGTTCTTTATGGAAAATTTTGAGCACAGCACGAAATTCTGAAGATATGCTAGCAGTATTTCTCCTCAAAACCCTAAAGAGGACTTGAACTCGGACAGTGCCAGTGTCCACCGTTTCACTATTTTCTGGCAGTGTCTACAGAAAGAGAGGTGCACTGGCAAGGTAAGGGACCAGTGAATTTTTCAAATGAAAAAATGAGACCTGCAAGAAAGGGATGTTCTTTTCAAAGAAACAACAAAGTTATGTACAAACATAAGTGTGCAAATTTTTATGATTGTACTAGTATTTGTTCAAAATAGAGTATATTGGAAAAAAAGGGCTTGTCCTCTACAACATACCGATTTTGAGCAGTGAACTCTGACACATTCAGTATTGCCCTGTCTCCCTGAAATTTTAATATAAATACGAAAGCCTGAAAAAGCTGACACACATATAGATTTAGAGTAAGAAACATCAGGTGAGCCTAAACGTCCATTTTTGACATTTGAATGAAGGCAGTCTCTCATGTTTTAGCAGACTATTGCTGGTTGTACCAGAGAGGTAATTTAATGAAAATATTTATCCATATAAACCATGTGCAAATGGATGATCCTATTTGCATTCTATGATGAGTATGCAAATCCATCAAGCACATGCAAAGTGGATGAAGTATGCAAGCAACAATATCCATAAACTACATATAAATAAAATAATCATTAATAAGACGAAGTACAACTTCATTAACACAAAGGAATGTAGGTGAAGATCCCTCCCATTGCTGTAGCAGAAAAGTTCTGAGCATCCCCCTATTTAGGGATCATTCCTTTACCAGCTTTACACAGCTCTGCCAAAGCAGGACTTGTCATGACCCAAATCCAAAGTGTGGACTGACATCCTGTTTCTGTGCTGCACTACTGAACTCACATGAAAAGCCTTGAAATGATGTATTGATCACACCCCTCTCTTATTAACTTCTGAGACATAATGATGCTATAATCTATAAACCTCAGGCCCTCCTGAACAGTCCTCAGAACAATCTTTAAGTTGTCCATTCCTCACAGATCCCTGCCATTGTATTCCAATCTGCAGTAGAAGGCAGTAAAAATATTGTTAGAGGAGTTCACTGGAGAAGATCAGAGTTAGCTGGAAACCCCAGCTGTCACAGTTCATTATTTCCAACAGATGCCATGAGAGCCTGCCAGAATTTGCCTTACAAATTGTTCCACGTTGCCTTAACAGAAAAAAACTCCACAAAATGCCCACAGGTTGCAAACTCTACCTACCTTCCTCCTAAGGCACTGGCTTTCCTGCAAACTTGATTGACTGCTCAGGGGTCATGCTGAGAAGTCATGAAACTGTTGGTAATTTCATTTCTTACCCAAAGTGGTATGATTTGGGAAGAGAATGTTACAGAAATTTCCATTTTCCAGAAAACTTAAAAACAACCTGACTTTTCGGTCTGGTTTGGAAGAAGATCAAATTCGAAGAGCTAACCGGAGATTTGGGTTAACTCTGAGCATTTTATGTCAGACGTTCTCATCTGTGTGCAAATTCCAGTAATAAATAACAGTCAGAAACAGTCTTTAGCAAGCTTGGTGAACTATGCATGGCCTACAGGTGTTGATGCAAACACAGACACAACTGATTCTGTCTGTTCAGGAGGAAAAAAGAAGAGAATGGCAAAGCAGTAAAGCCATAATGATGGAATGAATGTTTATCTCCTCAAGCCCCTGTTTTATCAATACAAAAGCACAGAAATCAACATTTTCATGCTTAGCAAAATATTTTAGCTAGATAACCTTTCATTTAATTTCACAGGTTCAAAATAATCTTCAGTCACTGAAATTCACCACAATCTAATTTTAATGGGATCTTTCTAGTAACACACACAAAAAGGTGTTTGGAGGTTTCAGAAGGGAATTGCTGCCACACACCTGCAGAGGTAAGAAAGGCTTACAACAGTGTTTGAATGAAATCTCAATAGCTAAAAACAGAGTTACATTCTGAAACACAGTGCTACTACCCTTTTAAGAAAAGCTTTGATCCTAGTAATACACTCATAATTTCATTACTTCAGTGAGAATAAACACACTAACACTTCCCAAAGCACAGAGACTGTGAAGAAATAAAGCAACGATGTGCCCAGGTAACACACCTGAGACATTTACTAGTAATCCAGGAGGCGACCAGAGATCCGAAAGAAGAACACCCATGTTTCAAACCCATCTCCCCATTGTTTCAACTTGGTAGCAAATGCTGCACTCAATCAAATGATCTGAGTGTAATTTAAAGTGCTGGAGGAGGGACAAAAGAGCTCCCAGCTTTTTGTGCCATGTTAGAAACCGGTAACTTCTATTTAGCAGAAGAGAGGTTTAACTCGAAACACTGAAAGATGTATATACTGACTTCTGCATACTAAACTCTAATCCACAACAAAAAGTCAGAAGTATGTCAGAGACCCAAAGAAATACTCAAGTTTCTCCCGTTTCAGATGAACCTCATTTTCTCTTTTCTGATGAATGCAAGTTAAACCATCTCCTAAAAAGTAAACTAATAACTAAAATGTTTCCCACACAAGAACCTAAGTGCAACTGAAAAATCAAATGCCGCGTTCCTCCAGGCCATCTTCTTTTCAGCATTTACAGTGCTTGCCAAAAGGCTTTGTTTTTAAATTATTAATAATTAGGGTAGGACAACTGTGAGGTGAAACTTCTGAAAAAAACAGATCACAAAAACTCCACATGGGTCAAAAAAATAGCAATTGATGGCTTTTAAGTTCTCTCAGTTACAACAGTATTTTATTCATTCACTGTGAGGTATTCTCTATCACATATTTTGCATTGTTTTTCAAGTCAAGACAAAAGATCTGAAATATGAAACAGAAATTCTTCTACAGAAAAGCTGTGTTGAAAACAGTATTGGCATTAATAAAAGTACTGATTCCCTCCAAAAACCCCAAAACAAATCAAATGTAAACATATTTGAACTTAAATGACTCATTATTTCTGGAATAATTATCTGGAGGTTTATTAAATCTATTATCCACTCAATACTGACTAATCAGTGAGTGAAAATGAGAACAATTTTGTTTCTAACAAACTCTTAGGAATATCAGTTTTACAATACAGAAGTCACACTAGAGTAATGCTGTTTCTTTATGGGATTGTCCTACTCTCTTCAATAAAAATAAAATCAGCTGTTCTATACAGAGACCACTATTTCCAGTGATTTGTTTTACTCTAAATGATGATCTTCCTGTAGAATTCCTCAGCTATGCACATATACAACCCCTATGAAAGATGGGTGAAAGATGCATGAATAAGTAGCTATGACTGAAACTATCAATCCATATCCAAAATCTATAAACTTATATTTCTGACTGAATTCCTACTGTATAGTTTCTTCATTAGCATTTAAAAAAAACCAAACCCAAACTCATCTGAATTAGGCATTGCAAAGAATTTTTACAGTATGCATTTTGATTCCCTGCTGCATAAAGCATTCTATAGAACACAGTCTCTCTGATACTCTTCAGGTAGCCTCAAGCACTCAAGAAACTATTCAATCGTCCCTTTATAAAGTTTCTAATTCTGCCTGTTTAATTATCCCATTGTGCTTTGTAAATAAAGTGTTTTCTCCAAGTCCTGCTCAGGCCATTTGCAAATGCGCTGCTTCCTGCGAGCCACCACAGCGAGCCTCAGTCCATTACCGTGACAGGGAGTGCTCCTACTAACAACTGCTTTTTACTCCCCCTGACAAATGTGCTCTGTGCCATGGCTGACGTTTGTGTAGTAATCAGGACTGATGGATTGGGACGCCGGTGCTGCCGAAAGTGCCCCCCATTTTAATGTGAGCGATTTGTCAAACGTGCCGCTATCGCGCTGCTGTCAGGCACGGCCAGGAAAGCACTCTGTCATCTTTCCACCAACCAAGGTCACTTTGGCAGCAACAGGAGAACTCCACAATGAAATTTTCATCCTTACTGGTTGTGTGAATGGCCTGGTCTTGAAGGCATTTAGTTTATTCCAAGCAGTCCTCAAAAGTTCTTGAAAAATGTCCGTGTTACTAAATGCTAAATTAAAAGATGAAAATAAAAGCACATGGAAGAAAAAGCTGCACAGCTAGCTATCAACACAAATTGTGAGTTTCAGAGACACAGGTTTACGGTAAACCCCTTCTTGTCAGGTTCTCACAAGACAGACTTAATTTAAGAATTATTTAACATTCCAAGGACTTTTGTCACCAGAACACCTTAAAATATATAGACAGCACAGAACTGAAGAATGATTAAAAGATCAAAGTGACATATCTACAAAATATACCTGTGTATCATCATGAAATTTTGAATGAACTACAGCTTCCAAAACCAATATATAAAGAAAACGAGAGAAAAAGTAGGACTTTTACTCTCTACCATTTAAAATGTAGAAAATGAGTAATGTTTTCTGCACTAATTGCATCTAAAAGCATATTACAAACTTTTTTTGTTGTTGTTGCAGTATAGGAGCCTTAGCAGCCTCCATTTTTTTTTTTAAATTATTTTCCTTTTTTGCACCAACACTCAAAAATAACCACACCAGTGAGATTTAGATGCTTACACATTTTAAAAATAAGTTAACTCCATGTTCAGTCACTTATATAAATGCACAGTCTTCAGTGACTAAAGAATTAAAAAAAATTAGCTGAGGAGTTTAATGCACAATGTGAGAGGAAGGTTATAGCAAAGGCATTTGTGAAGTAACAAATAACAGCTTCCTGAAGAACAGTCTCGTACAGACCAAGGCAGAATGCAATATGTAAGTCACTCTTTCACTTAAAGAAACATGAGTTAGTCCATGAGGCAGAATACAAATAAGCACACACACACTTGCCCACATGTCCTTCCTAGATCTTGAGTATTTGCTGCCAGAACCCAAAGCCTGTAAGAAAATACCATTCAAGACAAAAGACCCTGTAAGATACACAGGCAGAAAGCAACTGTAATAACTGAAAATGAGAGAAATCAAACCACACTCATCTCCTGCCTACTACAAAAACCTGAGCGAGGTGAGCGGCCCTGCACCAAGTTACTCTCACAGCTGCATCCCCTCCAGTCTTATCGGCAATTACTTCTGTTTACAAGGATTGCAAAGATGAAAGTGAGAGAATCTCGTTCACAAATGTTGATGCTACATGGCTTTTTTGCTGTGCATTTCTCCAGAGCTCCATAAGAACTGACAACAGCTGAGAAAGCCTCCACTACTGCAAAGTCACTCACAACCCTGCTGCTCACATCCTAAACTGCAGAGACCTCCGAGCTGTTCGATAAATCCTTCCCACACTGTAAATGTATGGTCTCTAACCCGGATGGACACTCACTCTATGACTGGAAAGTGAATACACATTTACTGTTTCAGTCACTACAGGAAAACTGCCCTCTCCCTTTTTCTATAGCATATCATCACATCAAGAGAGACTCAAGGATTAAGGAAAAGAGATGCTGGAAAGTCAAGAAACCAAAAAAGGCAGGCATTGTTTATATCTTTAGTTAGAAACTGGTCTAGCCCAAGAATCGCTGTCTCACAATAGAGCATGTTAAAAACCCACCAGGACATTTGACTAGTCTCTCTTTAAAGGTCTCCTTTCCTTCTGACAATTTCTTTAATAAATGTTTGGATCAGGTGGTGATCTCAACTTGCTGTAAAAAAATGTAAACATGCCTTCTGTGCCAGAAGGTCCATGTTTGGCTGCAAAATGTGGCTTGGCATTACTATAAGCATAAAAGGTGAATAATGACTAAATATCTACACAATTAAGCTTGTGAAAAATATTCTATTCTAGGTCAAATTTATGTGAAGCTTTAGAAAACTGTGACAGCAGAATGTGCGATTACAGTTCAGGGAAAAGACAGTTTCTTGTGAAGGAAGAACTTGTGCTGTTTCTTACGTTCAAATATTGAATACCACCACATTACAAGAGAGTTAAACTGCAATGGGGGTGAAACTTCTGCTGTCATAAAAACTCACACCAAAATAACTGGTGTATTACTCTCCAAAAATTACCATTTCTACAGGTACAGTACAAATGAACAAAAGAATAACAGAAAGATACCCCCAAACCCTGTGTTCCTTAGAAATTGGTATTGCCACGTGAAAGTCAACTAAACCTTTGTAAAGTTACAATAACAGTAGGCATTTTTAGAAATTATATATATACCGATAAATCATATAATAAAAATGCTACAATTTTATCAACCACACTGAAGGAAAACTTTGGCTTATCTGTTTCATCTGTCCAGATCTCTTTTCACATGAAAATAAGGGTATCATAACCAGTTCTCCAACATAAGTACTTGCACAGATTATATTTGGACAATTGCATGTAAATATACACATACATGTTACTAACACATAAATAAAAGCACATGGAAAGATATATAGATAAAATCCTTTGGGGAAAGGAGGACTTTGGACACAGCCTTGAAAAAAAATGCTACCACCACACAAACAAAAATCCTCATCAAAACAAACAAAATAAAAAGAGCAGTTTCTAATCTGCTCTGACAGTGATATCAAGCAAACTCAGCACTCCTTCTCAAATACTAAATATTCATAGTCCCATTCTCATCAGTTCCTTGCTAACACTATTCCTTGTAAAGGAAAAGATAAACTGAAGCCACACGCATCTTCCAGTCTCCTCAGCTAAGTGCTTCATAATGCCTATTAAATATTTGAACACAGTTTAGGAATTATCAAGTTATTTGAAAAACTCTGAGCTGAAAAAACCCAGAGATTTACTTTCCGAAAGATAAAAAGAAGCATAAACCAAACCTAAAACTACTATATTATAACTTTGTACAAGATGAAGATTTTAGATACACTTACCTCTCAGTGCCTTTTAGAAGGAACTAGAAAATTACTCAACAAAGAGTTATTAAGCATGCTAAATAATGGTAAAATGATAATTACACTGGAGATTTGTGTTAATAAATGAGATGCGAAGGGGTCTTTATTATCCACTCATGTGCATGTAGAATTTAATTAGTTATCACCTATAAATGCTAATAGCAGAGCTGCCAATCAATCAATCTCCTACATAGCAACTCAGGAAACCCCAAAATATGAGAAGTGAATGCTGAGGAACACTTTGGTCAGAAAATAGTTAACCCAACAGCAATATGGAGAGAAGGAATTCCTCAGAGAGCCTAAAGAAAGATGTTTTCATCTCATTACATCTACCTTCATAATTATAACAAACTCATCAGCCTCTAGATGAATACCACGTATAATCATTTTCCTGCATATTTTCCAAAGCAGGAAACTTAACAAGATATAAATGCTACAGACTAATTTAGGCTATTTGCAGTTCTCATCTCATCGTGAACTGAAATAAGAAGAAAAGTAGTATAGTTAAGCTAAAAATAACTAGATAGAGACTTGGGCTTGTTTATTTCCTGTAATCCTTGCTCAGAGCCAGGCAAGTAACAGGTTTATCCTTTCTAAAAGAAGGTAAATTGAGAGCATATTTAGAGTATGGTCTTTGAATAATAAAAACCCAATGCAAATAAGTAAAAAAGCTGGTATGCTTCTAATTTACCTAAATGGATACTTCTGTTAAAATATCTGAAAATGCATAAACCCACCACAAAACTGAAACCCCATTAAAAAAACCCCTGAAACGATTACCCCAAAGATTAAATTTACTTATGCTGCTATGACAAAACAAACAAACCAGGGGATTACGTTCAGTTGAACAAAATCAATCACATATAGAGTACAGCAATAAAAATGAGGAAAATCCTGACCCACTCAGTGAAGTGGAGCTCTGCCAGAAATACATTTCTTGGCAAGGCTCTGTGCCCACTAATTAGAGACTGAACCATTTGGGGAAAGTTACTCTCTGTCCTCAGGAATTGATACAGAGCTGTCCAAATCCACCTACCTCTTCAGAAGTGAAATTGTGGTGTTACACATCTTGGCACTGGATGGGATGAGGCAGCAGCATCCAATGTGGATCAGGAGATTCCAGATGAACCGGGGGATCGGGGTGGGTGTCTGTACATGTGCACAGCACCTGCTTTGTGCTCCCCCCAGCATGCCACTGTTTGTTTTTTTTTTTCATTAGCTGCCTGTGCTGGAGATTGTGCAAAGCTGCCAAACCTTTACTTCCACAGTAGCAGTGCTGTTCCAGAGCTCCAATATGGAGACTGCTGAAGGAAGTAAGTCTACCCTCTGGATACAGCTAATTTTGAGGACACATCCAAATAAGAGAAACAGTAAATATGCATGTACACATTGGACACCAAATACCAATTTCCTGTTTAATCCCAAATCTTTCAAATAAGTTTTCTTCACAATCTACCTCCCAGTATCAATATGGAACTGCACATCGATTCTGTTTTGCAGGAAACACATTTATGCATTTCAAAAGTCACCAGGGCAGCTGGAGTTCTGCTTCAGCAAGCCTTAAAATATAGATTGATAAGGAAATTTTTATGTTTTTAACATAAAAAATGGACTGAAATCTCATTTAACACTTAAAAAGCATAATGGGCAGCTTTCAGGTGTGCCATGACTAAACTGTACACTGAAGGAGAATCCAGCTTGCTTTTTCTACTTTGCAACTTAACAAACTTAAATATCATATATTATGAAAAAAGTACTTAAGAATGCCCCCTGCCCCAAATCACAAGAAGTATTAAGAGATAACAATGAGTAAAAGCGTATGGAGTTAAAAATAATTGACACAATCATTTGTATTTCTGACAAACTATCCAAGCAATTTAACACAAAACAATTTAAGTTTAATTTTAAATGCTTATTTGCTTGCCAAAAGCGTATTTTGCAAAAGCGTTCAAGACAATACCCAGCTTTGCAAAAACAACTACTGTAGCTGAAGGGCTAAATTTGACCTGTAATAAAGGGTTGAAATCGTGCTAGTAGAAAGATTTTGTAACTTTTTTTTTTGACCCCAACATATCAGCATAACAGGTGTCTCACCATCCTTCCTGTCTGCATGCTTTAAGCTGCCTTTGTGCACTGATTGGTGAGCTTGAAAGGGTCATAAAAGAGAAAGGACAAAAAAAAAAAAANTCACAAAACAGCCCAGGTGCTGACTCATGCTGTAGCCAGAGAGAAATGAAAACTGGGCCATGACAGAGAAAGGATGGAGAGCCTGAAAAATCCACTGCCCTCAGTAAAGTCTAAAACTGGCATTTAATAAAACAGCATACGAAGGAGGAGTCCGACTTCCAAGCAAGAGCCTTAATTTGAAAATCTTCTGGAATGCATCCCTGCCCTTAACTCCCAGTGCAGAGGAGAGACAAGAGGAGCAGGGCTCCTGCCAGTGCCGCCCCGACAAAGGGCAGCGTTGTTCCTGCGCAGGCACAGCCGCTGCTCGGGGGGAACTGCTCGAGATCTCAGCTCGGATACCGAGCCCTGATGGACACTGGAGATGCCACCTGCCCCCCTCCAACCCTCAGAGCCTTTTTAGTTGACTACTATTCTGTACTAATCAAGTAAAGCAGACTAATAACTTTCCTATTCAGACATAATTCATTATCCTTATTTACCCAAGCTGGCAAAATTTAGAAAGATCCTTCCTTCCAGCCTTTTTAATTACCAAAATTCTACTTGCTTTAAAATACCATAGTTTCCCTTGAGTATTCAGCAGGGCTGAAGATCACCATGGCAATAAGAAAATGGTGCCAATGTTATCTTGGCACTGACTGTCTACAGATCTCAGGAGACTTAGCACAGGAGAAAATTGAGCTCACGTAAAAGCAGGAACTCACTCGCTCTAATGATTTTAATATACCTTTTATTTTTGCTAATTTGATGTTAAAGAACTTGAATAAAACCCCCAAAACCTTAGAAGCATACAGTTTCCTAAACAGACAAACAATTCCTCATATGTTTATTATTTCAAGGTGAAATCCACTTTACTCACATGAAAAAGCAAGGTCCTACAGTTTGCTGGATACATGGGAAAGTGTTCTCAACAGACTGGAGTATGAAAAACAACCCACATGAAAACAAAGTTTGAGTAAAAAGAATCCAAATTTCTTCAGATCCCTTTAGATTTTAGTTTCAGGCACGAGATGAAGATTTTCCCTACAATCACAATATGCCAAAATCTGCAGCTCTGCTGCACAGCACAACAATGTCCATGAGTGGTGGTGGTTTGCTTTTTCCCTATTTTTTTTCCCTTTCCCTAAACTGTGTCAGAGAGACAAGGGATATATCTTATCAGGTTTATACCTGTAAGCTAATACACAACATATCACACAAAAACTGGCAGCAGTTTGTACAAATGCACTGCAGTGACTTCACCACTGCTCCCAGCTTTTGAACTGGACTTTCTGGAAAAAGCAAGAGCAGCACGGGAATGTGTCCTGGAGGCAAAGCACCACACAGCCAACGATGCCGGACATCTCATCTGACCAGATGCAACAACCAGAACAAACCTCTACTACAGAAAGAGCACCTTCCCTTCCAATTTACTGTAGTGCCAGTAGAGCTGCAGCTTTTCCTTTTCATGGTATCAAACCAGCCATTGGTACACTCCATTCTTTTGCAGTCAGCAAATGGGACAGTGGGAAAATAGACTATACATCATACCAATGCCCACTCACACAAAATAACAAATTAATTCTCTACTAGCTGAAAGGTGCATTCAAAATTGCAATGAAGAATGAAAATGCTGTATTGCAAACATCGAGAGAGGGATTTAACTCCATATAGTGCCGATCAGAATAATCACTCTGAATTAGCAGGCTTCAGAGTGAAAAGGGATTGCCAATTCCCCCAGCTCTCATTTTATAAATCTGGTTTCTAATTTATATGTACCACTTTCTCCATATACATACAGAGTGATTTTGTAAGTGGTTAATATAAACTTGTGCTAACAATTTTGTTAAGGAAGTAAAAGCAACATGTTAGAATATTGCTTTACAATTCTGTCGTAGGAGCAGCAGTATTTGTACGTCAGATATACTTTGGGGGAGTTGAGTAGAAAGATTATAGTGGGGAAGCCAACAGTGACTCTTGCACTTTCTGATGGTCAGAACATTGGCATTGTATAAAAGTCAGATGCAATGTCTGGCTTTCACACAGTCAGAGGCATCTGGAATAGTCCAACCTTCTCTCTGAATCAGATACTTTCTTCAGTCAGTGTCACTTTTGTCTCTCAAATGGTAGAGTTACCAGAATACAAATTCATTCACAAATTCAACTCAATGCTTTCATTAAAAAAGAAGACTTTCTGATGCAGGCAGGCTTTTTGTTAATGTAGGCGAAAGGGTTTTTTTTTCCATCAGAAGGCAGAGAAGGAACAAATATTAAAACACTCTACATGTGCCACCGCACAGAATTGATATCTGGAGAGCTCTAGTTTAATATAAAGGTACTGCAAACATGTTGTAAAAACCTGCAGCAGAGCATGGGTTTGGAACACAATGCTGAGATTTCATAGGAAGCACTTCTACTTTGCAAAAAGGATATTGCATTTCACAACAATGAATGAACTCAGAGCATCACGAATAAAATGAAAATAATGAAAATTCCATTCTGAGGTCAGAAAGGCTCCCTGCTTACAGAAGCTCATGAGAACTTTTAGCAAGAAATCAAACATGTTGCACTTGGGATAAATATGGCTGGTAAACAGTGCTAAAGTCCCCATAATGAAAAAAGGGATATCCTGTGTAAAATCAGTGGAGTTTGACATGGAAAAACAGGAACAGAGACTGCCGTCCTTTGCGAAAATATCTAAAAAGTCCAATTCCACTGTTCAACTAACTTGAGCTCAGAAGGACTCCAATTTGCATATTGCACAGTGAAAGGACTGTTAGCTGATCACCAACACACAAAACACCTCAAGAACTAATCACCAGTTCTTATTTAATAATAGAATTGCAGGTGGGCAGATTATTTTCTGCCCTCAAAACATCAATTTCAAATAAACATCCCTGGAATAAGATCTCTCAAACTTTTCAGGATGGACTTTTCAACCGATCAGTGTGAAACTGCAGTTCCTGCTGTTTAAAACAACGCGGGGGTGGAAGGCAGGAGCAGGATGGCACCTTTCAATCCTGGGCCTCCTGACATTACGGTAGCAGACCTTTTCAGAAAAATAACAGAAATTTCTGCTGGATTACAGCTAGAACAAAGCTAATCCTGACTCAATTAGCTTATTGGCTTTTCCCCCATGTGGTATGCCAGGATAAAAAAACTGAAAGCAAGAATTAATTAATTTACAGGGTTTTTTTAGATTATAAGCTCAACCTTTCATGTTACCTGCCTTTGCATAACAAGGCGCTAGCCTTCCCAAATTAGTTCTTGTAAGGAAGTTATTTCCAATGTGACCAAGAGCAAACCTGTGATCCAAACAACAACAGATAATCTTGCTTAGCTTACATGTCCACTGCAGACAAAATTACTCAACCAAGTGCACACAGAAGAGCACAGTCCAGCTCCTAAAATGTAACTGGAGGCAGCAGGTCACAGTCCATACACTGCCCACAGCAGTCAGGCATGCTGGGCCTCCACCCTTCATTCAAACCCATGCAACTGAAACCATATCTGGAAGGACTTTTTTTCTGTCACTGAAATAAAGAACTGTTTAGTAACAGAAGTATACAGAAAAATCATGTCAGCTGCAGAAAGGTCCTTCCAGCAATCACATTTTTGGGAGAGTTTGAAAGGACTAAACTACTTTTTTAGATTTCAATCTTCCTTTTGAGCCAAGTACAATAAAATGTTACTGAGCCCAGAGAGAAACAAATTTCAGTTCAAAAAAACAATTACTAATTAGATCAATGACCTTCAGTCATCAGGTACACTCTTTCATTACTTTACAGAAACTAGATTGCAACTTTTCATCTAAGTTATTAGTCCAGGGTTTAACAACTGACCACTAAACCTGCATCAAATTTATTTCATTCCTGACAAACCAATTCTTTACCTCTATGTTTGGCTACTTCCACCTTTGCTAAGTGTTTCCCCATTTTTATTTTACAGATTAAAATGAAAATACTGCATGGTTTATTAGGTTCTGCTCTCTTATTTGGGATGAGACACCAATGTTGTTTGTTAATTTAAAAAGCAGCTCTTTGGCACAAATGTTTGATTTGCTTGTTGTTTCCCCTCCCCACCTCTCTGGCATATGTCAATATGCTTAAACAATATGATTTTGATAGCAGAATAATTTTAGTACTTATAGAACAAGGTCAGGTTTCAGATGCAAAAAGCAAACTAAAATAAAACTAATTGTTTTAAAGTTTGGGTTTCTATATATAGCTTTAGTTTAATCACAATGTATTTAAATCAAAATAAAACTTGTACTCGAGAAACAGCTCCCAAAACCCATAAATCCATGCCAGCACTTCCCAGTCTATAACGCATTCTAAGTCGGCAGTTTAGAAGTGTATAAACAAAATGTAACAGTGTAGGCTTGAAACAAAAGTAGTAATGAAAAGCCTTCTGTAAAAAAGGCCTTCTATTAACTATATTTCTAACAAGCTGTAGCACTACAAAACATAATCCAATATAAAATAAGGGTTTCAAATTAAAACTTGGTTGTATCATAGGAAGCAATCAAACCACACAAGTCTACTGACACATCTCAAGTGATCATAGTGGCTGTGCCTCCCTGCTGGATACACAAACAGCATTAACCAAAGGGAGCGAGGCTGAAGGTAACAGCAGTGAGGTCATTCATGTATCTACTGGACATTACATCCCTGAAAAAAAAAGAGTTTTCAGCTGGTCATGGTTCACTCCAGCACACACTGTGCTTTGCACCTGCACAGGGCAGTCAGACTCTGCTACTCTTCTGATGGCCATGATGCACATTTCCCTCGTCCACACAAAGCATGCACAGAAGTCCTGCAACACGGCCCTTTGTTACAATTTTGTGATTAAAATTACTTTTTGCAACACCTGTATTGTCAAACCTCGTTTACTGATCCCCATCATTTTTATACATCACAGTCTGCAAATTACTTAGGATCCATTCCAGTACAGCTACTTTGTGATTTTTTGTTTCACGACGTTCTGAAAGGCTTTAGCCTTTCTGAAATGACAGCAAAATTTAAATTTTTTTTTGTTTTGAAAAAGAAATGCAATATATCCTCCCTCATTTTATTGTTATCAGCTAGGTCCTACTAATTAGAACAAAGACTCATTCTGAGCTTTCACAGAACAAAGCTGTCTTCTAAAGTAAGCACATTTCTTCTAGTAGAATCTTGCTTAAGTTTGTTCATAAGCAAGAAGAAAACCCTTAAAATATTTAGCTACTACATCTTTATGTAAGTAGGCTATAATTAGATTATTAACTCAAGGAAGGAGATCATACCTTCCCACAGACTTGTTCAGCACTTAACAGAACTAGACTGACCTACAGAGACATGTGGACTCTACCCAGCGCAGGGTCGGGAAGAGGGTGCTTTCAGGAGGGAAAATAGTTTTCTGACAAATCAGTTGACTTGGTTCCAGCTATAACACTGACCTACTTGTACAGCATACTGCAAGGCATTTAAATTTCACTGCTTGTAAAAGAGAACCTATCTATTCCACAGTAGAGAAACTGGGTTACCAGTCCCTGATTTTATAGTTTAAGTGAGCAGATTATCTGTGTGCAACTCCTGCAGCAGATGAATTCAGGCTCTCTCTTTCCAGCACTCATGGGAGGGGTGAGCAATTGTGGTATCCCATTCTGGGAAGGAATGAATGCAGAGAGACCAGGAGGTAAACAGTCCGTTTTCTCCAAGACCCATCATTACCAGGGTCAGAAAACAGATCTAGCCACACACGAGAAAGTGTGTGTGTGTGAAACAACTGCAAGGACCCACAAACTTAACGAGGGAAGACTGCAAAGACGAATTGATTAGTATTTATGAGAATTTGATCTCAAAGATCTTGCTTCTATAAAGATGTCTCTCTTTTGCTTTCTTGGGCTCTGTTGCCAAACATGCAAAAGGCATAAACAAATATAGGTAGGACATAAAAAGCTACTCACGTGAGTAGTCGCCCATCTCCTATCAGATTCTGCTCTAGCCCTTCTCACTGTTTGCACACAAGATCCTGGTTACTCATAAAAAAGCCAAGTGTTGTATTTATAGGCAACACTACAGCTGAACCACATACAAACATGGAAGAAAACAAAGGAAAACTAGTTATGAAGACTGCAATCCATACAAATATCTTCTAATTTCTTAAATAAATAAATAATGGTAAAGTAACTGCCCTGACTAACAATCTATTTTATCTCTATTTGAAAAGAAAATTATTAGCTAGAAGCATCTCATGAATCAAACTAACCCCAACTCAATAGGGTACGCACATCAGTGTATCAGATATTGTTTATCGGAAAAGTTACAGTGACAAGTCCCTCTCAGCTCATCCTGAAATATCTGTTTGAAACCTTCCCCTTTTTGATCCTGTTCTGAAATCAGAAGCAACTTGCCTCTAGCATTTGGAATTTAGCTGTCAAATCAATCTCCATAGAACACTTGGAAAAAAAAAAACCCAAAACACACAAGGTGCTGAAAAAGTTATGTACTGGCCTCATGCACAACTGAAGGCAGACAAAACCCCTGCACACGACTTCTTCTACTCCCTCTTAATAACTACTAATGCTTCACATTCCTTTCTAGTGTAAATTTTAAGAAATTATTCCTCTAGTAAGACTTACCATCATCGGAGGTAGCTTATACAGACCAAAATAAGCAACCATCATCTCATGTACTAAAGTTTCACTCTGACTCCTTACACCGCTTGTTTTCTCCTCATTTGTTTTACATTTTGCTTTACACTTTTCACACTGAATTTATGGGGAAAGGAATAAGGTACTTTTGTATTTTTGGAAAACATTCAGAATATTATGGCATTGATGCAATTAAATAATCAAAAATATAATGATCTTGTCTGAAGAGGCGTTCCAATATACCTCTTGGCACAATGATAGCATTTGAAAACTCTCCTAGACCATAGCCTACTTGGCACTTATCTATGAACTTACTCACTTCTATTGTGTTTACAAAGTGGTGCTAATGAAGGAAATCTCAAGGGGTTTTGGTGGTTTTCTTGGGCGTGGGGGACTAGTTCTGGTTGCAGACACTCTCCCTGCAGGAAGGAAAAGACTCCCATGGAATGATAAAGGACTCCCTGTTACACTATTACAGGAGATGAATTGCATTAACCCCTGCCCCTCCCCATTGTACTCACTGCCCACTGAAAACAACAACAGAATTACTAAAATCCCACACTCTCTAATGGGATGGTAATAGGATTCAGAGGCCATTAGGGTAAAGGCAATCCATATTTTACAGTTTAATAAGCTCTTGCTGAAGATGCTGGATCCCTCTTCAAAGCCAACAATTACTGATTTAGTATTAACAAATCCTCAACTGTCAAGACTGCAGAATGCATTCAAGATGAAGTCAACAGCTTATGGTGACAGACTTTAAAAATGTGCGTAGAAAAATGAAATCACTTAAATTGAAATAATTAGTAATTTTACAGTGATACGGGTTATTACTGTCATTTCATATTTCTTTATATCCAGATCTCATGGTTACTCAAGTTTGCACATAATTCAGAGTTCTGTGGTGTTTGTTGCAGAAGGCAAGCACTTTTGTCCTGTCTTCTAAGCATACACCTCTTCTCACAAAGAAATAAAACACTAAACACAGAACTATGGGACCAACTGAGTAAAAATCAAGTTCTCCACAATCACAGATAATCACACAGACAAGTCTTTAATGTTATGATCACCTACAACTGGATTGCCTGCTAGGCTGTAGATTGAAAAGAACCCATCATTTTCCAATAGTTTGTATTGTACACGCTACATTTCAAGGCATGCTAACTCTGCCTGCTGTTTACTATTCTTTAAAAACACTGGTTGATGTATTTTTGAAAGGCAAATGTGCTGAAGATTTTCTTAGGTCCTTTTAAAAAAGAATCATCTCATCTATACTTTTGGTGTATCCAGTTATTCCCCATTCCCTTGTGTAACTGGCTGGGGATATAAAGAACAGTCCACTCCTTACATTTCCTGAACCCAAACCATTAGTGCTGCTGGATCTAAACCCCACCTTTTCACTGTTCTTTTGTTTACACTTCTTAAAGGGGGGGAAAAAATCCTGATGAAAACAGACATGTTTTTTAGGAGTGATAATTCTGGAACTCAGTTTTGCCCTCACAAACATTAATACAATTCTCAGTCAGGTAGGTAAGAGGCACTGTATCTAAAAAATATGGACCATTGCTGTTTAATATAATTATTTTGTGCCTGAGAGCTCATAATCACACAAACAAAACAACAGGAAAGCAAAATAAAATATATGACCATAAAACAACTAAACCCAAAGGCCTGCCATCATTTCAAATTGAGGAAGCCAGTTCTTCACCATCTATAGAAGTGATGTCTTCATATAATCACATACTGCAACTTCACACACCAAAACCAGGCTGATCTTCAAAATTTATATGCTGTTTATGTGGAGAACTACTAGACTTCATTAATATCCATGCATATTCACTATTTATCACAACGTATTAATAATGAATCCAAGAACATCTTTTATTACTGCCACAATTTTTATGTTAAAAGTATAAATTTAATAAAAACTGAGCTGGTAGTTTTCCTGCTTCTCGAAAAGCAGATACACTGAAGTTTGAGATCCACTACCACAACTTTGTTTTGTCACATCTAATGCTTAAAGAAAGTTTTCAGTACGCTCAAAGAACAGTGGGAGAAGGAAACCAGAGTGATTCCTGCAACAGTTGACTCTGTTAAGCTCACTTATATTAAAACAAGTTTTGTAAACTACTTTGAAAGATGCCTTCCAGAGTATCTAGGAAGATCACAGAGATTTTTGAAGCATAGCTTCCAGGCAAACTAACAAAAATAACCAGAAGCCAAGTAAAAAGGGAGCTGATGATCTAACTAATTCTATGGCAGGAACTGTCCTATCAATATTTTAAAATGCAAAGCAGAACTACCACATGAACAGAAGAAAGATGGCAAATACCACCCAAATAGCCTCTTTAAAGAGAGGAACAGAGAACATATGAACCATTAATTTCTAAGGACATATATATATAAATAAATTTAACATCTAATTCCACTTAACTCTAACCACATTGTTTACAATACAACAATGCCTATGTGTTATTGTGGCACGGCCTGGCTCTGGAGACAGGATTTCTTTTGAGTCTAGATAATGTGGTGCTGGAGCATGTCCAGAGAAGGAAATGGAGCTGCAGAAGGGTCTGGAGAGTCAGTCATGTGAGGGAGCTGGGGGTATTTGTCCTGGAGAAAAGGAGGCTCAGGGGGGACCTTCTGGCTCTCCACAACTCCCTGACAGGAGGGGGCAGCCAGGGGGGGTCGGGCTCTCTCCCAGGGAACAAGGGACAGCACCAGAAGCAATGGCCTCAGGCTGCACTGGGGGAGGTCCAGGTTGGACGTGAAGAAGAATTTTTTCACTGAAAGGGCTGTCAGGCATTGGAAGGGGCTGCCCAGGGAGGTGGTGCAGCCACCATCCCTGAAGGTGTTCAGGAAACAACTGGGTGGGGCACTCAGTGCTCTGGTCTGGTTGACACGGTGGGGGTCAGTCACAGGTTGGACTCAATGATCTTCGAGGTCTTTTCCAGCCTAAGTGATTCTGTGGCTGGGTGAAAACGGTTTTCAAAAAGAAAACAGAACCTTCAACCACAAGCAATCCCTTAATTCAGAAGATTTCGTGTTAGAAGGTGGTGAACAAGGATGAAACAATTTCCTAAGGCTGGCTATGGCTAATGGGGTAAACGTGAAGAGAAAATATGTTCCCTGCACTGGAGCCCTGATTTGTTTCACATTTGACATGTGCTGTCTCAAAACACCATTTTAATTTTTATTTCAGTCATTCTAAAAGATCCTCTCAGAAAAGGTAGCAAGGAGATGCAATATAATGAGCTATAATACAATAATCATGGTTTGGATCTCTGTCAAATTTCTCAGAACGCAAATGAGCATTTATCAGGAATTTGCCCAAAACAAATAATTTACACTCATTTCCGCAACACGACAGACATGATTCTCTTCCATTCAGCTCTTTGTTAACTCTGATTAATTACTTCACTTCCAAATTTCATTAGAAACCTATTCATCTTTTCTAGGTTGCAACAACTGATGTGCTGCATCTCGAAGTCTCATATTAGAAAACTGAACATCTGTCCATTCCTTACATTCTACTGACCTCTAGAGACTGCATGTATATATGTATAGCACATATACATTATTTATGTGCATGTACACATACCAGAGCAACAGTGCAATAGGTTGACTTTAAGAGAAATCTGCATTCAGCATCTGATGTTACAGTTTCGACTTTAATCCCACACTGTTCTCAGAACCGTTTTTCTTTCCTGCAGAAATCTCTTGCTATTTTCCCCCCCTCTTCTCTTTGTGTCCTTCCAACACAAACACACCAAGCCTTATCAGTTATGTACAGAATTAGGCCACAACTACAAATATCAATACAAATATTGAGATAATCCAGGTTTCATTTAAGCATTAATACCTGCTGGGGAGGGAGTGCCACAGGTCAGACACTCTGAGTTCCTGAAAAACAGACATTATTGCACGTGGGGAGAGGAGACCAGTCTCTTCCAGCCCAGTATCAACACTTGCTCCTCCACCAAATGATAACCTCTTGCAGCAGATTCCTTGTCTCCATTCTGCTGCCAGGGAAAAAAACCTCTACAAAAGCCTATGCTGGGTTTGACATTTAGACCAAACAGAAAGGACTGAAGGAGTTGAATTTGTCAACTAAAATCTATTCAAAATAGACATTAATCCAGTAACAAAGAGAAATGGGGGGAACAGAAGAGACTGTGTTCTTCCCTAACAATGTTAGAATAACTGACATCGTTAAGAGCCATTACTTGGTGGTACTGTGTGGTCAAGTACAAGAGGCATTGCCACAAATATATAAAAAATTAATAGGTGTCATTTCAAAGGCACATTCTCCAACTAAAAATAGTTGGTATTCAGTTCCATATCAAAATTCCTGGAAAACATATATTGGGTTTTCTAAGACTGCCAATGTTTTATAGAGAAGGCCCACTTATAAGACACTTTCATGTAATTTTATTCCTGAAATCTCACAGACAATGGTAAGTTTAGGAGAACAATATGAAAACAATGTCCTTTCTCTAAAAAGCTTTCTCTAAAAAGCTTTCTCTAAAAAGCTTTTTTGCTTTTAAAAATAATTTATTTTTGAGGGCAGGGGGATAAAGCCCTCTAATGCAATGTTTTACCATGTTATAATCACATTTCATGTGATAACAGAACACAAATTTTATTTGATTTGGAATTAGCTATGAGCCACAGGTTGAATTTTATTAAATAAAAATAAGCTATAGATAGCAACTGAACTCCGTATCCTCAAAAATTGCATGCATAGAGTAAGAACTGTGCTAGCTAAATATATTCTACACAATACAGCTAAAAGGACTTACATCTCCTACTTTGAGTTACTTGGGAGTTACTGCATCATTAATGAGGAAAATATATACAGCCGTGTCCTCCTTTAGAAGATTCTTATGATAACTTCATTGCCAAATCCTATTTCTAGTTTTAAAAATTATTTTTATTCACAGTTTTATTTACGTATTTTAATGATACTATCACAGTCTCTGATATAGATGCAAGCCTCACAAATAAGTAATTAAATTACTGTTGTCTGCAGTACATTTTCCTGTGTAAACATCCCAGCTTTGTATTTCAGTAACTTACTGCAGACTCCTAGACGTATGTTCCTCCTCAGTTCCAATAATGTGAGACTAGGTATGTCATTTTAAATTTCTAATGGGCTTAAATTAATATACACAGATTCAGATTTTTGCCGCTGTTTATACATAAATAAGCATCCAGAGACAAACCTAGAAATACACTATTACTGCTACTGAGAAATATGGCACTGAACTCAATTGTGGCCAGAATTATTGACCCTATGCAGCTATTCTGAGCTTTCAGGAGTGTACTCCTAAATCAAATTCCAGTATACAAGTATGCTTGCTTTTCTCTTCACGACTTTGAGAACTGAGAAATACAAAGATAAAAGTTTATTCCTTAGGGCTATATTGTGTCATAAGCCTTTAAACTGAATTTGCCAATGTTTTCAACAGGGAATTCTCTTTAGAAACTGGTGACATATTACAATCTTTTAAACTAAATTATGTACCATTTCACTGAATTGACAAGTCTGAGAGTGAGGAAGGTATGAGAACATAATTCTGGTGATGTTCTCACTGGCAACAGTCAGGCTTATTTTTCTGAATGACACAGAATTTTAAAAACATGAAAGTGCTCATGAACTTTTGGCCATGGCCAACTGAGATGCACAACATTTAATGGCCATGGCTAATGGTCTCTAAAACAGTAGGAACTACTAAGTCTGAGAAGCAAAACGACACGACCATTCAGCAAGTACGTACAGCGTTACGTTTCCTAAACCATACTCACGAAATGCAGAAAGATTTTACTTCCTCTGCATATCGAGTACACAGACAGTTTTCTGAAGGTTAAGGAATTACCTTAGCATGTACACAGTTGTGTGCATGCACAACTTGAGAAATAAATTAAAGAAGCAGAACATTAAGGAAACCCCTACTGGCAACAGCAAACCTATATGAGGAAAAAAAAAAAACCAAACCAAATAAACAACAACAACAAAAAAAACCCAACCAACCTAAAGCTTGTCAGATTAAAGAAATTTTGGCATACACATCTGCAAAAACCCATAAAAATACTAAACCTAAGCCACAATAAATAAATAGCCGACAATGCTAATTACATGACAGATGACTGTAGATATCTGCCACACATTTTTCTATCTGCATTTTTTTCCAATGATAAGCAGAAGTTGAAATTTTCTAACACATTAAGTAGCAAACAAAATAAAGGCATGCTCCTATGTATTATAAAATTCAGTCAAACATAATAATTTTAATTGCAAAAACTGAAATCTCTTCTCTAAAAGATCTTTAAATAAAAAAGAAGAAACATGAATTATTTGAAGTACAAATAGGTACAAACCAGTTGCACACAGAGAGATCACATTTTTAGCATCACTAGCCTAAGTTTTGCATACTTATCCTGCTTTACACAAAATCTAGGATTAAAGAACACAACACACATTAGGATTTTGAATCTGAAATCAGTTACAGTTGATGATCATCTCCAAAAATAAATATTCCCACAGATAGAGGTCAGTGGTTGCCTGAAATTGCATCAGTTAGTGCCTGTATACTAAAATCCTCCACTCCTTTGGGACTGCTTTATCATTTTATCAGAATAATTAAAACAGTAGTTTTAGCATAGAACATCATAGTTTTCTATTCACACACCTATTGCCATTAGGTGCTTACAATTTATTGATCTGAGACTCATCACAGGGCTTTTCTCAGAATTTAATCACACAAGAAGATGGTAACTCACAATTGTAAACAGCTAAAAAAAATGTACACATAAAATAGGGTACAAATTAAGAGGTTGGGGTTTTTTTGTCTTTTATGTGTGGATTTGGTAAGCTCTTGCTGTTCTCAAAGGAAAGCAACTTCAGTGTACTAGAATTCCAATTTTGAGGTGGCATGCATTTATTTTCTTAATTTATAATTAAACATCTGTATTTTGCGGCTGTGTTTAAAAAAACCAAAAAACAAACCCCTAACTGTTAGGGATATTGTTTCAGTCCTTCCTCTAAGACAACACAGATCAAACAATGTTAATACTAGTGATAAAATTTTAAGAGGTAAGTAAAAACTAAAAACCTTGAAAGAAGACACATGGTTGTATCTACATGTGCCTCATTTCAGCACATATGTCTCTTCAGGTTTTCAGATAGAACAGCACCTACAATAATGATGTAAAAATTATTGATCTCATATTATGGAACTACCAACAGCCTTGAGGTTTTTCTTTGGTTTTTGTAATCTCACTGCATTTCTTTCTCTAGATGAAGTAATCTTTACTTTGCTCTCCAGCAACATCTACTGGAACATCAGTAAAATGCTGCTATTTCTATTAATCACCCATTTAACATCTAGTAGGGCAGAGTTAGCAAATGCCAAAAGCAGAGATAAATGCTCTGCAATTCAGACCCTGCATTCTGGGCTCAAGCACATCAAGGTGGCTCAGCTTCAACCTTTTACTTTTCTGCCATTTCATAAGGACCAAATTCTTCATGACTAATTCCTACCAGAAGTCATCTACCATTTATACTCAGACACACTTTATTTAAGTCCCAAAATATCATTTAAAGTACCACATTACATCCAGGACTTCCATTTTTGTCAGAGAAGTTACTCCTAATTTCGCTTTGATCCAACATGTGCCTAAACAGAACTGAAGCATGAAAAGAGCTTGGAAGAACATACAGAAATGTTTTGAAAGGTGAAACCGAAGTGGAGTGGCAATTCCCATGTCCAAAAATAAACAAGTTCAGCAAAACCACAGTTAAAAAGTAAAAATATCCACAGCAAAACAGTGAAACGTTTACAAGTTCTGATTTCAAGTCCTCAGGAAAAAACAAAACAAAACAAAACACCCCAATCTGTGCCTTTGTATGAGGATGAAAGTGTGTGATTAACCACCACTGAAAGTAGGGAGCACAGCTCGAAGTCCCGGCTCTGCTTCCCCGGGGGCTCGATCGCTCTCAGCTGAGCGGGGCCTGTCCTGCACAGCCGGCTCCTGCAGCGGACACAGCACTGCCCCGCAATTCGCAAGGTACAGCACTGCGCATTCGGATGGCTGCAGGCAGGAACCAGCCATTTGGGGAAACTTGCAGAAAGAGCAAAGTTCTCACGTAAACATATTCATTTCACTCCGCAGGGTGCTCGTCTGCAGGTCTGCAACACTGAATTGTGCCTATCAAACAATGTTTACTCTATGACAGCTTACGAAGTTCGCTTCTCCCAGCTCTGCTTAGAGCCAGCCAGTGAGTGCTCCACTTAACAAATAACTCTGATCACTACAACAGCATTTGCTTTCTTCTAGAGCCCTAATAATGGTCTAACTATCCTTGACTGCCTGCTCACTCTTCAGTGTGACAATGAAATTCAGAATATCACGGCTGCTCAGAATCCCTTCCTCCTATTTTGAGTCAGTTTGCTGATACAGAGAGCAACTGTAAAACGTAGAGAGAGAAAAAAAAGGCACCAAAGCCAGTGATGACCAGAAACAGGCACCCCAATAGTTAAATATTCCAGTTGTGAATAAAAAGCACTTACTAAAATTATTTTTGCTTTTGGAATCCCTATAAAACCTCAATGTATTTTTATAGAGAATAAAAGGGCATGTTTCCCAAAACCACAAACCCTTTAGGCTATAGAATTTTATATTATCACAAGACTTAAGTTCATAGGCTTTGCCTGATAAATTAGCTCCTCTCAATAACTGTTAAACAGAAAGCCCTTTATTGTAATCCAAGTGCACTTGTGGACAGCACTTTCAGAGTTAACTCCATTTGACAACTGACATAAATCCATTATTCTAATTTGGTGATTGCTTTACTAAACACAGATGTATTTTATGAGTTTTAGTCACGTATTTCATTCAGGATGCTACTTAATCTCAATTTACAAAACATAAACACGAAATAGGTTTTACAGTATGTAGAAGGGTATAGCTATTCCTCCGACGAAATGCCAGGCAAACAAACCATATTCACCTAGACCTAAACTCAATGCTAGATTTCACCTTACACAATAAATAGTAATTAAGTATTTTTTTTTTAATTGAGCTGTTGCAATCAAATTGCAGAATGCAAGCTCCCTGAGGGTTGTAAGACTCTAAAGCTTTTCTTACACTGAGATTTAAAGCACTGAATTTAACCTTAAGCAAAGTCCAGCTTTCATAAAAGCTGGCTCTCTCATTTATTCTTCTACACAGAGAAAAGGGGGGAAAAAACAAGCACTCATTGTGAATACAGCATCCTCAGAACCCCATTTCTAATTCAATTTATAGCACATACTTTACATCTTAAACAAAAGGAATCTGATACAACACCGATGCTGCCTCTTGCTGCAGTTGCCTGCCTCAGTAACAGAACGCTGAAAATCCACCGCTCTGCCCAGGCACTCCATAAAACATTCGGATTCAGACACTTCTTACCTGCCTCAGTTGAAGGCTTCCTTCCCTTGTTAGCAGTATGAAGCATCCTCCAGCCTTCCCAATCCTTAGCACCGGCCTCGAATTGCACCGCTAAGTCCCCTTTTTGCAAGAAAACGCTTATTGAAAGTGATTAGTTTTTGTTGTCCCTTTTAAGTCCCTCCTGCGGGAAAAAGCCGGGGAGCGATGTGACGCCACCTTTTAATCTTTTGCGAGAGTGAAAAGGCAGAAAAGGAGCGCTTGATCAAACTGAGCTTCACACATGACTAAAACTCGGCGGAGAGGCTGCGAGCTCTGGCTGAAGCACCACTAGGCGTGAGTGTAAGAACAGAGAAGAGGGGAGAGTCAATGAAATGTGACAACGTATGTGCATCAAAGACCGGGAAGAGGGAGAGAACAATGAGAGAGAGATCGCGACAGCAACGAGGGAAGGAGAAAGAATGAGGAAGGGAGGCAGAATAAGCCTGAAGAAAAGAGGAGAGTTTTGAAGCAAAGAATTTGCAGAATAAAGCCAAAGTGTCTGGCAGCTTCTGTTTTTCTCTCAGTGAGCATGACATACTGCCTCTCTCATTTAGCAACACATTCTTGTCTCTTCCAGGTTTGAAAACTGAGATAATCACAGTGTGTGCCTGTTTTCGCCTGACTGACACACTTGTGTGCAGTATACCTGAGATGCCCCCCAACCATCTTCTGGAGATGCATTTATGTGCAATTAAGTTCATATATTCATTAGGAGAGACACCTCCCCCCGCCCCCCAAAAACAGGAGCTGCTAATTTCTACATCAATTCACAATATAGTTTAACTGGCAGATGGAATTCTACTTATAACTACTAACAAACTGCCACTGATAAACAAATGCTGAACAAATGTTTAATGTTGATAACTGAGTTATCATAGCAACAAAACATATTAGCGTTGATAAATCTGTTTTTAAGAAAAGGTATTACAGACACTTTATTCCATTTAGCCTGTAATTTCTAGATGAAGTTGCTCTAAGTGGCAGGAAAAGAAGAAACTTGACCCAGAACTAACATTTTTAAAGGAATGCATCAGAGATACGTTCATATTTCTAATGTCTTTAAAGAACAATTACAAGCTAAACCCCAAATTTTTAATTTAATTTTGAATTCCCACCCATTTAGAAAAGATCCACACACTAAGTCCTCATACAAGTAGGGTTCATTTTCATGCAAGATGGGGGTAGGATGGGTGTGTGGATTGTTTGGGTCTTTGGTCGGTTGGAGGTTTTTTTTCTAACTACAGACACGTAGCATCCGGGCAGCTTCTGTAATTTGCTTTGTTCATACCTTCTACCTTTACACGGTCAAGGCAAATGGGCTTTTTGCCAACTGGCAATTGGTCAGCTGGCCCAAAGCACACAAGGTACTTGTCTGCAGAACTGACAAGTCCACAACCAGACTCAGATTTACATGAAGCCAACATGCAAGAGGAACAAACCTAAAACAGAAGATATATTTTCTTTGCTGCAGCACCCTATTTGGGCCTACTGGATCCTACCACCTCAGCTGCACTAGGGAAAAGGAAGGACAATGCCAGTGACTTAAGATGCTGAAAATCTGGGTCTAGATCTGGACTGTACAGAACAGTGCTGTGGTAGCTCATGCAAGTCACACAGTGCCACATTCTGGACTCTGGGTCTTAAGGTACTCAGGTGGCTTAAAAGAATATTTCAACAGCTTAACATAACTTGGTATCCTCTTTTGTAAGGGTTTTCCAGTTTCAGAGAGGAGGTTCTAACGATGAGTTCACAAATGATTATCAGGGAATCAGGGGTCAGTTTCAACCCCAAGTACTTCTGTATCATTATTACACCATACACTTTTCAGAATTGATATTTTCCTATGAAAGTTTGCCTCCAGAAAGTCACCAGAAACCATCACAGTAAGCTGTGGAGAGATGTAATCCAGTTTTCATATTTGTATAGCAACACTTGCAAAACAACTCTTTAACTTGCAAACCCCAACCTATTGATAAATTTGTGATTGCTTCAGCATTTCACCTCTTATTTTCTGTCCCTTGGGGACTGGGAACACACTGACATAAATATGGATCCATTAAAATCAGATTCTCACTAACCTTCTAAAGCAGTCTTCATCATGTCAACTGAGGGTAAATTTACCATAAGGAGAAAAATGTTAGTGAGTACACTAGGCTTTAAATCTCTCTGCATGTGTACCAAGGCACCACTAGCTGACCTAGCAGAGGAGCAGTTTGTGTGATGGATCAAGTATTCCTTCATGCTCTGCTGGTGTAAGGAGTCCAGTGGATTCCTTACACTGTTTTGAAGGCCTCCTGTTCTATGGAAATTAACACCACCTCAAAACTCAGGGGGACAGAAAGATGAGGGAGAAATAGAGATCCATTGAGTTTAGCTACTACAATATTTTCCAGAGTATTATTAGTAAATACTCTAAAGGAACTGCCTCACTACCTTTTGAAAAGAAAACAAGCAAGAATAAGTCCCAAGCCCTGTAAGAAGCCCCTCTGCCTATGCAGTGTGTGCACAGGCCCAGGCACACTTAGAATGAGTAACGGGAACAATTAGGGGAGAGATCTTGCCTGTTTCCCATTCATTTTGTATTTTCTCACCCTTATTGGTAAATTGCTTTCCTCATGTAGGTCTTGATAAGAAGTTTCCACATCTCTTACTGTACTGGATTATATCCACGACAATAACTTTCAGAAAACACAAACACATACATACCTACTTCTAGAAGTATTTACTCATTCTCACAGGCCTATATACAAATTCACAGTGGAATCAAATGCCTGCATTTGCATCCAAGGTCAAAAAACACTTGAAAACATGCATGCAGCTTGTTTGTTTTCATGAAAGGCATGAGACTGTGTGGCTAAAACCAAGCATGAGCTTATACACTGAAAAAAATTAAATTGTTTTCTACAAGAACTGACCTTGTGTTTGAACTAGAAGTGTTTGGACACTGAACTGCTTGATTCCTTACAGCTCCAGTGAGTAAGGCAAGTTGTTCTCCTGTGGAAGTTACTCTATAAATCAGCCACATTTCCATAAGACAGGCGAGGCTTTGATGAACACAAATGCGAAAACTGTATTTTACTGCTGTTAAATGTGCTTCCACTTAAGCTTCCTCAAGCAGTACTCCAGGAGCACACCAGCACCATGCCAGAGAACATTACAAAATAACTACACCCAGAAATGTACTAGTAATGCCATTTTGTGCAGAGATATAAATGGCTGATTTCCAGCCCTTTTTTTCACACTTTCACCATTACAGAGAAAATAACTAAACCAGAGCTTTCCCCTCAATCTTACCTGAGGAAGCCAAGTTTAATCACAGAAAACCTCTTGATACCATACTTGTCTACTCTGCTAGAAATCTGGATTATTCTCCTGTGTGTTTTATGTCTAAGAAGTCTTTAGTACACATGCAAACACATCCTCTGTGACCTCAAACTTCTGCAGTAACAGAACACTTGTAGAACATTCACCACACTCTGTTGTTTCTATGATGTTGAGTCCACCCCACCCCCTACAATCCTCTCCCAGGAAAACACAGGGTCTTCTAGAACACGGAGCACCACGACAGCACATTATGGGGAAATAAAGTGGCAAATGCCTACAAAAGCACTCACACCTATCACAGGGACTACTGGCCAGAACCACTCATTGACTGCAAGTCCCCTGGAGTTGAAGGAAAGGCTCTGGTTATGCAGGAGGGCCAATGACCACTTTCTCTCAGCAATATCCTTCTGTATTTTACATCTAGCAAAGACTTTCTTTGCCAATTATCTAGTTGGGTGACATAAACACAGAACTAATTTTTCCAGCCTTTTGGTTTTGTTTCTTCTGTTTCAGACCTGAAGACAGACTGTGTCTGAGAGCATCTATTTTTTTTTTCACTTACATCTGTTGGTTTAATAAAACGTACCACCTTTTTCTGCCAGAAACCCTGTTTCAATAATACCTTTGGATCTCTAACACCACAAGCACTATAAAAGTGGAAGGGCACAGAGTGGCCCTTCATCTCTTCCCGGCCTCCATTCCCTAGAATGGATCTGTTCACTGCTCAGAGGGAATACAGGAGGAGCACAAGGGCTAGAAGTGAGGCAGAGCATACAAGAAAATCCCTTGTGTCTTATATTGCCCATACGTAACTTCCCAGCACACAATTTACAATGAGAAATGCAGTTGGTGTGGTGAAAGAAGCATCAGGATCAGATGTGATTTTACTGGTGAGAGGCACAAAATAAAGACCTTGCACAAGCATAAGCTACACACAACATCCTGGCAGGGTGAAGAAAAACTGTGATGCTATTGCTGGTATGAATTATAAAACCACTTAAATGCTGCTTTTTGAGCATAACTGAATACATGTGATAGCATCATTATAAATTAAAACTGTTTATGACCTCCATTTGGTCCAAACACTACAACCTTACTCACTATATGCATGGTTGAACAAACTGATCTACGACTGCCTGTGTTACACGATTGAAGGGACAGCCAAGTTTCTAAAAAGGAAACAAAAAGAAAATCCCAGCAAAAGCAGCTTGTAATGACTCATGCAGATTTCTTAATGGCTACTGAAAATAATCTTTGATTCCTATCATTGTCAACTCAGTGAGTGATAATAACTAATACCTAAGTTATTATTTTATTTACATAGTTAATTTCTAGTTTTCTCTATTTCATAAAAGTAAGTGTTAATATGTTTTGAAACCAATAATTTCATGAATGAATGGAAATCAGTACTTCTATAAATTCTGCTAAAATACTAAAATAGGAGATAATCAGTATGTTCTTGATTATCTGGGTATAAAATTTTCAAAGGACATATAATTCCACCCCGCCCTTGTATTTATTTGTAAAACCATAGAGGAATATGCATTAAAACAACATTTCAAGAGTCAGACTTCTGTGGCACCAACTTGTTGTCTGCTCCAGAGATTTCCATTTAGACTTTTTACTCCAATTACAGTCACACATGCTAAGGCCTCCTCAGTACCTCAAACAGTTCCTGAAGTATCTCCCACAGAAGATTTACATTTTTCAAACCAGCAGTAAACCGATTACTTTCATCTGTGCCTAAACGGCAGGCAGTTCATGTGAACCTCCTGCGCCTCAATTAACATTAGGGATGGGAAGAATAATTTACCTACAAGGTTCAGGTGTGCCTGATTTCTTCAGCCATGGGCTGAGAGCTCCTCCACGCTGTGCAGGCACGTTCTGCTTGCAAAGACAAAGGCTGGCTTCCAGAGAGCACTGTGAGGCTTATAAAGCACTCTCTTCACAACTAGGTAATTTAAGTTCTCTACATGAAATACAAATCTATGCTGAGACAACAGAGTACACAGCTTCACTGAGTGCACAATTTATTTCGGAGTACAGGGCAACACACTTAGAAACTGAACAAAGCCTAGTTTTACTGCCCAGTCCCCTAAATTAATATGCAACATTCATGCCTTAAGTATACCCTTGAGCATTCTCTGAACCACAGCTTTGAAGATGTGTTGGTTTCCTATGCACTAACTTGACCTATATTCAGGCTGACTTCTATTCTGAGATTATTTCTGCTGTGAATTCAATTCCAGCCTCTATATACACTGCTTTGCTACACCTATGATACAGACGGCAGAAAGATGTCAACAAATTAAAAGACCACTGCTGTCACTGCCTAACAACCAGGGTAATCAAAAAACTCTTTTTTTTTCTGGGAGCTGATCTTGACACAAGCATATTTCCTCGATAATGTGGAAGCACAGAACCAAATCTAAATTGTTTGCTTTTACGTCAGGATCCAAAGATCTGCTGCCCTGCTGGAGCCGAGTTTGATCTCAGTCATGAGCCAAGGACCCCAAAAACTGCAAGAGATGACCAAAAAATGGAGGCAGGGAAATGAATAACTTTTTATTTTAAGAGTAAAGTTGCAAGATGAAAACAGAAAAATGGCTCTCCATCTCTAATCCAGGACACAGCAGAGGAAGCGAAAAACAGGAACAAAGGTCTTACCTTTTTAAAACTTGCTCTTCTTTACTCATATTCTGATCCACAATTTTTGTACCAGAACTCCACTTTTCCACTATATTTACAGAACAAAGGTCTTACAGGATTAGGTCTCACCCTACTAGTAACACCTGACAATTCATTAAGTGCTTCAAATTGTTTCACGTAATGATCAAGAGGACGTGTATACTATAATAGAACACCTAAAATGCCACTTATCTCATAAACAAAATTGTCAAGCCCTCTGATTTTACTATGTCACCTCAAAGACCCCTTGAGAACTCAGAAGACTTCCATTCCTGCACAGGTCTCCCAGAGCTGTGATGAGCAGGAACACTGGAGGGACTGCTAAACCAGCAGTGCCATAACAACAGGGTATAAAAACCACTGCATGATCCCCACATGCAGAGTCCTACTCACCACATGAGTCAAGAGGTTCTTTTATTAAACACTTTCATGCTGCATCTAGGCTGTGACTCAAGTGAATGAGTTGACAGGAAAAAAGGGAGGCAGGTTCAAGAAAGTCTGGTTTACTCCCCATCTGTTTTGGTACAGCACATGGAGTAAAATTCCATCAACAAGGATTGAAAGAAAAGCATAAAAAAGCACCCATAATTTGCCATTTCCTCAGCTCCCATCAGACATAGGATACTGGTTTTGGTGAACCTGTGGTATGAACCACAACAGCTGTTCCTGCCTTTATCCCTGTCATACCACTAAGAGAATGCACATTAAAGCAAAAGGTAAAAAAAAACCTGGTAAATGTGAAGTGCTGATTAGAATGTTGAGAACAGCAAGAGCTTGACATGATTGACTCTTGAGAACTTTAGGATATAGTATTTTAAGTAAATTGTTAAAAAGTGATAGAAATGTTCAAGAAAGCATATGCATATTAAAAATGTTATAAAAAGTGAGTATGTGACATTACTGATGATTAAAATGTAAAAAAAAAAAATATTTAAATGCACATTTTAGGTCTGGTTTTACAACTAATTCACAGTTCTGAAATGCAACCCAATCAAATTATAAATAGCAAGATATGGCTTTTCAGATATATTCATTTTCCTAAAGTTATCGATAATAAGTAATTTTCTGTATTTAAAAATAATCCCAACGTAATAATAACATTCTTCTTTTTTTCCCCTAGGTTTTTTTTATGTAGAATATACAGATTTTGATTCCATGGAAACTCAATTGAGACTGTGCCACATCTTTCATACAGCTGACTAAGAGCATGGATGAACTATCTGGCTGTTATTTGAAATGTTCTCCAACTTTATGAAGACAGACTCATTAAAGCAAAAGCTTCCCCACAAACAGTTTCTGACAAAGTGAAAAAGTAATTAACACAAAAAGAAGAGAGAACTATTTTTACTATTTTTCACCCAGCCAGTTTATTACAGGCATTGTCATTTTTGACGTGCTCTCTCCTGTGACAATCACGGACGCAATTCAAAACTTTACTTATCAGCCAACGCTCTTTTACAATTACCTCATCCTTACTTATGATAAAATGGTACAACTTCAGGTACTGAATACCCAAAAAAAACCCCTCTGGAAGCTGCCAGGAATAGATTTGAACTACACTACACAACATGAGAGAGTCACCACATGCACTTCCCAGAAAATGCACATCTTAATGCACACCAAAAGCACAACATTNAGAGAGACAATCTTATAGCACTCAAATTGTCTAATAACCTCCATTTCCTCTCTCCTTGAACCTCCTGTTTGTTTTTTTTTCCTCTCCATTTTTCTCCATTTAAACTGTGCTTGATGAACTCAACAAAGAAACACTTGGATCCTGGATGAAATTTTATATAACCTTATTCATTATAGATTTTTCTGCTGATTAAGGTTTCAAAGTAACTATAATAATGTAAAGTAACACCATGCTGCTGCTGTTTTGGGGGTTTTTAGTATAAAGGATATGAGTGCAGTCAGACAAAGCATAAATCATAAAGCATATTATACGCATTCTGTTGTCTTTATCTCTACTGTAGTACCTAGTTTTTGTCTCAACTAACAGGTTTCCTGTCAGCCAAATTCACAGACTATTAATTGTCATCAACCAATACATGTTCATGACAAAGAAACAAAACGTGTGAAGAAACACATAGTACTGTGAATTTCATTTTTAAAATGCTTCTCAGTTTGTTAAGAATTAGCCAAACCCACTGTAACATCGTAAGTAATGTTTGATCCAAGGCCTAAGTAGTTCCAACACATCTTCAGATGCTCACCAGAATGGAAATACTTCTTTATGCTTATCAAGAAGTCCTTTAAGAACAATTAAAGGATGTTACTGAAATACTTTCAATACCTGCTGATGCTTAAAGTCCACAAGACAAAACAAATGTTTACTATAAAGACAGCAGGAGGAAAGTTTTAGTCCTGGATAAGCCACCCAACACTAAAGACACACATGCATTTCTCTTACAGTGTTGAAATGACATCCACGGAAAACCAGCCGACAGCCTTGCATTTCTGGAGCCTCATGCCACCCTCACGTAGCTGCAAGAGTGACTCAGATGCATTCGGGCTGCACAGAGCAGCTCTGGGGCGGCCCAGGGGTGCAGAGCTGGCAAGTGCCAACACCTGCGCCCCGTCAGCTGTGCCTCCCTCAGCTGACCCAGGGACAGCAATCACCACTCTCCACCACAGGGACGCCTGGGCAGGGAAATCACGGCCCTTCCCCACTGTCCCGGCGCATCCATCAGCCAGCGCCTCCCCTCAGACCTCGCCCAGCCACACAGCCGTGGTACAGTACCACCCGTGGGACTGCACCGGAGGTCTCAGAGCAGCTCATGGAATCAGGCAAACACCCAAGCGCTCTGCTACGTCACACTCTGAGAAACCTCTTCTTACCGAGATGACTGCTCAGACGTACCCCAGTGACCCTCCTCTGCCAGAAGGGTCAGCAGGAAGGCTGAACCTGCCAAGCTAGAGCTGCACCACTCACTAACCTTGTAACACATTTACAGGTTTTGTTAGGACATCTGATATTTACTAAAACAGCAACTAAGGAGGATGCCACTGCTTGAGCTATTCAGCTACAAACACAGTGCTTTGCCCCCCAAACCATTAAAACTGAGTTTAACACTCAGCTGGACAGGTGGCATCTACCCCGAGGGATGGGAGGCTGGGGGTTTCACTCCGGGGACGTTCGTCTCTAACACAGCAGCCGCTTAAGGCTGGGGCTCCTTGCAAACCGAATCTTTCTACACACAAAGGTGCTCGGGACAGAGGAACCCAATGCTCCCTCTCCCCCTGCCCGGCCCAGCTGCAGCCAGCTGCCCCGGGGAGAAAAGTGAGGAGAAGACAGAAATTCCGAGTTTTGCTCTGGCTGTGGATTTTTTTCATACCCACAAGAATGGTTTGGATTGGAAGGGACCTTAAATATCATCTAGCTCCAATCCCCCTCCCGTGGGCAGCCACACAGCTTCTACTTGAGGAGGTTTTATGTTGGTTGTTTTGGTTTGTTGGTTTTTTGGGCGGAGGGAAGGAGCGTTGTTGCTGTACTTGTTTTTCTTTACACCTGGAGCTCGGCCCCAGCAGCAGCCCGAGCAGCTCGGCTCCCGAGGCCGTGCCCCGCCTGAGCGTCGGAGGGAGCGGAGCCTCTNCCGCTGCCCGGCCTGCCTCGCCCCATCTCCCTCCCGGCACCGGGCAGAGCTCGCGGGTCCCGGCACCGTCCGGCCGCGAAACGGCCCCGGGGGAGCGGGCGGTGCCCCCGCACCACGGACCGCGCGCGGGGCGGGAGATGCGCGCGGGGCGGGAGGCGCGCGGGCGCTGCCCCCGCACGGACGAGCCGCCCCTGGGGCGCTCGGGACGGCACCTGCGCGGCGAGGCACGGACAGAGCCCCCCGCCCGGGGGTCCGGCCCACGGCTTCTCTCTGGAGCGAGAGGAGATGACCATCCTGGGCCGGGGGCAGTGGCACGGCGGAGCCCAGGAACGCCTCGCGGCACCCACGGCAGCCCCTCGGGAGAGCCCCGGGCGCGGCCCGGACCCGCCCGACGCCGCCGCGGAGCGGCAGCCGCAGGGCTGCGGGCAGCACCTGCCGGCCGGCCCTGCCGAGGGAAGGTCAGAGGAGAGAGGAGCGGGATGTGATACAAACCAGAACTGACAGCGGCTGAGCAGAGACACAGCTCCAGCCAGAGGAGAGCAGAGATCCTTCGGATACCAGTTGCGGCTGTGATGTGCGATGAATTCCTGAGCAGCCCGGCTGCGCTCACCGATCAAAAAGACATGCCAAAGGGCCAACACTAATGGCAAGTCTGTCTCGCCACAGTCATCAGCATGACAAGGCTGATGCTGTAGGTGCCTGAAGAAACAGATCTTTTATTTTCTCAGAGACCCAGGTATAGACTATGGGCTTAGCTCATGCATAAAACCCAAAATTAGCACAACTGATGTCTGCTAGTAATGTGAACATCTAAGGACTATAGTTTTCACTTTAAATTAACAATTTTAAACACAGGATTCCAGTGAATTTTTAGCTACACTGCTCCTGAATGAAAAAAACCAAACAAACAAACAACCTTTTACATGAGTCCGAGCTGAACACTTTAGGTTATAATCAAATCTTAATAAAATTTAGTTGCTCTATTAGTGACTTGATTACAATTCAGCAAGACCAAAGAAATCCATGAAAAAGCACACAAAAAAGAGTAGGAAATTGAACAACAGAGGGAGACAGGGACATGCAGAATCAGTACATATTCCAAAGAACAATATGCAAACATGGAAATACTTTAGCTCTGGCTACAAAGACCTCACTCAATATGTGACTGTTTCAGTCTGAAAGCAAATCACTTGCTCGGAATCTTAACTCAGCCAGTTCCTCTTTGGCCTCAAAGTACATCAAACTCATCTCCCCAGCTGCATCTTTCATACTTTGGCACACAAATTTCCCAGAACCCAAACATGCCCTGCGGTCCCTGGTGCACTGCTGAGCCTCACCTCTACGGGCCACAAAGGGCACGAGTGAGCTCTGTACCAGTGCAAAGAGACATTCCCATTGCAGCACCTACACCTTCCCAGCAAATTGGTATTCCAGGTAGTAAAATAAAAAACCCACAAGCAAACAACTCTTCTTGGAAAAGGCAGAGATGAGAGCCCTGGCTGACCCTGCACCTCTCAGTCTGTCTGCACAGGTGACAGCTGCTGCCTCCTCCCATCCCCACGCTCACCAGGGGGAAGGGAGGTTGCATCTTTTTCGGTTATTAAGTGGATAATGACTCCATATGCTGTCCTGCAGCCAAGCAACAAATAAAAATCATAGTGTACAGGCCAAATAACTTCCTTGGAATCTAGACACATTACTGTGCATAATTCCCTTCTTAATGGTTATAAACAGACCAGAGCAATATACAAAAATAACGTTCTACACAGAAGCATGATTATAATCAGCTATGTATGACATTTCTGTGCCATTTGGGTTAACTTTCAACAGCATTCTAACAGAGCTTGTCATTTTTCAGGTAATATCTTGCTTCAGTAATTCTATTTCAAAGTAGAAAACAACACCTAAGGTTACAACTACTAACAGAGTTATACAGAAGCCATCTCAAATCCCCAAAAATATTTTTTTATTTGCAGTAGGGATCCCCCCAAAAACATAGGGCTAGTACTGACAACTTAGTTCTTCTATGATGATGAGAAAATAGAATGTAAACAATAATATTTTTATTGTTCAGACAAGTTACATTGAACTCCTGGGACTCAGTATTTTAAAGCATGCAAAATCCATGACTGAAACAGAGCCTTGGAGATCAAATCACATCTCAGTTTGAGATTCATTGCTGGATCTTGGGAAAGACAATTATCTTTGATGTGGTCAATTTTTCAGTTTATATAATGGTGGTAATGATACCTCATAGGACTCATTTAAAGGTTTAATAACTAATGCTTACACAAAATTTTCAAGTTGCTAATTATGATTATTTAGCTAAGTGTTAACCTAATGCATATGCAAGAAAACAATATTAATGTATTCCCAAAGATGATTATGAGCATGATTATTATTAATGCCACATGGACAAGTGCAACTGTTCCTCACCCACCCAGGTGTGAGGTGTCTGTGACACACCTGGCACCTGGCAGGAGAGGCATGGAGCCTCAGACGTCATGGAAACTACGCTAGAACAGGAAATACTGGAAGGAAAATACTCTCACAACACAGTCTGAAATGCCTTAAAAAGCCCAGTTTAGAGTCACCCTGAATCATTCAGACTCTACTGTGGCTTGCTGGCTTGGCTGTCGGGCAGGGCAGAGCTGGGAGGTCATGGAGAAAGCAGCAGAAGCCCCAGCAGAGCCAGCCAAGGAAGTGGCTGCAGCAGTCCCGACACAGAGGAAGAAGAGAGAAAGCAGGAGGAGTCATGGTGAGAATGGGAGGGCACAGAGAGATCTGGGGGAAGAAGTGCCGTTGCCAGTTTTCTCAGCTAACGTTTCACCCAGAAAACACTGGGAACAACTGCACTTGGTGCAGTCCCTCCTCAAAATAGAGCAAGTTTTATTCCAGCAGATATGAATACATTAGGGAAGAGAATAACTGAGAATACTTTAGAAGGCTTCAGGAAAAGAAAAATCCTGTAAACAAGACTGAGCAACAAGTCTTTGAAAGAATCCTTTTGTTCCCTGCACAATGCTCCCAAAATCTGCTCCTTCAGAACAGTATTCATTTAAGAAAAAGAAAAAAGAAGAGAGAGATAAAGGGAAAGCCAAGAACACATTTTAAGGCAAAAGCACTTTAAATCCATTTTCTTACTCTTCAGATTTTTTATACCTAAGCCTGGAGGTTCATTGTCCACACTCTGTAACACTGGAGGTTCTTGGGCTCTGCTGCTTGCATGGCTTTTACTGGGCCAGCAAAAACAGGGCCAGCAAAAAATCCTCCATTGACTGGCCTGCCAGGTGGGAATGACATAGTCTCAATTTCAAACTGGGAAAACCCCCACACCACCCATTTCCCAGAGGAGTTTCTAGAAAAGCCCACTCTGCCCGAGGCCAGGGTACCCTCTGCAGAAGAGGGAGGAATGTGCAGCAGAAGCCACAGGCTGAGGCTTACGAGGGGAGGATGAGAGAAAACCGGGATGACAGCAGCAGCCCAGGATGGGAGCAGGGTAAGCTGGGGACTTTGAGTGACCCTTCACTCTTAGGGGACTGACTGGCATCATGGGATATTAGGATCAACTTGCCATTGATTAGCTTACAGGTTCAGATCAGAAGGAGGCTGCAGCATACTAAGGATTTCCCTAACAAACAGAAGGGACTTCCCTTAGCATATCAAACAAAAGCACAGGTTTCATTTTATTAAGCAGAGTAGGAAAAAACCAACCTGTTAATGCCTACACTTCCTGCTCCTATCGTGGACCTGCAGTACAGCCCTGAGGCTGTAATGATTATTGTCACCTTTACTAAAGATTATTGACAATCTACCTCTGCCCAGAAAAGGCAAGGCTCATGCTTCAGCTTGTCACAGTCCGACTAAAAATATCAACACTTTAAAGTTATAATACATTCAAAGTAGCTCATGACACCTAAAGAATAGACACAATAGCAACAATAAAGAGGAAAAACAAAGTTCTAGTTTCTAGACCACTGGCCTTAGAAATCAAACATTAACTAATATTGGTACATTCTTCCTGTGTCTCCGAGCAAATCTGCTTCTCTGTCAGTCCTTGCTTGAAGTACTCACTCAGCTGGGTACACACAAACTTGTGTGAATCTCAAAGCTCTGAAATGCCTAGAAGTTTCACAAACGCCCTCAAATGAGTAGAGAACAGGTCCCTACAGCCAGAAGGGTTCTGACACAAGCCAGGAATTTCCTGTTCCATCAGATCCGGCTGGGTTAGCCTGCCTGTGTCCTGCTAGAGCTGGGGCAGGAGAGAGGAGGGGAAGGGAGGAAACTGAGGATGTGGGAGAAGAGAGGGTACTGCTGCCTGGAGATGCTCAGTGGGGTAGATGGGGTTTTTTATTCTCACTTGCCAAAATCCTAAAGTGCTACAAGCTCCACTGAAGTCCACAGGGCTCTAGCAGTGTACACTAGCTTACAATGTAATCTTTAAAATTTGTATTTTTCTCTGATACTAGAACCATTTATCTCACTGTGATCAAGTCTTTACTAGAGTAAACTTGTTTTTAAACTCCCCTGAAAACTCTAAAACAGTTTCTGCACCTCTAATACACATAGCATATTTGTCAAACAAAAAATAAAATAACTAGCTTTTTAAAATCCCCCATAATTATAATTAACATGGATGTATTTTGGCCGCAGTCAGTAGTAAGAAATACAACTCACTGTAAAGCGAACTACAATCAAACATATTCATGGCATTCAACATATTAAAATTAGATGACAAATCTAAGACAGAAGTGACATTTAAGTGAATGATTTCCACAGTCTATGTCCCCATATGTTCTCCACGTTCAAATGCTGCCTCTCTGAAAACACCACAGCGACGTGGAAGCCCGCAGAACTCCTTCCGGGGCAAAGGGCAGTTTTTTGTTAATAACTAATGAAATACAGTGCCTTATGGCAATAGTTTTATAATACACTCGTCCTGCCTTGAACCTAAATCCAAACTAAACCATGAATGAACAACGCGAGATGCTCCCTGAAGGGCTGTCGTGGTGTGGGTGACACATTTCTCATCTCTCTAGAGGAGAAGTACATCACATCCTGAGAACTTCAAATCTCACCCCTCTGCAAAGCTGCTGACTATTCCCAGAGCAAAATATCTCATATTCACACATGCTTCATGTGCTGTGGCACTAAAAAAAAGCAAAACAAACCCCCATTTTTCATGCATACACAAATCAAAACCTAAGAGTAGAAGAAATGTATAAATTCTGAAAGAAATAATTTAAACAGCTTTAACATTGGACTTCTAGTGTGTCTATCTATCAGAAAATACTGATGCAAGCAGTCAGTTCAGGTTTCACTGACTTGGAGGTAGCAGACCCATTGACTTTAATGAGGCCAGGATTTCACTGTGAATTTAATCTGGAAATATCTCAGTACTATTCTTGCAGGATAGGGCAGGGCACACTGCTACATGACTGAAAGGGACACATAAAAGCAGACCCAGAATGTCACCAAGACACACAAGCCATAGTTTGGTGAATGAGAACCCAGTACAATGCAGCACTATGTATTGCATTAAAGGCTTTTTCGTTTTGGTCATTATTAGGACCTGTTATTACAGGTTTTTATTAAAATTATGCATAATTGTAATTGCTAATGTGTTATTATATCCTCCTCGACATGAGAAGTAATGAATAGCCTAAATTAAGGAAAGAAACAAACCTGTAGGTGGATGCAGGCTTGTTCCCACTGTGATTTATTGCAGGATGTACTTACCATCCTATGGACTGTTCTAAGACAGAGAGGCCATGCATTTTCTAAGGTTTTTTTACCAAAATCGGTTTTGTTTTTTATTTGAAACACAAATTATAAAGGAATCCAACAGGTTAGAAAGTATAAAGTTCTAATTTATTTACTTAAATTTTAAAAAGTAGTAATTTAAGCCTGTGCATCTTATAGTAGTTCATAGGTAGTACAGAGCAAGGGAAGCTGCAGCATAGGTGCAACTTAACCATATGCTGCTTTCCTTAAGTAATCCATTATACAAAAAAAAAATAAATATCTTGTCACAGATTGTTTTGACAGCTAAAAAACATCTAAATTTTTTGAATGCATTTGACTGAAAGGCAAAAATGTTAGATAGATGTTAATTTAACAGATGTCTAGTTTTGCATCATCAGCCTGAAACAGGCAATTTCTAGCAAGTCTCCTTGCTGTATCACAACAAGAAATCCTATGAATTCCATACAGATATGCCTTTCACAAACTTCAAACGAACCATTCTTATTGAAAGGGAAGTAAAATTGTTTTAAGAAGACGGTACCGCCTGGTTATACTTCTGATCAAGCAAGTAAACACATCCAGGGATAACAAAACTAATACACTGTCACTACATTACAGTCTGGAGTGAGGGGGCTTTATTTGAGACTGCATGTTAAAAGCATTAATTTATGTGAGAAAAATAAATAAGGTGGTCTCCTAAAACCCAAATAAATCCCTGCAAATCTAATTATCCTGTGGACAAATATAAAAGTTTTTTTAATTTTGTTATTATGTCTTAAATACAAATCTTTGTATGCTGAGTGTACTGTCATACTCCATATATGCTCCTGCAAAGGAGTTTAATTGTGGTTCTGTATTGATTGCAGAACAAATTGAAATAACTGTAGATTAACTAAAGCTGGTGCTGCTAGCACAGTCACCTACAATCTTAGAAAGCTTTGGGATTCAGTCATCATCATCAAACCCATTTTGGTGCTTTCAGGACTTCAGTGGGTTATACAGCGCAGAAATTTTACAGAGGGAGAATTTTTCCTCAAAACAGTACCACAGAGGTGGCTATATCCATTTGGGATCTCAAAAGCAGCAAAAACTGTTCTGTGAATTTCTATATTGAATTTGCACACAGTATTACCGTTCTCACTTTACAGAAAAGGAAATAGAAAATAAAGAGATTTAATTACATGGGAGATTGAGAACTACTCACTACTGATTTCAAAACGATCCTTACATTCAAACTGACAAGCTGGAAACTCTGCTGCTGAAATATAAAATGTGTTTGCTAATGCCACCTGATCTCTAAATAATGAGGATCAGTGATATTTACCAACTTAGTAGGAATATTATGAGACAAATCTAATTCATTTAAGGGTACTTAAAATCACACTCTCTGATTTATATGCTTATACAAATTGCATTTACCTGTTGTAGTTGTGATCTACATACCATGGCAAGCCAAGGCATTTCTGCTATTGATTCCAGACTTAAAATCTGTGGTTTTGAAGAGGGCAAACACGCTTCCCCAGAAACTACATTCATCTGCTCCAATTTCCTTAGCAAGTTTATCACCTTCAGTAAGTAGGCACCTGTTATTTCATGACCCCAACTAAGTTTTAACTCTTTTTCAAAGAAGCATTTGGCTTGGATCAAAAGATCCAATTTTTTCGTAATTTGGAATATGTCCCATTTTTTTGTTGTTGTTGTTGCTAAGACATAACATTGCAACACATAATTTCCACAAGCTGAATAACCTTAATGACAACTCAATGAATTCTGGAAGACAAAATATTTTACTTTGAAGATTGTTTTTCTTGAACATACACTGAGTACAAAAAGTCTAAGTACATTCAGATTATTCAAAACCAACTTTCTCAAGAATCAAACCCAAAAAGTTGAGTTATGGAATGATTAAGTTTCTTTCTCTGGTGAAGCCATGCCCTGAAGTGACTTAAAGAAAGGTTTTGAAATTTATGGAAACGCTTCTACAGGGTAATTTTTTGTAACAGAGAAAGGTTAAACCCACAAGGTTAACATAATCTAAATGCAAGAAAGAAATAAATAAAGACCCCAAAGGAATGGTTTTGCCTTAAGTGTCTTAACTATGTCACTACATCAAGCACAAAACATTATTTTTCAGTATATCTTTAAAATAAGAGAAAAATTAAATAAAATGAGATTAAGTTTTTCCACAAGCAGTAAATCATCATGGGATAGCAAGAATCTGCTTATGATTCATATTTACAATCTGGTCACTGTTGCTTTATAAACACATCTTTGATTTTTGACCTTGCTAATTAGGCTGTGTGGAAATACTATCAACTGTTTGAGACAGATGTTAAACACCTGCAAAATATTCCATAAATTGATGTTTACAAGCCTGATTCCATCTGCTTGACTTAACAGAAATCTTCTTACAAATACTGAAAAACATTACTAATGAAGGTATCCTTTATCATTATTTTTTGCTTTGCCTAGTGCAACAATTCCACAATTTTCACTATTTTAATTTTGCTTATTATTCTGCTACATAAAGTCAATACAGACCAGTAAGTCTGGATATATGGAGCACACCTCACGCTGATTAAAAAAAAAAGGGCTTAAAATGAAATAATACCCCCTTGCTCTGGACTGACACAAACTAAAAGATGGCACAAAGGAATGGATCCACTGAAGGCATTTCCAGAGATCCTTCAAAGAGAGGGTAAGAGCAGTGCCTCAGTATCCATTACCCATGGAGGGGTTGCTCTTGCATTTTCCTTGACATGTCAACTACTTGGAAGGGGAGCAGGAATAAAGCCTACAGGTGGTGAGTTATAAATTAGGACACTGAAATTGACAGAGAGGCGATTAGCTCAGTCTTTGAGGGAAGAGGAAAGCCAGAGTCCTACAGCATTCCTGCTATCAGCTGGTTCTTCTTTCATCTCTCAGTGGAATTTTAAGACAGACATTCTCCAAAAGTTACATGACAAAATTCTTGTCCTGACAAAACCTACCCTGCTCTGACACTCATGAGGAATTCAAAAGAAATAAAAGACTCCTCCCATGTTTAAGGAAACATAAAAATAAACCCCACAACCTAACCAAAAAAAAAAAATACTATTCAACAGAAGAAGACCCTCCTGTGTTGAATTTTTCCAGCATCTAATAAATTTAAACTAAATATGTATGAAATAAAAAAAATCCAAAATGCTAAAAGCATTATGTATTCTATTTTATAGCAATTCCTGACAAACTACAACCTTAAAACAAGAAAACCTCTAAAGTAAGATTTTTTTACCTAAACCCAGCAGTATATTTTTTAATATTTTAGTAAGAGTCTCATTTCTGGTACAGATAATGCGGTAGCAAGGACAAGTGACTGGAGAAGCAGGCTGGGGTTTGGAAAAGAAGGGTTTATTCTGTATTCTCGAATTTGCTTCAAGTAATTTGCCTGCCTCTTCTTTAATGTTCCCATCAGTAACTGAAGGTGGTGGCAGTAACCTTTCCCAGGGAAACACTTTGCCATTCCGAGCCGCGTGTCAGAGCTGAGCATCATTACCATAAACAGAGGTCGGAATTAGAAAAGTCACAATATATGGAAAACTGCCATTAGGCAAACTATTTGAGCAGCATTCTGATGATGAAAAAAATGTGCTGATATGCCCCTTTAAGTTCCAAGGAACATCAGCAGACCATACCAGTGTAAATCAGTCCATTTCCAATAATGCTGTTAAGCCACGCATGGAAGCTTCTATAAAACACACTCATTTTTCCATTTTCACAGATTCAGTGCACAGAAATACCATCTCCTTCATTTTCCAGAGGTCTCTCTCAAAACTTTTCTTTTCTTCTCCCCCCAACATTTCTATTAAGTCCTCACACAGTAATCTAAGCACTGTTTTTCACACTTCATTTTCATTCACATGTTTAAAAATTTCAGCTGTACTCAGTAACTCAAGCTTAGGAATTCAAAGTAGTTTTAAAAAAGCTAAGACAGAAACCAACAACAGGTAAAAAAACCCTGTAATTGAGTTCACTAGGATTGAGTTTGGGGAATAAATACTTTGCTCAGCAATGTGATGGGTGAGATTTTTAAAAAGCTGACACTTGATCCAACAGTTGATAGTCGCTTCTCCTGTGTTGTTGACCTATTGGTGGTTTTATTAATAAATTTGGGATTTAGGTGTTAACCCCATGCAGATCTGGCTGCCTGAGCAGGAGAAAAATTAAGTACATCCAGCCTTTATGCTCTCTATTTACATCTGTTTTCCATTCAGCTCCTTCAACAAAATAGACTTCAATTTCTCTAATATTTAGGAACCAGATTCTGGAGAGTATGACAGTCTGATACTGTGCAAATATTGCATCATTAGGAGCAAACATTCCGCTAGGGATAGTTGAAACTTCAGGACAAGCCATTTCCACTGAAATGGAAATAAATTTAGTGGAGATCACAGATGAATTGCTTTTTCTCCATCTAAAAGCAACAGTTTGAACCCACATTATTTTTAAAATTAAACTGATAGTAAACAGTTATTGAAAAATGTTTATGAATATGAATTAGAATGCACCCAGACTCGATAGACAGACATTTCATTTTCAGGAAATTGAGCAAAAAGGGTTGTGCTATCAAATTCGGCAGAACCAAAAAAGACTAATTCTTCAGTCCTCCAGCATTTTTCAGTATTTTGTTGCATATTTAAACAGTATCTAAATATTTTATCATTCATATTATTTTCATACATTTCCTACAGTCTGTCTATTTTCAAAATCAGGCTCCCGCTTGTGTTATTTTAGAGTGAACTTAGAAATGTTGCTAAAACCAGGTGTGAGAAATAGCTGGTTTTATTTCCTCCTTCACATTGGTAATTTTGATGCTGACAGAAGCACAATGCTCTGTACTGAACACTGTTTCTAGCTAAGATGTATTTATCTGCTCTGTGACAAAATAACTACTAAGGTAGATTCTGTTCATATAGAGTTTATGTCTCTCATAAAAGAAAATGCAAAATAAAACCCACATAACTTAATAATTAATATTCATAACAAGAAACTTATCACCATGACACACTTGAACCATAAAACTTAAGAACAAGAGAATTCCGATAGCATTTTGATTATTCCATCCTTGGCTGTGCTGTGTGTTCCACTCACTTGGGGTATATATAGTTATCTATTTTGTAAAGAATTACAGATAGTCTTTCACCTGGAAAGTAGAATCAAATCAAATTAATATTATATTCTGTTTGGTCTAGTGAATTTACCAGCATCTGCAGAAGTTTCAAAATACCTAAATTTTAATTTTTCTGGATCTTGCCTCACTCTTTATGAATGCATTCATTTTCCCACCCCCATTTATTGGAGCTTAATTTTGCTTTTTATTTTAATTCACGCAGTTCAGAGAAAAATAAAAGTTAAAGTTACTGTACCTTAACAAATGTACCTAAAGTGGCACTATTTTTGCATGCATGAAAGCTCAAAGCCTCAACAACTCCCATGAGCGATTACTCTTCTAACACTAATTAGATATTTGCTAATTAGTGTCTGATGTGTGAAATGAAAAACATTTTGAAGCTGAAATGGATAGGGTCTATAAAGATAGCAGTGCTATCCCAATTCCCTTTTTTCTGTTATCATATTTCATAAATATTAATAAGATCACATGATACTACCCCTTCTATAAAATTATCTTTCTGAAAGCAGTCTATTGTTTGGTATAATAGGGCTGTGTCAATATTTTGCATTAGCTGTAAAGCACTCAGTGGAGGGAAGTGTTTTCTCTCAATGTTAAAGAGATGTCACATTTCATGCATCATCTTTATGCTGCGTTAACTGGGCCCTCTTTTTCATAGTTTATCTTTAATGCACTGAAACTAAGAATGCAAAACTTTATTGAGTAATCTTTTACATTTCTGAATAATTTACTAAACTTCTCTCATTTCAAATGTATCCCAAATAAAATATAAATGATGAAATAGCTTTTTTTCTTAAGCAGATACTGAGAACATCAAATTAGCGTCTGTGATGATCACTTCCAGGAAAGGTTTTGGAATGCTAGAATAGTTAAAAAGGAATAATGTATTGAAAAGTAACTTCTTAATTCATATTAGAGATGTTTGAACAATATCTACATGTGATCATGCACAGAAAATCGTTCCAAACTACCAGGGAGAGTTACTGGTATCATTTAATGATACAAAATTATTTATCTATCAGAGTGTTAAGGTCTAAGAAAAAAAAAACAAAGGAAAAAAAAAATCATTAAGGTGAATAATTCCCAATGAGGAAGTTAATTCCAAATAGGAATACTGAAGCACTGCTCACCTGTAAATACTGGGCACATCACACCTGGTATCGAATCACAGGATTGACACCAACATTTTAAATAGTAGCTAAGCATGAATTGACCAAGGTGACATTGAAACAAAATAATGACGAGATTATCACTCTCCCCAGGCTGACATTTTGCGATTATAATAACAGCCATCAAGGTGATTAAAATGATAATAAAAGGCAAGTTCTGAGAAAAAGAATAAAACAGACACAGGGAAGATAATACATGACAAGTGAAGCTACAATTTTGCATTTCACTTTTTTCAATGAAATTTCTTCATTTGAGATTGAAGTTAGGCAGTTCATGAGTCCCAAAGGTGTTTCTGAAATAGAAACCGCCTTTTCTTCCAATACACTGTGCTTTTCATTTTTCATGTATTCAACAGAAGAATAAGCTCTTCAATATCTATTTATCCTGAGACAGTAATTTCCACTTCACATTAGTTTGATACTTTTATCCAACTTCAAATAATTATAGCATCACAATATTATTCACACTGACGTTCAGGGCAAATTCCAGTTTCATTTAAATTTGTTTGTTTGCTGATGAAAACATATTAACATCAACTACAATGGCTATGCCCTCTACCTTTAATTACTGTTCCCTCCTTAACATTATGGGTTATCTTCTAGCACATACTGACATATTTTGCCTTTTATAACCCTAAAGATTACTGCAGTAACAGACAGCGATAGGGATACAAAAGAGTTCTGATTAAAGATGCATCCAAGTGGTCCGTGGAGGTGGACAGAAGCCTAAGACAGACAGTGACTGCATTCCCTGGGATTACAGAGAGCAGCAAGCACCAATCAAGACAGATGTATATGACATGATACAGTACATCCATATGTCAGCAGGGTTTTTTGGTACACCAAGAGTTTCAGGGTTCCTATTACACATTCCCTTACACATGGCAAACCTTCCCCAGCTTTGCCTTAGGAATCATTCTCCTTCCCAGTCCATGGCAGAAGTGACAGCAGGCACCAAAAGCAACTCCACTGTAAAGAGCACCGAGTTCTCTCCTTGGCTGATAAGTGCAGTCGCTGCTCTTGTAGAGTCAAGACCTGTTTGGCTGGGCAACAAAGGGTTTGCACTCAGCTGCCAATTAACATGAGCTAAAATGCTTGTAAATAATTAAACTTTACATTTCTGAGTTCTGTACATATTAATCTATTCATGCTCTGCTGACACTGTGAAGTCAAAAAGAATCACAACATATTTGTTTCTTTGATCTGAAAAATAAATGACTGATTAGAGCCAAACATCTCAAAAATACAGTATTTATGGAGCATCTACTAGGGAGAAAAAAGGCAAGGAAGTTTAGGTACTTGGACAAATAGATAAATTGTTAAGAACAAAAAGACTCTAACAGTCACTCAACTTGAACAAGCTGCTGTGTGCAGGGATGTACAACTGGTACCGAGCACAGCCATAATCCAGTTTTTCACTGCTTTGGATGCAATGAGGATCTTTCCAACAAAATACAGAAACTGACTCTGGTTCAAACACAGGACTTCCAAATCTGAAATGAATCACTGGGCATTTGAAGCAGTACAAAATAACTGAAAAAGTCCATGCTAGCATATTTCTGATGAAAGTTTTGCCAGTACTTCCAGAGTTCAGTCAGGTCATGCAGCAGCCCCAGTGAAAAGTCAAGTCAAGCACGTTTGCAGGCTGAGGTAAGCAAAGGTTGCTATTTGTTGAAGAAATCGTTATGGTCCTAAAAAAATTGATCCCATCTCATCACTAAAATGTGCCTACTGTATCATCAATGGAGTAGGAGCAGCTGCTGTCCTAAAGCTGTCTGTAAGAAACCTTTTTACCTGGGATGATCAAGGGACAAATCAGACTTTACTTATGCAAAAATAGGAGAAGTCTTGGAAGGGCAGGAATGCATCTATTTTCAGAGGACATGTACCTCAAGCAACAAGCCCTCTTTTTTTTTGGCAGGCAACTTCAAAGAAAACCTACATCATTCATGTGTGGAATACTAATAATCTGCACCTTTGTATTCTTCTGTTTTACATCAGTCTTACAACCTGTTAAGGATATTTCATTAATATGTTAAAAATATTTAATATTCAGTATCTAATTCTTTTAATTTCAACTGCTTTCTTGACACTCTTCCAGCACAAATGTATGGAATTGTAGTGTAGGGCTAATCAACCTCACTGTATGGCTTAAAAAAAATCCACTAATTAAAATGAATCTTTCATAAGACTCGTTTTCTGAGCCATCATCTCTATGCTTAGGAAAAGACTTGTCCAGTAACTGAGCAGCTCACCACTTTCTGTGCTGTTTCTGCCATTTCCTTGCAAAATACTAAATTAACTGAATCTCTAGAAAGGCAAACTTCTTATGCTTCACCTATTTAGCAGGGAAGTTGTTCCTAAAGAACATAGAGAAAATCAGAGCAGAAAAAAAGCCTTTCTTAAAATAAAAACAAATTTTTAAAACTGTCTCTGTTATGACTAAACATTTATTCATTTAAATGTCTGAGGAAAGAGTAATAGCTTAAGTTCTAAGATAATGAAACTCACTTTCTGTGAAAATGAAATGGCATTATATTGTGTAATAAATGATTGTTTCTGCATTCTCTCTTTCAGTAACTGAAATTTGACATTCATTGGCAAAGTTTAATTATTGAACTTTTTATCTAAATAAAAAATGGAGAAGAATTTGTCAGAAGACTGATTTTATACACCTGTCAAAGAATAACAGTAGGTATTAAAAGTATTTAATAGCCTGGATTCACGTAGCTGCAGATCTTTCCACACCTTGGTGAAAAGCCTGAAAACCCAGCTGTATTTGCAGGCTCTTCTAATGTTTCCTGGCACACGGAACCTGCTATTTTTTATCAAATGAATTTTAGTTCTTCACACAATTCCATTGTACCTTGGAACTGTTCAAGTTTCTACATTCTCTTTTTTTTCAACTATTTCCAAGCGCATGAGCTTTTATTCTGAGAATGAAAGTCTTGCATGACTGAAACTTAATGAGCTGAACATTCTGCTTTAATGTTCCTCCTAATGGATCAAATGGAGGATGTGTTAAAAAACAAACAAACAAAAAACAAATTAAAAAAATCAGAAAGTTTGTGCTCAGGAAATCAAGTAAATATCTGTGCCCCTGTTACGGTACAGCTGTTTCTAAGCCTGACCTCACAGAGTTTAACTCTGTGGAGCTGCGAGTCTGTTCTGTCCTGTCACACTCATGTGAAGGTCAATGGCAGGAACTGCTCTGGAGAAAAAAACCAAACTGATTAAAAATCACATACATGCATATCATGGAATCCCAGCATGGTTTGGGTGGGAAGGGTCCTTAAAGCCCATCCCATCCCACCCCTACCAAGGGCAGGGACACCTTCCACAATCTCAGGTTGCTCCAAGCCCTGTCCAGCCTGGCCTTGGACACTGCCAGGGATGGGGCAACCTGTGCCAGGGCCCCACCACCCTCACAGGGAAGAATTCCTTTCTAAAATCTGATCTAAATAAAAATGGTAAACTGTATAAATCCTCATGCTGCCACCAATAACTCTCCAAGGCTTCAATTTTTCCCCTTAATAATTTACGTATTATATATAGATATATACTTAAAAACCAAATTATTACCTATTCCAATGACATAGGACTAATAGAAAGAGAAACTTCACTGGTCACACTGAACTCCAACCTAACAGTAAAATTCCCATGGTAACAAGTTGCATTGCAAAGATTGGCCCCTAAAGCAGTGGTGTCAACGTGGCTCTAGATACTGCTACCAATGGTGCACAGCAGTTCTGGCAGCACCAGGATTCTAAAATACAGCTGTACTGACAGACTGCTTCTCCTAACATGACTGATTTTCCTTTTGTAACTTCAATGGGATAGATTTTGAAGGAGTCACTCTGGTGATCAATAGCAATTTTTCATGGCATTTTTGTTATTTCAAACTTCCTTTTCCTTTACTGTTTTTACATTCAGTGCACCCAAAGGATTAATGTCAGTCTCCACTCAGAAATTATTTGAGTTAAAGAAAAGATATGCATTCACTTTCCATCTCTTCAAAACTCTCACACAGTTGAATGCCATAGAGCTGTGAGACTGTTCTATCCTATCATGCTCAGGTGGATGAGTATGATCCCCTCATCAGTATGAATAAGTGCACACGGGCAAGGCAGAAGCAATGGACAATTCTGTGGGAACCTGACAGCAGAGCTCTTGCTGACCTGTTTAGGTAGAAGAGGCTCTGGCACTGTTTGTGGGGTAGCAGGTTCCATGCTACCCAACAGCCTGTGCCTGTGGCCATGCCAGCCTTGTCCTGTCTCACTGGAGCTTTGCTTTAAGCTCTTATGCTGACTTTTTTTAATAACCAAGTGACTACTGTCTAATTGGTGTGACTTGTCCTCAGCTTTGTATAGTCACGTGAAGTAACCACATTTTTTAAACAAACTGTTACGACCAGTGGTCAGTCTGGGCAGCATTCCATGTTTCTGACCCTACTGTGACGCTGCAGTGCCAGTCTGAGCACAGAGAGAGGGCACAGGGTGACATGGGAAACACCAGCACTGTGAACGTGCCACGGGTCCAGGCCTGGGAGGGGCAGGACAGTTTTTAAGGGTAAGAAAGAAAACAGTGAACAGTCTGTGACACACAGGAGAAACTGCCCAGACAGCAAATGCAGACATTACACAGAGCTGCAGATCTGTGGAGAAGGAGCAAGGTGCAAAAACATGTCAGAAACTTAATGGGAGCCCCAGGCATTCCCACGATGAGGAGGATGAAAAAGCCCCAACAGCAGCAATGTGCTTTTCCCAGCCAAAGAGAAAGAGGAACCCCTTGCCAGCAGTGCCATATCCCTCCTGCAACAGGAATGGCTCACCAAAACCTCCCTCCAGGCTGAAATCTGCAGCCCCGGGCCCAGGGGCAGTGGGAGTGCGGCATAATGGGAGAAAGGAAGGGGTAGGTGCTTGGTAGTGTATGCAACAACTTTAAATTTATTACTGGTATTACTTTTTTATTTATTGAGACTTTTTGTGTAATGGCTTTCTCCTCTCTCCCTTTCCTCCTTTTTCTGTAACAGCTGCATGTGGCCCAAGAATATTTTTTTTGATTAGCCTGCTATGTTGCATTAACAATAAATTCTTGATTTTACATCTGGTTGTCTTTCTCTTTTGCCCAAAACTACTTCTTGCTAACCTGGAGTTAAGGTTAGGTCCCCGGTTTCACAGTGAAACAGTGAGCTTTGAGAAAAAACAATGATCCAAATCACCTTATGCTTCTGTAAGACAAAGAGACAAAAGCAGAATGTATTCTTTTAATTATTCATGTTCAAAATCCATATAGATTTTGTTTTGAAAGGCTAACTGTGATTAAAGAACAGAAAGAAAACATATGTCTAAGGAAGCACTGTTAAAAAAATACTTCAGAAAAGTCTTTCATTGCATAAACCCCCCTCTAACTTCAGGAGCTATTTAGCTGGATATTTGCGCACAACCAACAGGAAAAAATGCCTGAGTCACTCCAAATGAGTGCGAATTGGCAGGTCTGCAGAGCTCAGCACTGTCTCTCTTGCCAAGTGTCATGCTTCATACAGAAGACTCACGCATCAGGTGTCCATGTCACACTTTTATTTCACTCTGCATAAATCTCACACAGAGAAATCTTGACAAGGTTTGTTTTATGCCAACACAGTACTCCATAAGCATTTCTCTGATAGGAACTGGAAAGACCAAGAGCTGGCAGCTAGATCAGCTTAGGTGAAGTTTTGATTCCTACATCAGAAGTTATCCAGCAAACTGTTGTGCCAGTCACTGCTGGAGCCTCAGCACTACCCAGGAGCATGTGTGTGATGTCCTCAGAGCTTCCTCAGCCCCAGCGGTCACAGCCATGCTCTGCTGCACTGGCAAATCTAATACACAGTGACCTTGGTTATACTCCTGCTTTTAGGCTCTGGAGAAAACTTCTTTGTTTTTGTCAACTGAATGATATAATGAAACCTGTCATGTGGCAAACCACATTCAAACAGATTTTAGTGTGCCATGTAACTAGTATTTTATGTTTTATTCTGTTTAGTGGTTTAAGTTCACTCTTTTATACAACACTCCCATGTTTTGTTTAATTCTGTCTGTATTTCATTCTATTTTGTCACATCTGATTAAGCTCTATTTGAAACTCTTACTTTGCATTAGCACACTGGCTCTATTCCTATCTGTTTTGAGCTACGTGGATAAATCATGTGCTTGGAGCAGTGCCTCAGTAATCAAATTGTCTGCTGAGAGTGCAGTTCCATGCTGTAATTTTTGCTAGTGCTGAACCCAGTGTAAACAGATCCTGCCCTCCTCCTCTCACACCCACTCATCCCTGCCCGGCCTGCCAGCTCTCCCCCACTCAAACACAACTGCAAACACAGGGGTTGAGGAACTGACTTAGGGGAACTGCTCCAGTCCAAAAAAACCCCAATAAAACAAACAAACAAATAAACAAACAAAATGCCCCCTCCGAAAGCCCCAAACTCAACCAAACAAAGACAAGGAAACCCCAAACTGAGTGTCATTTATAAAATGATGTGGAAACTCCACCTGTGCAATTTCACCTGCACAACTCCAGGAACTCTCACAGGAGGTGGGAGGGAGAAGAGGGGCAGGAGCTGAGCAGGAAGGTCTTGCACCAGCCTTGCTGGAATTGATCATTGTGCAGACCTCTGCTGGCAGGGAAGGGAGGTGATGGAGGGAAACAGTCACATTAGAAGGGAAAGGTCATGATCCTGTACCTTCCACAAAGAAGAGAATTTGCTCAAGATTTCCTCCTCTATAGAGACACAATTTCGAGCTCAGTTGCCTACTTTATTCACTATGTATCAAGACATCCATCCTCTATTTTGCACTGTTTGGAGGAATGCAGGTATACACTCTGCAGGTCGTGGAATCTTGGCACTACTCCACAGCAATTTTGCATTCTGTTGCTTTTTTTCCTCTATGTATTATCCATGAAAATTACCCCTTTATTTTTAAAATATCTTTCAGATATATAAGCCATATAGGGAAGAAATCCATTCTAAGAATTACTGGAAGCTAACAATGCCATAGTCATCTAAGAGAGTGGTTCTTCCATTTATAAAATCCCTGCAGTACCTACTGAGTGATTCAGACCAGAGCCAAGCTGACACCTGCTTTACAAGACTCAGGAACCTTCTGCATTAGGCACTTCCAGGTCTTTTCCTTTCATGTGATACTGGTTCTCCCTTTGCTTTTGCTGCCACCCTTGATACTCTCAGTGCTCTGATGCCACACACGATTTGGCTGCTGGCTTACCAAGAACAGCTCTTCTACTGAAATGTGCCCTGCAATCGTTTCATTCAGAGGAGGAGGTTTCACCCTGGGAGCAGCAGTTTTCAAAAGGAACAAAGTTTAGCAGGAAAAGAAAAATCACTACTCCTTATGGTATTTTATGAAAATTCCCTGGAAGAGTATGTGGGGTAAACAACTTATGCATAATGCCTCCTTAAGTATAGGATTCCTTGGAAACTTTATTCTCCAACAGGCAGGATGTTAAATCTGCCTATGATACTTCTCTCCTCCACCTGCATATTTACTTCCTTATCTTTTCAACTCACTCCTTTAAAATACTTTACAACATCCTTGATTCTTGGACCAGCTGAGGCACTGAATTCACTCTCCTGCTAAAAATGACATGCAATATCCCACACTTGGAACTTTATTAATCTGAACCAAGATGAGATAATTTATTAGAGAGGAATACAACCTTCTACATTAAGTATGATAATACATTTTCCCCTTCTAGTGACCATTTCTTGACTTTACTGTCAGCATCCATTCCATTCTGTATGACAGTGGAAAGCTGCAAGAAGAATCACTGATACATTACTGTACTTATGTTTACCATGTGTGGCAAAACGTTCTTAGATAACACCTCTATTTGTCTGTGACACAGCAGGGAGTAAATGAAAATGTTTATTCTGACCCCTCAGCAGAAAGAACTCCCTTAATCCACTCACTGATGAGATAACACTGTAGGATTACAATAATCAACTTGCAGTATGTCCTCTATTAGAGCACTAAAGATAGAGAATTTCATATCCCCTGGGAAATGATTCTTCACTTACATAACAGTGACAGGCTTTTGCCCTTTGAGATCACATTTTTCACCCCATACTGAGCCCTCAAATGGCTTCTATATCAAATGGCTAATATTAAGCTAAATCTACAATTCTAAAAGCCTGTAACTAAAAGAAAAATTGTTTGCAATGCCCACTATTGATTTAAGTAATGGAATGATAAAGAGACAGATGTTAACAATATACTTAAGCTTCTAAGAGTCCTCATAGGGGTAGAGTTACAATGCACTGCTTGTGAAAGGCTCTTATTTAAACGTAGATACAAACCTCAATCACTTCCTGCCCTAAGAAATTTAAAAACTGCTAATACTGTAGGGAAAGCGATTGCTCCACAGATTCCAGCAGAGTTCCTCATGACCACTGCCTAATGTCATGCATGAGTTCTCCATTTGCCACAGAATTACTGAGTTTTGTCAAAATTCAAATAACGAAACATGGGGAGGAAGGGAGGGAGGACAAGAGAACTCAGATAATTCATTCAAACCAGAATTTTGTTCATGCACTTTTCTAAGGGAAATTTTAAGTGTCAAAAAATACATATCTTGTGCTCATTATTAAATGCTAAATACCACAGTGTTTTGAGCTGCCTTGTGGCCATTGTAAAGAAAACAGGTGTTCTGATAGATTATAAAGTGTGAGTCAGAGGATGTGCAGAACAGAATTTTAATGAGGCTGCGAGCACACAAGTCTGACTAGCCTTTTGAACATGATGCTAAAACACTGAAAGTAGTCTTAAAAGAGACAAAAAGCAGGAACACAACTAAAAAATCCTCATTAATGTACAGCAAGAGAATGTGGTGCAGAAAGTCATTAAGTCAGGTTTTGCAAGGCACCGGTGACCGCGAGGTCTGCGGGAGAAGAGCGAGAGGCTCCGGACAGGCCGGCAGGGGTGGGGTTGGCTGGTTCAAAGGGGGTTCATCGTTCTCACCTTTGGTCTGTCTGACTCCTGCTGCTAAAACATACAAATTTCTTAATGATTTGCTTGGCTGTGTGAAGGGCCAGGGTGACGTTACAGTAACAACAGCAGAAAAATCTCCACTGAGCACCTAATCCAGGCCCCAGTCTCCATCTCCTCCGGTGTGAGCAGCAGATGGCACAGAGCCTCTGTGTGGGCTTGCTGACGTGTGCTCAGAGACCTTCCCAAAACAGGAGCTAAAAGCATCTTTATCACATCAGAGAACCGCCCAAATCACTCCGATCATGACATTCGCATAGATCCTCTCCAACGGTTTTAAAAGACTATGAATAAAGACATTCTGTGATTGGCATTTAGGAATAAAGTAATTTTGAAAAAAAGAAAAAAAAAATCTTGTAAGCCCCCTATCTCAGAAAAGTTTTCTCTGACTGATAACAAAATTGCTGGCTTGAAACAAAACTCGGGCATTACTAAAAGGAGAACATCTGAAAGCGTGAGGGGAATGAAAAAGAGTGAAAGTGGTCTCCCAAACTGACACCACACCAACTGCCCTTTAGTTTTCCTCACATGATTAAACCAAAGGAGAGGGTGAGGGAAAAAAATCCCATCTCTATATCCGGTATAAATGAGCACTTGCACTTATACCCAGTTTTGCAACAGCATTTGTTTTGATGCCTGTGAGCTTCAAGTTAAGCCTGAATGTAAATACAGGAGTGGATCTTTCGTAGGAGGACTGCATCAGATATAAACCCATGTGCAAAATATACAGAAAAAATATTTGGGGAAAAAAATATGACATTTGCTTTATATGAATTAACTATTTCAGTATAATTCCATGAGACTGTTAATGATTCACACACTTTATTAAGGTTATTCTCTTTCTGTCAAGCACATGCTATCAGTAGCAGCACTGTGTTCTGCAGCTAGCTGGTCCATGCTTTGTGAAGCACACAAGTTGTTAAGCGTATGCATTTTTTGCCTCCCACACACTTTGGACATATGCTGTTTACTTTTTAAACTCCAAAAAGTGAGCATAGAAAATTACTTCTACACAGAGGATTTCTTTAGCTCAGCCTTAGAAGCAACATCGACTTGGGTTTCTGGCACTGGAAGCTGATGAGAAATGACAGGGAATGAACAAAGGGAGGGAGCTATTCCTTTCTGCAAGGGCCACCTTAAAAATATCAGGTATAGGAGTCAGAACAACAAACAGAGCATCAGTCTCCCTTCATAAAGTCCATTGTAAAACCAGTGGGCAACATCTTCTGACAACACCAGATACATGATTTCTAACACAGAATGAGGATCTACAGTCTTGAAAACAAATGCAGAACAGTCTGATCAGCTGAGCTCTATCAGTTTTCAGTAGAGAGGGACAAGGTTTTAACTATTTTCCTGAAGGACAGAAGGTAAAATGGCCCAACATGGGGGAACTCCAGAAAACATATGAAAAGGCAGGTGAGAACTTCCAGGAAGTCTGAAAAAGAGATGTCCTTGGGAAAGCCAGGCTGTCAGTGTCACTGGCTTGGCAGGCCAGCACCTTCAAGAGACCTAGAAAGTGTAAAAATCCAGAATGCCAGGTTTGAAACCCAAAGTGTCAAAAGTTGCTTTAAAAATGTAGTCACATTATTTGTGGGGGAAACTGTGATCTTCTGATGCTCATGGGGACATATGAATACATCAAAGAATGTGTGTGTGATATATTTGTATGTACGGGGGAATATAAATCCTGTGGATATATAAATGAAAGCATCAGCTTCAACACAAAATATTCCCTAGCAGGGGTAAATGAGTGCATTTCTCAACAACAGAACTCATAAAAAAAAGGGCAGGTGCATACAGAATACCTCTAGAAGTACTTTAATCCTTTCATTAAGCCTTTACCCTTCAGACTGTACACCTCGTGTTGTTTTCTGTTAGAGTTGCTTTGGTTCTGTATTTCTTCTGGATGAATTTACACATTTTTAGAACTATGTCAAATTAAATTTTTCCATATTTAGATAATCTTATAAAAAGTTTAGGGACGTTTCCTGTGGATTTTTACTCTTCTCCCTGCTATTAAAACTTTAAAAGTTATACATTTAGATGGAATTTGGCAAAGCCCAATTAAGAAAAGCAGGAAGTTCAAAAATTGTATTAAAAAAAGGGAACAAGCAATTGAAAGGGAAAGCGTGTTGAAATTCCAGTTTGCATCCCTACAAGCAGAGAAAGGATCTAAACTGTGTGCACCAACGCCTTAGTAAGTACAAATATAATGAAACTACCCTGACTTACAGTGAAGTACCAGCCCACGCAGAAAACGCCTCTATTATTATAGCTTAAAGCATACATGTAGGTGGTGGGAAAGGTGACTAGAGTTTCATTTTCCTTGGCCATATACTCTGGTCTTTCTTTAGAAGAATAAAACCCACAACGATAAGAAACTGGAAAAACCAGAGTACATCGGGATGAATACCTTTAAATTATTCCACACACCCACCTCTCCCAATCACAATCAAAATAATTCATGATGCAGAAAACCTGTGACCCGAACACACTTTCTGCGCTAAAAATACCATTTATAGGACTTATTTGCAATGCTCATGAACAATACAACACAGGCAGTGGGTACATCTGTATCACAAGCATTCAATCTATAACCTGCCGAGCACCTTTAGCTAATTATTTAGCGCTTCTGATTTCCCCTTTCAGTCAACTGAAGATCACTGCTGCCAAGGATATTCATTCAGCCATGAACACAAGATCATCTCCGAGCACTTGCAGAATTTTTCTCTTATTAAGCTTTTTAATGTATAATTAGAGATTTCTATACCAAGTGGATACTTGTCAGCTCTTTACAACGTAGTGCAAAACATATGTGCTATAAAGATATTAAAGAATAGCTTGAATGGATATTTTAGTTCCTGTTTGGATATTCCTGCAGATACTGGACGTTTTCAAGGCATGTATTTATACACACACAGCCAGAAAACATGAGCCATTAGAACTGTATCTTACTTTGATGAAAATAAAAGAAGCTTCATAGATATCTTTCTAACATGGGCTCTATTTTCACTGAGATTTGTATTTCAATGTGTAAAAATGAATTACAGAAATTGATATTTTACAAGCTTGCTTTAGTTGCAAAAATGTCTCTGCTTCTAAACCTGTTTCACCTACCTCCGTGTTCTCTCAAATCACTATTAGTATAATCCAGCTGAAGTGTTAGGAACAGATATTACTGTTTCAATTATCAACAGATGGCTTTCATGCATACTTTTTTTCAGTCTTGCAATCAAAGGAAACCTGTTCTAACAACAACCTCTTCCAAGTTTCTATTTTTCAGAGGCAAGGTGAACTGAAGGAAAGGAAGCCCTTTTCCAGCTGAACGGAAAATGTGTTGAATGTGTTCTTACCGACTTCAGCAACAGAAGTTTCCAGGAGTGAAGCCTGGGCTCAGTGCATGTAAACACTGAAGTTTTTGTGTTAGTTTGCTATAGGTACCGTTTAAGTTGCATTTTAAAATAGCTCTATTGTAAACGTTGCATATTTATCACTTGCCTACAGAGAGTAGGTAGGAGTTTGACAGTGTTGCCAAAGAAATGCCAGTAAATGAAAAGCAAGTGCCTAAATTTTCAGTAGGAGAACAATAAACCTTCTAATTATTGCACATAAGTTACAGCCTTTATGTAGTAAACACCAAATAATCAGGAACTGAAAGTTAACCCTTTAGGTTGGAAAACAAAACATTTGAAATATTTAAATGACAATAGTAGTGCAACGGCCCTTTAAAATTAAAATGCATGAGGTTTAATAGTCTACACCCTACCAATTCTCCAGTTAGGTTCAGAATGCTCAGGCCTTCAAGGAAATAATCTTAATGTCTTCCATAGCACATAAAAGAAGAACCAGAGCAAAAAAGGACCATATACATTTTTCTTTCCTTTTTTCAAGTTGATTGCTAGGCAATAACCAGTGCATGAGCATGTCTATAAATCAATTGCTTCAAAGACTCAATCTAGGCAACTAACTAAAGAGAAATGTTTAATTGTCCCAAGGGAATCTTTAGCTTTTCTTCCCTTGCTCACTTCGATAGAACTGAAAATGGCACAAACACACACCTTTCCAATAACAAATTTATCAGATGCTGACCTTGTAAAAACCAGTATGCCCCAGGCCAGAGAGACATATTTACAATTGATATCAGAACTGTATTGTCTTTCCTTCACCCACATAACAGAACTTTGTGCTGAGTCCCAGAGCCCCAGGTGGGAGCTGTACAGGAAATCTCCCCTTGGACCACAGAGAGGCCAAATACAGCATCACCTGGCCATGCAGGGCATTTTGTGTGGCTTTCAGAGACTTGGAAAAAGAGGTAGAGGCAACAGACTCATTGACATTGGTGTAATAATGCCAACAGACTAGCAAGCATACAAAGTTCCTTGTCCCAGTTACTACTGAACTAAATGGTCCACCAAAGTTTGTCCTTAAATAAAGGAAAACATACAGCAAGATGTAAAAAACACCCCTCTTATTTTTTGCAGATAATACATTCACAAGAACAAATAGCATCCAGAGGATTTCCATATTTGAAGTGCAGCCAAAACGCTGCAGTAGGAAACAGCTGTAACACAGCCTGGTGGATGTATTCATTTTTGTTTTCTGAGCATCATTCCAGTGGCACAAATGATATTTCCCACATGCCCTCAGTCTGCAAAAAGGATGATGAAAGCTTCATAAATTACTGATGCATTGCTTAGACATACTTTATAAAATTAATAAATTCTTCATGAAGCAATGGAATGATGTGAAAGCTTCCAATAGAGATTGTACGTAGGTCTTCCTTGGGCAGTTGCTGTAAAGAAAAGGCCCTTTAGAATGGAGATTAAGATGAACCAGCTTCATGATTAGACAGAGCACTCACACAGCAACGAAATCAGAGCAACTTCATTATTTTCCAGCACTCTAAAAAAGAAGTGTGCACAAAAGACTAATAAAAGTTACACAGCAAGAATGTAAAGAAAGAGATTCAAGAGTGCACCGGGTAAAGACGGGACCTGGCTGTGAATGCAGGTGTACAGCAGCACAGACAGCTGTGTACAACTAACAGCAAGTAAAAACAGGCCTCCACCTTCTACCCTCCCTCCTGGAAAACTGTCAATTGAGAAAGTAACTGACTTTACAGTTCATTAATTAGTGCATGTTGCGTATTTAGCGACAGCTTCAAGTTCTCACTTGGGCTACAAAAGCTCCACCAGGCCTGTAAAGCCTATACTAATGTGCTCTACTCTACTTCCATTGAATGGACAATTTTTCAGCCCTAGAAAACTCAGAAAAGTAACACAGGAGAAAGTTTCAAACTCAGAGAGATATATATTAAATAACTATTAAAATACTTTCAACTTATTTAAAGAAAGATGTGCTCTGCCTTCTCTCAATGAAAGGCAAGCTTTCAGAAGCTCATATTGTCCTTTTTCCTCCTAAATGTCAGATGTTTCCTGCTTCTTATTTTCACAGCTGAATACGCAGGACAAACGTAAACCTGCTGCTCAGCTAATCCTGCATGGCTCATAAACACAAACAGTTCGTGTTCTTCTGTAGCGGGTTGAGAAACCATACAGCAGTCATATACCAAGCTTTTCTTATGCCAGGGCCAAAGAGGCAAGGAAGCAGCTGCCAAGGTAGTTCTGTCCCAATGCCCATTACCCACATCAGGAAAGCTGATGTTCCTCAGCTTTAGCACTGGACAGTGCAGACTGGCCACTGCAGTGAGACTCCCACTTGGACACATGCTGGGCACTCACAGGGACATGTGCTGGGAAAATCCTTTGGGACCAGGGGACCCACAGAGAGTGAGATGGACACGCTGAGCACCCTGAGCAGCGCGGTGCATCAGCACATTCTCAACTGCAGCACACACAGGGCACTGCAAAGGGTCTGGGGAGATGTTTGAATAAAATGTATGGCTAATGGCTCTGCTAGACTCGAGGCCTGATCATGAAAGCATCTGGCAGCCCTACTGCAAACAAGACTTGTGTGTGACTGCCCTCCGTGGAGCTCAGCACGTTGGCTGAGGAATGCAAATGATCTCAGGGTAAGGGCTCTGTTGTTTGTCACAGTCCTTTCCTTGCTACTTGCTTACATTAGCATCAGTCAGAAAACCTTAAAAACCAAACAGAAACATGGTGCTTTGTTTCCAAAAGTATCATCATGCACTTAGGGCCATCACTCGTGCTGCAGCTGCCTTACAGCCATGACAGGCTCCATTATTTTATTTAGCTGCAATTATTGCCATCATTCTTGCAACGCCATAAATAGGCCTGGCACTTAAAATATTAGTTTCTTTCTCAGGTTTCTTGGATGCACAATTGCAATATGGAGCTGTTTACAGTTACTAGATGCTATAAATTCTGTTGTCATTTCTAGGAACCATTTCTTTTAAATACATATCCAAATGTACCAAATCCGTATAGGATAATTTAATTCCTTAAAATATGCAGTGGGTAACAGAAACTGTTTAGAATATGAGGAAGATCATCTTTGTAAACCCATCCATAAGCTTGGGATAAATGCATATTTTAAAAGACTACTTAAATGGATATACTTTATGGGATTGAGGAATGAATCTATTGAGGAAGCTGAGATGCTCATGATTAGAAGAAAAAAAAAATGAAGTTGTTTGAAAGTTTACAGACTGGAAAGAAGCAATAAAACCCAACACTTTTCATAAATGACTGTGCTAGTTTTGGCTGGTGTAGAGCTAATTTTCGGTAAGCATGGTTCGGGCTGCGTTTTGGATTTGTGCTGGAAATTGTTTGCTAACACAGGGATGTTTTCCTTGCTTGCTGAGCAGGGCTCACACAGAGCCAAGGCCTTTCCTTGCTCCTCACCCCACCCCAGGAGCGAGGATCCTGGGGGTGCCCACGGAGCTGGGAGGGGATGCAGCTGGGACAGCTGACCCTGAGTGACCACAGGGATACCCCAGACTGCATGGAATACTGCTCAGTGTATAAACCCTTCCCAAAGAAGGAAGCGAGGATGTTCACAGTGATGGTGTTTGTCTTCCCAAGGCACCAATGTGTGGTGGGGCTCTTGCTGTCCTGAGGAAGTGATGAAGGAATTTTTTGCCTGCCCATAGGAAGTGGTGAATGAATTCCTTGTTTTGCTTTGCTCCTGTGCAGGTTTTGCTTTTGCTATGAAACTGTTTTTATCTCAAACCACAAGTTTTCATTTACCCTTCCCATTCTCTCCCCCATCCCGCCGGTGGTTGGAGAGCTGTGTGAGGTTTAGTTGTTAATTGGGGTTAAACTATGACAGTTGTTTTTGGTGCCCAATGTGAGGCTCGAAGGGTTCAAGATAACGACAGATTTGATTGGAATGTGCCAGGTGGAATTTATAGCTGTCATTGCAGCTTAGCTATTAATCAGCAGGCTCCTGTGCTTGCCATGGGGCTCTCTTGCCTGCCTGTCTCTTAGAGTGCAGTGCTTGTTAGTGGCTGCGTTTTGCTCTCGCTGCTGTGCTCTTATCACCTCACTGCTGTGCCTAGGAACGTTTTGATATCAGCAGTGGCCACACCTGGGCTGGCAGGTGGCCAGGGCAGTGCTGCCATGTCTGTGCTGGACAGGCTGGAACTCCTCTGTGAACTCCAGTCCAAGGGACTGTGACCAGTGGGCGAGTCCAGGCGGGAGTGGGGCACCCTGAAGTGCCTGTGGCCATAACCAAGCCCAGACCAGAGCAGGTACATAGCGAAGCATCTGTGGCTGTGGCTGTGGAGCAGCAGGTCCATCCCTGAAGGCACTGTGGCCCATGGATAAGGCCATGCTGGAGAAGATGCACCTCAATGATAGGTAAGTCTGTGCCACAGCAGTACTTTGCAATTACAGAAGCATTTGGAGTTCATTATTTCTCAACCATTTCTTTCACAAGCAAATTAATACAGCATTCAAACCACTACAAATAAAACTCATGTACAGAATACATGGTTGGGGTATCAAAGTTATTCAGGAGAGTGACAAATTACATTTTTCACTTATTGCTGGCAGGCTAAACCTAGAGAAGCCTTCTGCAACTTCCTTTGATGACTATTTTGAGTTGACACAAAGATCAAGGTCAAAACATGGTCATCATATCCTACGGAGGACCTTGTTTGCAGAGCAACCCGTATGAACTGATCACTGAGTAGCAGTCACTTTTTATAAACACTTTTCTCTAACAAGAAGGAAATGTAGACTTCAAATACCTTTATAACCATAAGGACTGGTATTACTGTCCATCAAAAGGAGACTAAAAACGGATCTAGTGAAGGAATGAAGTAACTTTTTTCAAGTGATTTCCCACCAGCCTTAATGACTTAGACTGATGAGGCACAAGTTTACTGTCAGCACAGACACAGGTTTGAGAAAGAGAAAGGAGGGGAAGAGCTCATTCTGCCCATGTCAGTGTCCCATAATACTGCTTGTACAAGGCTTTGACAACATCTTGCATCTTTTCAAAGAAATTACTCGTGTGAAACCCCGGACCTACCTATCCGTGGTACAAACAAGGACCTCACAAGGTGCAATATGGCCCTAGAGCCACCCAGGGGAACCTGTTCAGTAATGGTGTAGGGAACATGCTGAAAGCAAAGCCAGCATCACTCCTTAGCACCTACATTTAAAAAGCCACATACTAAAAAAAAAAAAAAAAAAAAATCTAAGAATGGCATGGCCAGTCCAACCAGGTAGAAGATATTAGGGTATGTCAGGGCTTCATGCTCCTATGCCACAGAAAGACCTGATGCTGCCCAACGTGAAGTTTGGGGACATCCCAAATGACTCATTTTCTGTGTCACTTTAAGAAGGTCATACCCACTCACAAGAAAACACACAGCATAATTCCATGCAGACAGAAAAAAATGAGACAGTCTACTTCTTGAAGGCTTCAGTACATCCCATCCCATGCAACACAGAATTCTTTTTTTCCTGCTGCAGAGTACAATCCATTAACTTGTTTTGGGCTAGAGACTAGAAAGCACAGCCAACAAGATCATCTTGAACTGTTTGACAGGGTTTTTTCCCTTTCAAAAGCCACAGATTGTGAGCATCTATCAAGCCATCCTTTCTAATTTAATTGGGTTGTAGTTTACACTCACAACAAACAATAAAGTTAGAGTAATGAGTTTCAATCACAGGACTCTAGCAAAGAGTTTAATTTATACACGTAATTAAAGTCACCTTCTTACTGTCCTTTCCTTGCTCTTGGTACTGTACTAGAAACATTATCACCAGTGATCTTCTCATAATATTAGAAACTTCTTCAGATACGGGTAGCAATGTTGCTACCTGAAAGCAGTATCAGGCTTCACTGCACCGAAATGAAGTGAGCAGAATGCAATCCCGACTTCTTTTACTTATCTAATTTTTTTAAAAGATTCAATAAAGCCTTTTGAAACAGCTTCTAGCAACTTGCTATGTTTTAATAGCATTTTAATAGTATTAATAATTAAGTAGTGATTTTAAATGCAGTAAAACCCATATACATCTTCTGTCTGAATGATTAAACAGGTGCAGGCCCAAACTTAAACAAATTTAACTCAGCATTCATTATTTTAGTTCATTTAGAATCAAGAGCGTGTATAGTGTTCAAAATGCTAATTAGCAATGTGAAAATAAAATCCTAAAATGGTTTCAAAGAGTAACTTTTGCACGATTTCTGAATTAACCTAAGCCAATCACTTCTTCATCCTAAGAATTAAACAAGAATTCAATTAGACAAAACCATTAAACCGGCAGCTTTAAGAGCAACTCTTCTTTCTGCATTTGAATATAAACACTTATCTTAATACCGAGCCAGACATCGTTAAAGTCCCTTGTATTCAAGAGAATCCTTGACTCTTGTTCTAGGAAGCAATTTTGATATCAGGAAATCAGTTGCTTGATTATTTTTTGTTTATTTATTTATTTTTCAAACTAAATTAGTGTTTGCCAAAACACTTCAGAATAGAAAGCAGACTTATTATGAAATGACAGCTGGTTGGTTCATACTTATTACAATCCCCAGTTCATGCAAAATATCAGGTTTACACACTTTGAAGTAATCTGAGAAACTAGTACCAGAAGAACTGGGATAGAGTATCCACGTTTATTTCCACGGATCAGTAAGAACTTTTCAAACTGAAACACTTGCAAAAACTACATTCAAATGAGGACCCAGAAACACTGACTGTCCCTATTATTCTGGGATCCCAGAAGCAAAACCTTTTCACCACTCTCACAAAGCATTGCTTGTACTTCACACTTCCATGTGTAGGAGGGCTGGACTGGAGAAATGGTAACTGAAATCTGTTGGCGTGTGAAGGTGAGAGGAACTACAGGCACTGTTCTGCTTTGCATGTCAATAAAAATACCAGATAATTAGTACGTTGATGGTTGCTTCGATTGCTGTGCATGTTCATCAGATTATTTCCTTAGGACCAAGCAACATCAGAACCCAGTCACCATAAAAAGGAGAGATGTCTTTGGAAGAAAAGGCACAGAACCACCTACTGCCCCTTCTTCGCTAAGGGATACTCACCTCAGAGAAACACCCAGCCTTTGTCTGTACAGAAAATGAAATCAAACAGCCACAACCACAATAAACAGCCGCTGGTACCTGCCTGTACCGGGACTCCTCATGCCCATCTCAGCACTGCTGGAGTCACGGCGCTGCAGGGGGAACGTGACAGGAGGAAGGGCAGGACACAGCACTCGTGGCCATGCTCCTCTCTGATCTACTCTGAGCAAAAGCACAAGTTTATGCAAGAGGGATATAGCCATGAAAAGTCAAAGGAGAGAATCCCTGAAAAACAGCAGCATTAACAGGCCAAAGGAAGACTAGAAGGAAGCCAAGGTAATGAGGGCAGGAAAGGAGCCAGCCAGAGCTGACAATTAGCTGTAGGGCAGAGAAAGTCCCGTCAGAATCTCAGACACCCCTTCAGTGCGAGAAACTCCCTCTTTTGGCTGCCTTTTCAGCTGCTCCAAAGGGGCTTCCTCTTGCTGCATGAGAAATGGAAGCAGGAAGGAGTCACACTGGCCTGGCAATTCCTCCTCCTAGGAAGGATCTTTGCACATTAACAGGTAATTAACACCAGGAGCTTATTCCCCTCCCGGCAAGGGAAGGCAGCACCTTGCAGGTGATGCTGCCCAGTGCTCTTCTCTTCTCCCAGCACACGCAGCTCTGGAACGTGACCTCTGGTACCAATCACCAATTTCATGAAGAAAAGTAAAATAGCTCTGATGCCCAATTTCCCTGCCTGACAAATACGGGCACTGCATTCCCCTGGATACACAAGGGTTTGTTTTTCTCTCTTGCGTTGTTTTGTGTTACAGTGTTTTGCTTTTCTTAAGGCTACATTCTACCAGTTGCAACAGGTTAATTATATTCTATTTTAATAAGCATCTTGGTTTAACCTCTGCTTATATGATATTAAACTCTCAACCTCACCCCTGCATTCTTTTCCAACAGGGAAATACCAGACAGCCTGTGGTGGTTATGAATTTTTCTCAACCTCTGTGATGTTTTTTCCAATACATCTTAATTTATTATTAACTACTAGTGCAAGTGTTCTGAATCCAGGATTTACAATGGTCTTGGTGATTGTGGTCTCAGTGATTATCCCAGCCCTCACAGAGGAAAATGACTGCTTCTCCTCTTCAACCTCATATTTTTGTAACAGTTCAAGGACTTTTCCCAGTGGAAACTACTGGTCAAATGACAGGCAAAGAGACACACTCACGCTCACAACATTCCCTCCAGTTCGTGACTTGCTTAGGATTTGCTGCCCAGCCATTGTCTCCCCGCCAGCTGCAGGGGTTTGGTTACTGGGGGAACCACAATGACACGAACACAGAAATGACCAAATCACACTCAGCCTCGTACTTCAATACACAGTGTGCTCCAGTCCACACAACTGTAAGAAGAAGAAATAAGGAGAAATAAGGAAGTGGAATTCAGTTAAACAAAACAACCAAGGGAGAAAGGAAACCCAAAGGCAATTCCTTCTGATCAAAAGCATGGACATGGAAGAAAAATAAAATCTCAATTTCAACCAGAGATTGTGCTTGGGGGTGTTTCCCACATTTGTCTAGCTTCAGGATTTCTACAATCCTGTGCTATATCGGAGCCCTTAGTCACTGCTGCTCACTGCCAGGCTAAAGAAATATTTTGTCCTTCAGAATGCACAAGAGTTTTCATCCTATAGCTTTACAACAAGCTTCATATCCAGGAAACATAACAAAAAGGAAAATCAATGTTGTGTAGTATTTAAATTCTACATCTTTAAGTAGCCACGATGAATTAATCACAGCAACAATGATCTGCAAGGAAAAAAGTCAAAAAATACATTGAACTTTAAAATTTTACATCGAAGCAGAATAACCCCCTCAAGTTACAGAGTACAATTACCATAACACTATTTTGGCTGTGCACAGCCAGTTAAGTAAGATTCATTTAGCAACTCTTAAATACCAGTAAAAGGCAAACATCTTCATGTATAGGCCACACTCGCTCATTCCTGTGCTCTGGAGTGTATTCAGAAATGATTTCTTCAATTAGCCAGACATAGTGTCTAACGAAGGACCTACTTCTCATTAAGGATTATTTAATCATGTGGAGATTGGAAGGCATTTTCTCCAGCTATTTTTGAGTTCCCGATTAATTAAGAGATGCTTAAAATGTTTTTCAAATGTATTTTCACCCCATAATAATCCCAAAGAATTTTCCGTATCCCGATTCCTTTCTCTACCACCATAAAGCATCGGAAACACACAAAAGTTGCCAGAGATGTGCTGCCAGACCTCCACCTACAGTATTCACTGCTCTGAAACCTGCAACAGGAAAAGAGGAAAAAATAAAAATCCTTGAAAAATTACAGAATAAAAAAGCAAGAGACAATCGTGATGCACAATTCCACCTGGCCTTACGATAAGCATGGCTTTGCTTTTTAAGATCTGTAAACCTCTAGTAGTATTGTACTTTATTAGCATTTTGCAACTGAAGTCAATGCCTTAAAAAACTACAGCAGTAGCAGTATTTTCAGTTATTACCTTATTATTACCTTGGTTCCCACCTAGGAAAGTTTCTATTACAGTAGGTAAGCTGATACTTTTTCAGTCATATGGCCTGAAATCCATATAGAAATGCATTACACAAAATACTGTGTTCTCTCTAGACAACACAGACAATGAAGGAGAGATGAAATTTGTAGCATAAATACTAGAGTAAAATACATAAAGCAGTAGCTGACAACATATTAACAACAACTTAATCTCCTGAAAATGAGAAGCAGAAATGAAATCAGAAAGAATATTCCCGATAGCTACAGTTACAAGTGACACACGCAAATCCTGTTTATTGTTCTCTTCCCATGTGAGCTGGTATCTTGTATACCCCACTGCTTGGGAGTTGATTATGAAAGCAATGCTGGGGTCTAAGATTTTCTTACAACTATTCCCCTGTTTGAATTCCCTTAAGAAATGCAGAAATAGGTCACACCAGTTCTCATACTGCTCGGCCTCGCTAATTTGGCAGACTAACTTCTATTAGCAGCACATTACATTTGCCTGTAATGCATCACAAGCTGCTGACACTTTCATACATACAAATAATCGCTTTTAGAGAAAGAATTACTGCATCAGTACTAAGTTATGGAGTACTAAGTAATTCGTAAGAAGCTCATCTGAGAAGTCTACCACATGGCAGGGTTTCCCATTCATTTAAATAAACACAGCTGAAAGGAAAAGTCTCACACTCTAAGTGTTCCTCTTCCCTCTACTATTATTTCCATATATCATCACGAATACTGAATGAGCTTTAGCAAATACAGAGACTGACAAACTGTATTGCTTTTGGTGAGATAAATCCTTCCTTCAACAGCCTCACAACCACATTCCTTTTCTGCCTTATCTCCTACTCTATTCTGCGCCTGTTCAGACCACTGTTTTCTCTGCCAATCTTCTAAATCTTTTGCCTTTCAGTTCTTCACTTTCTCCTTGCTCCCATTACCACTCCTGCTTGTCCATATTTTAGCTTTTTTTTCCTAAATACAACCCATAAGAACAGGGTAACTCATGAACAAATGCTAAAAACCAGAGCTCCATTCCTGATGCTCCATTCCTGACATACCTGTCATGCACACATCATCCTAGACCTTGGACACAAGACATTAAAGTACATTCACCAATATCAGTCATTTTCCCAGTTCCCATAACTAGACAGCAATATCATTAACAACAGCACATTTTCTGTGACATTCTTGCCTGAGTCCTTTTTTTTCCCTGAACTGATAACAAGAATAGAAAACAAATTACATGGTCTATACACTTAAGTGATTTGTAATGGATTCATTTCACACCAAGATGTGGTAAGTAACACCATCCAGCACAGCATGTCAGTCTCACAGAGTTTGTGATTGAATGTGAACAATAACTGTGCAAAATGCAGGTAAGAGGTCCTGGAAAACTGCCGGAGCTCTCCCAGTGCCCCTCAATGCCAGCCCACATCAGGCAGCTCCCTGAAGGGCCAGAGAGGCAAAAGTTCAAGGACATTTAGTTAAAAAGGCATGGCTGTGAGATGGGTAATCTTGATTCCTTCTGGGGAGTAAAGAATCCATCTTCAAAAGCATCGCCCCGGACAGGTCAGAGGGCCTGGGAGAGCTTGTGGGATGGTCACAACAGCTGTGATATATCATTGTACTCAGAACTAAAGAAAACCCCAACAACCAAAAAAACCCCCACCAGCTGTTTGTGAAGGGGGATCTTACTCCATTTTGAAATTTGTTTCTTTGATTTCTCTCAGTAAAGTAAATGAAGTTGTCTCAAATAGAAGGGTACAGGGTTAAGTCCTGTGCAAATCTATTTTCTTTGCCTCTGAAAACTTGTAAAGCCTAAAGAGAGAGTAGACACTTCAGGATGTTGAAAGATTTCCCAGCACAGTTTTTACAGATGGCCAAAATGCCCGGTGTTGCTGGTTTTGTATGATGGAATAGACTCTTAAAAGGTAAAATTAAGACACATGACTAGGAATTGCAAAGTAGTGTTATTCATTCAAAAAACCCTATGGCATAGCAGAAAAAGAAAAGTACAGACCAAGGAAAGTGAGTGCAAGTACAACAAAAATCTGAAGTAAAGAAATACAGATTAGTAGAAAAGCAGAGGTCACCAATTTCACATAAATATTTTGTTCATCAAGATGACAGAGAAGAACCTAGAAAAGGAACAACTTCAAACTTAAGCTGACAGAACAGAGAAGATCTCACCAGGTACACAACAATTAATTAACATGCCATAAGAGTACTGTAAAAGAACAGAAATACTTCCAGTTGATTTGGGTTCTGATTTATTTTATTGTTGATACTTAATCCTCCTTTTACTTCCTTTTCCACTGACAGAGCTGAGATAAGAGAACTGCAGGACCACTCAGGCTAGCAGGGCTCTCCAGAGATAACCTCCCAAGAGCTGCTGCTCAGCTTGGGTCAGCAAAAACCTGGCCAGGGCTCCTCCAGGTGCCTGCAGGGACAGAGATTTCCCCAGCCTCATTTGGGCAACATTTTCAACAAAATCCTAACCAAATCTAAAGAGAAAATGGTATTAATGTTCACAGATTATGAAGAGCTTGAGCAGAAGTTGTGAGGCTTAAAAGAGTATTTTCAATCTGGTTTATATAAAGCTATCTACATACAGCAAGTAAGTGTGCCAATGTTTGCGGCCTCGTGTCTCCTGCCTAAAGAGCTCCCTGAGAGAGAGAGAAAGCATTCTGCAGTCAGGGTTTCTCAATGGGAGTTTTTACTTTATCTAGGAGGAAAAAGTGAGCATACAGAATTTTAAGGGGAAAGAAAGTGCATAATTTTTGGCTTTTCCTTGCCTTAACTTTTTTGTTCTCCAGTTATGATGCCTGATAGAAATGGTACATGGATGAAACTGATACCATTCCTTAAAATGATTCAGGATAGCTGCCTCAGCATATTTCTATGAAAACTGTGCATAACCCTTGGCCTAAATAATATACAGTTCCAAATTAAAAACATAACACTGAAATCAAAGGACTTGGCTTGCTTGTGCCTCCTTTGACCAGACAAACATCACAAAGTTTTCATGCTTACTGTTAACATTAAGAAAGAAGCAAAAAAAAATGTTTCAAGTACCTTAAATGTTGACACTTGAGAAACATCATATAGGTACACAGGACACACTGTGCCTCTGTGAAAGGCTGGATGTGTTAGCTTAGATCTCTCCAACACTGCTCTGTTTGATTTCTCAACCCTAAAACTGCACGGATTTTATGGTAGCTTTTGCACTAGTATTTTGTAAAGCTGTGTATCCCCAAGGAAGACAAAGCATTTAGAGCACTACAGGCCAAGAACAACTCAATCAAGACTTGGGATAGGAAATTTTTTATGGAGAGGATTGATACCCCAGCCCCCCATGTTAAAAAAGAAACCTTCCTTCTCACAAGAAGAAGAGAGAACATTGGCAATCTAAAGCTACACAATCTTCAAATCAACATGAAAAAAAAAGAAAAGAAAAACAACACACCAAGATTCAGGTTTACAGATCACAGTCATTGTTATGTCGACTAGAAATTTTACCAGATGGTTACCTTTAATTTGTTTTTGAAAATGCACTGCTTGAGGAATCAAGCAATGTTTAATCCTGGTATTACGTGTCTTATTAAAATCCTAGCTGGTTCTACACTTGTGGATTACTCTGAATTTGAGAAGTACAACCACACTGTAGAAGAAGCTTCATGAACTCCTCAGCAGACAAATCCCTACTTCTAAATATTATACAAACTCCAGCTCAGGAAATTTTATCCCATTGAACCCTCTTTTATTAGAAACTTTATGATATAAACGTCAGCACAGTTTAAACTGTCAGAATACTTTTCTCACAGAAATATATTAGCTAGATTTTACTGTAGCATTCTGCATGGGCTCAGCTTCAAATCCTACTCATAACAGTTATATTAGCAATAACACAAATTACACATAATTGGATTTTTTTAGACTGCTAGTCTCCCCCACTCCACTAGCAGAGCACATAGAAACCTCTTCATTATAAAAACCTTTCTTCTGTTTAGTTTTTTTTTTCTCTATGAAATTCCAATAGAGAGAGATACTATATAGAACATTTACTATGTAGCAAATTAGGTAATCTTTACCAACTGCTAGTAAGTCTGAAAAGAAATGGTATAAATCCACTGTAATTGAGAATATGTTATAAAAGAATGATGTACTGGCTATGTAATTACATTATTTCCCTTTGAATATAGATGGCACTAACAAAAGGGTACTGCAGTTAATTAATGCATGAAATTCCTTTTAAGCATGATTTATGATAAAAAGTTTAAATTTCAGGTTTTCTGCAGAGATTGAAACATAACATATTTTCTCAAAGATATTACAATTTTTTTCCTAAAAATACTTACTTTGAATAACTGCAATTATTTATCATATACTATCTACTCCTCTATTTGTGAATTAAATTATATTACAAAACGTATATTGAAATGAGAAACTCAAAATAAAATGCACTTCTCTCCCACTCCCCCCTCACCCCCCCAAAAAAAAAGAAAAAACAAAAGAAAGATGGCACAAGGTGCTTTAGGAGCATCAGCATTCTTAAAACTAAGGTCATTTGCTCCAGTTGTATAAGCTGAGGGGTGTTTGCTCTGCTCCATTAACAGCATAATTACTTGTGGAAACCAACCATTAACTTCATGTATTTGCCACAGCAAGAATCCGAGCCCATTATTTTTAAGGGGTGGGTTTTTTTGAAAGCTCCCTGTGATTTTGACATTTTGGACTGAAATGAGTGAGTGGGAGGGTTAATGTGCACCTGAGCAGCTGCAGCAGCTCTGCTGAGAGCTTTGCCCAGCTCCGTGTGATGCTGGAGCTGCGGAGCCGGGGAACAGCAGCAGCCTGGCACACCTGGAAAGGAGCCCAAACACCTGAACTGGCCAAAGGCTACTACAATTCAAGGAAAAAAAACCCCAAACAACTTTAAAATTAAAGAATTTTGAATATCTTCAAAAAAAAGAAAAGCACCTCAAGTTTTCAGCACAGAAAGGGATTCAATCTTGTATCTACTTTTAGAATTTCGGGCATTCCCTTCATGTTTCTCATCCTTGTGATGACAGACCTAGTGCAGCACCAAGGAGTTAAAGCAAACCCAGGCACAGTACATGGGCATCTATGAAAAGTAAGATTTTAGAAAAGTTAAATTAAGAAAAAAAGAAAATCTATTGATTTGTAAAATTGTAATTGTATTGTAAAATGTACATGTGGAGCTTAATACAAAATCAGTGGGGCATTTATTACCTTGGCAATTTCCAAAGTTAATTTTGTTTGGTTCCTTTGCTATTGCTTATATTTAAGAAACCTGTAAGAGTATTTGCAAACAAGACAAACACCACAAAAACATCCTAAAAATTCCTCTTTGAGAGGAAACTGGGGTAACTGGAAGAAAACACTTCAGTAAACAAGTAGCATATTTACAACATAATGTAACATCTTCATGTTAAAGATACATGGGAAAGTTGCAAAATACACTAAATGAAAGCAAAATAACTGTGAATTTTTAACCACAGCTACAGTTTCACTGAAACTAAATCCTGATATTTTTTTATAAATCAGGGTTTGTTTTGACATACCAAATATAATAGATAATTTCTAAATTGTCATGGAAGTGAAAGAATATTTAATGTTTGTACTAAAAAGACAAGAGCTACAAGAATGAATCACTTGTTCACAACCAGGAGTTGCTAAATAGAACAGTCTGTGAGATATTTGATAAGAGATTCACACATGCCTGTTTGCCAGAGCCAAAAGCAACACTTGTTACAGTTTTTCTGTCTTCATTTGTATATGTAATGTATTCAAGAGAAAGTAGGTAATAAATTACCCATAAACTTAATTGTAGCAGAGAGCACAGAGGGCTTTGCGGGTCACCTGCGGGCGGTTTGCTGTGGGCAGCTCTGGGGTACCCAGCGCGCTCTCGCAGGCACTGCTGGCACCTTTCCTCGGGGAACAGCATCAGTGAGGAGCGACTAAACCCCACTGACAGCACCAGCTCAGAGGAGTAACCTCTCTGTGCCACCCTGTTCTTTAGATTAAAATGGAGAAAAAGGCCGAACACAGCGAGAGCTGGGGACACAGCTGGTGCCACATCCGTGCTAGGGAACTGCCCGACTTCTCTTTTCATCACCTGCCACTTCAGAGAACTCTTTTCCTTTGCATCTTTAAGCAAGACTAGTCAAAGGTATGCTGATGAATACTATCACAATCAGAGCATGAGTGTTATAGAAAGTGAGAACTAAAGGAGAACTTTCAGTGAGTTGCTGGAATGATGCAGTTGCCACTTCACCCCCGAGTTCCTGATGCTGCGTGGGAACAACACCTGGTCCCACTGCCCTCAGCAGGAGACTCTCAAATCCCATCTGCTGCCAAACATGCTTTAAGCACATCCCCATTTCCTGTGACTCTACCTACAAGTAAGTCTCTAGAAATTATTTGCTACTATTGCAGCTCTGATCATCAAGCAGATTTCCAGCTTTGTGGCTGTGTCTGAGTAAAAGTGCTGCTCCTACAGGGTTCCTGCAATACCTGCCTCTTGTCATTCCTGAATAGTTCAAAAAAGCCCAAACCCCATGAATCTTTACTAAAGAATTTTATTGTAGCTGATGACTTGTATCATCAAAACAGTTTTCTCACATAGAATTTCTTCAAAATAAGGCAATATGTATTGTGAAATCAAAGAAAAAGTAAGTTCACTCGAAGAACTAGAGCAATTCAAAGCTGCTGCTTGCCTGTCACTTAGGAATGTGATTTTCAATGGTATGTACATTAAAGTACTTGAAAAAATATATTTGTTTTTTCTCCTGCCATTGTCCCCATACTCAGAAGCACACAGAGTCTCACTGACTGAAAAAAAAAAAAACCCTCTCAGGGTGACTGGTACAGTTTTTGTAATTGTGCATATCTATTTCAATCCTGCACTTTACATTAGTAATTTCATAAATATTTTCTCTGCCTATAGCACTGATAGGTATAATCAAATAGCTCCAGTGGATTAGCCTTACAAACCAGAACTTTCATCGCAATAGGATGAAGGACTGGTACAGGAATTGAAATGGACCAACTCCACAGCTGGAACTGAGCAGAACAATTGCTTTGCAAACCCTCAGGTTTTACTACTGGAGCTTAGACTTCATTCCCTGACTTCAGTTTACATAGGCAAAGGAGATAGATCACAATTAAAAATGTAATTTAAATAATGTAAATAAATCCTCCATTTACCTTGGAATGCCCTGGTATTGCTATTCTTACCTGACTGTGGATTATGCATTATTAAGGAAGCTTTCCTGGCACTCACTTGAACCCATGAGTTAGGCACATAGAACTTCTCTTATGAATAAAGTTTATGCTTGCCCCAACAGCCTGTCTGGTATTTCTTAGTCATGAATAGCAGCATTCAGGTAGGTGGGACATCTTCTGGGAATAAGGTCTGAAACCCTCAGCTTCATTTCTCGAGATTGCTGTATTCACTTGATGGCAATTGAATAAAAATAGTGCTCTGCAAACCTCACACAGCTGCCTGGAAACACACTGTTCCTGCAAGGTTGACAGATTCGGTTAATTGTGAGGAACTCTTTCACTCATAAAATGAAATGGCTTCATGTCAGTTCAACAAGTGTGTACCTGGGAACTACAATATGAATTACTCTCAATTTATCTGCAGTACTGCCTGCATGCTTTATGAAAAGTATATGTGTATATACAAACAGGGTAGAAATTAACTTGTGCCTAAGGCTACCACCAAATGTCAATTAAGCTGCCAGACTTTCAGGGATTGGTATTCTGTCTCTCTGCCTGGGGGAAGATTTGTATTCAATTTATTGTTGAATAAGACAACCAGTTTGGCAGGGAAAGGAGATTAACAAATTATAGACTATTTTTTTAAAAGGTGAACATAACTTACTGAAAACAAATTTTAGGAAGCTTTCTTATTTTTCTTGAAACTATTTTTCAATGTATAAAGCTGGAGAGGGGAAAGAAAACCATTAACTGTCTGTAAGCAGGATCTAATACAAGCAATATAAGTTAAAAATGCACCCTGGTCTTTGTTTTATTCTTTTACTATTTTATTAACATATAAATATCATTGGGAGAAGCTGCTGCCGTGCCAGGCAGAGGACGTAAAAAACAATTGTGCTTCTAAACAAGGCAGTAATTCACTGGCTGTTAAAAATGCTTTGTTTTTTCTATTAAACAAACACATAAATTATCTCAGAGTCTGTCTTTGTCTTTACAAAGAAACACTTCTTACCATTTCAAGCTTAGGTCTGTCTCAATATTGCCATATTTTTAGAGCTGCTCAAATAGTTAGGTGCCAATTGATATCCCAATTCTACCCAAACACAGCCATTCAAGCCCAAACTCATTAACTACACTAAAATTCAGAGTGCTGATGTAGACAGAAAGGGTCACAGGTTTGGGTTCACCCCACTTAACACTCACTCGGGTTATTTCCTTATGACTCTGCCGTTTGAAGGTTCTTCCCCAGCACTCGACCCTCAGAACTGCCAAAATTTCCATGTCAATGGGAATGTAAAATTTCCAGCACTCCTCCATGCCAGGTTCTCCCCACATAGGTGCTTTTCCTCAGGTTAGGAGCTCCAATTTAAAACAGCCAATTTTTGGCATTGATTCTGCTGAAGCAAGACCCAGTTTTACTCCTATCATTACTCATATGATCCAATTCTTCCTCTAGAGTGTAAACTGAGACATTCTGAGGCAAAAGCTCCACATGCAGCCGAATCTGTGGAGGAAACCTACACCCAGCCAGGTGTTTCCAGTATCAATTTGTTATTGACTAATATGGCTGGGTACCGGAAAGGGAATGTGATCTCTAGTGGGGTATTTTTCTGAATTTTGGGTTTCTGTTTTCTGAATTCTGTTTTCTCTTATCTTGTGATCTGAGGAAAATCAGTTTTTACAGCAATTATTTGTGATTATCGGGTCAGTTTATACACTCCCACCATACAGTGTGTGTACTCTATAAACTCCCACTACATATGTGTGTGTGTACACACACTGTCTTACACCAGGGGAAAACTCATCCCAGAGAACAAGGTGATTAATCTGCTGGATTGATCACATCTCCAGGAACTGCTACAGAGCTGCTCACACATCTTCCACCAGTCTGGCAAACTGGGCAGCAGGGTAGGGAGACCCCATTGCCCACCCTGTGTGAGAGCCGAGCTGAGTTTCTCCCGCTCACTCCAAGGAAAGAGTTCTCCTGCATTCAACTCCCGCTGCAACAACCCAGGGAGCAGGAAATGCCATCACTGCAGGCATCCTGCAGCTCAGCTGCTGGGAGCACATGCTGTCACACATTCCCACCATACCCCGAGTGCCTGTGCCACTCACTGCTCACTCAGTTTCTGCATTTCCAGGAGCCACCAAAGGTCACCAACATGTTCACCATCAGCTCTCCGTGTTTGGAAACAAATATTGGCTAAAGGGCTCTTTGCTCCATCTGAACGATTTACAGAAAGTTACCAGTTTACAAACACGGAACATCAGAAATAAAAAGGCCTGACAGAGTGCTGTGGCAAACAAGAAAATCCTCACAGATGGAGCATCTATTCTCTCATTTTCTCTCCAGGAGCATTCTCCACCACTTAGATTCTTCCCACATCTAGTTGTACAGTAAAAATATCTTTTGGTGTCTTTCCTCAAGACATCATTTAGTAGAGCATGAAAAAGAATTGAAACAAAAGTGTAAAAATTACTAAAAAAAAAAAATAAATGTGCAGGACTACTGTATTTCTTTTTTTTTTTTTTTTAATATTTTGCCTCTTTTGTCTGTACTAATTTTTAGTCTATTTTTCCACAGGGCCAGACAGGCCTTAACCTCTGCAGTGCTCAGGGCCTTCTTTCTGCAGGTCCACAGCTTATGCTGTCAAAGACAAAGGTAATGTCAACAGGAAACTGAGTTATCACATCAGCAAGTTTTCTGAATCACTATCACTTTAAGACAAAGTGGCAAATAGGGATGTCAGCAAAATAATATAGTCTCAAAGTGGAAAAAAAAAATCTATCAAGGCAACTGCACTTGTTATTAAAAAATGTATTTTTGATTCCATTTTTGACTAGAATGCTAAATATTAATTCTCATGGCAGCTTTTTTTTTTTCCTGCAGTTGTGTACAAGTATACTGTTTAGCATGGCAGCTGAGCTCAAACCTCATTTATTGAATGGACACCATTAGAGCCAGCAGAGCTCAGGAAGGTTATTAGAGCCTCATCTGAACTACAAAAATGTCTAGTCAAGTGGGAATGGTGAACGGTGATACGAAACTTATTCCAGTTATCTTATGTTAACGAGAAGAAACAATGCTGCGTTTCAACAAAAACAGAACAAAGCAAGGGAAACAGCAACACGAGATGCATTTGTGACCACAGCCATCGAGATACTCAGTTTTGTATGTTCCCAACACCATTAAAACCTGTCCATCCTGCCATTAGTTGATTATTGCTTCTCCCTCCAGTCACCAGTCAGCTTCAGGGTGCTGGAGGCTGCTGGTTACAACACTGACCAGGAACAGCTGTGTACACAGGGGAGTGAAAACCAGCAAAAAGCCTCTGTGGAAACAGTGACTTAGAACAGCTCTTCTCCCACTCGTAAAACTCACGAGTCACATCACTTCTTTTACATAAGCTTTTCTTTTTCTTTTTTTTTCCTCAATTTATTTGATGACATCAGAGAGGTCTGAGAAGATTTTAAACAAACAAGTACACAATAATTCTAGAAATTTTAAAAAATTTTTTTTTTCAAAATCCCTATTTTTCCTTGACATACCTGTACTGTTTCAGGGAGAAGATGTCTTAGAGCTGTCCAATAAATGTGTGACTAAGAAGATGCACTTTTAACATCAATTTCAGAACAAAATGTTGTAAACCAAATTAAAATAACTTTTGGAGTTTTTTTTAAATATATCCTTCCTGTTCTTCAGATATAGCTTTTACACACGCAGGAAACACACAAACTCAAGGGTGGTACATGTCAAATACATATTGCAAAACCCCAGGCAGAGCCTTCTGAACAAGCCCAGCCTTCCCAAAGAGCTCAGGTGCCCAGCACACACGGGGTGTGCTGAGGTTAATGTGCACAAAAAAGAGTTTTTTCAAGCCCAGCAGAAAGTGTTGGCTATGATCTTTTTTCTTCTTTAGTGTACCTCGAAGTGTTATTTTTCTTTCACATTCTGTTCTACAAAAGATCTTTAGCACCTATTTTGGCAGAAGGCTTAAAATACCAGGGCAATCAGAAAAGAAGTGCAACAGTGACTTCACAGAAAATTGAAGATGAGCAACAGAGAGGAAAAAGGATCTTCAGTGATCTGTGTAGGACATCTGTTTGTTGTTTTCCTCAGACCTGTTTGCTATAAATTAACACCTAAATTTTGGACAGGTTTTTTTTTGTTTGTTTGTTTGTTTTTTTAAAAAAAACCTGTTCATTTTTAAAGGACTATGTTTACCTGCAATCCCATTAGTTTTTGTCCAGATAAACCAAAATCAGAGCAAACAAGACCTGAATTAGAAGACTTGATACGTGGTGAGAAAAAAAAAAAAAAAATCAAGCATTACTAAAAAAATAGTAATTAACAGCTCACAGTGCAGTCCTCCTATACATTTCACAGTGAAAATGCTATGATAAAATAACATTACAACGACATGAGATGACATCTTCAGAAATTAATAGGCAAGAAATGGTACATTACAGAAGTTTCATTTCTTTATTTTCCTTATTTCTGCTGATTTAAGACCCTGTGACATTGATTTGTTCTGAGGAAGGATTCCAGTACCACTGTCTTTCAAGGGACTGCAGTAAACCTGGGTCTGCAGAGCAAATTTCCAACCAGAAACCTGTGCATACTTATACATGTGTTGCAGTAAAGTCAGTTTACTGAACTTAAATTTGAAAATAAAAGCTTCTGGAGGCCGGATATGGCCATCAAAACACAGTACCAGAAACCTTCAATACTGAGAGACTTTAAACTCAGGCCTAAATAGAAGGACCCCAGAGCCAGTATAGCTGTTCAGAACAAATGGAATCAAGGCAGAAAGGGCACAGGCAGCACATGAGAGGGAGAGGGCAGGGAAAAGCCAGAACAAATGAAGAAGGAATAGAACTTGTGCTCCAGCTCTCCCGAAGCCATGGATGCAACAGGTCACAAGATCTGAAATTTGAAAGGCTATGTTGCCTTATTAAGAAATGTTATCTTGATCTATAATTACATCTGGACCATATAAAATAAGCAATTAATTTTTATCAATACAGATTAATACAATTTCTGTATTTAAGATCCAAGGAACTGATCTCTGTGTTTGCAATCTTTGCTCATTTCATTTTGTGAGGCTGCCTGTTACTGGCTTATTAAAGTCTCATTATATCATCAAGCCCAAATGTCAGTCCTGGTCCCCGTCCAGGCTCTTCTCTCTGGATTTAGTCATTTCCCACAGAAGTACTTTCCAATAGCAACGAGTCTGACACGTGCTGACCAATCCAATGTTTACAGTAACACTCTGAGCCTTCACTCCCTTAGCTAAAATGATGTAGTGACTCAACACTAACGTGCAGCATTGTGGAGCAAGAGAGATCCTTGTATCATCTTGTGCATAGGAAATTACACATATGCACATATTTTCTGTGGGGAAAGCTCTCAGCAGAGGTGCCAAGTTCCCACAGCCACTGCCCCTCCGTGCCAGAAGCAAGCACATTTCCCAGCAGACTGTCACACGTTTATGAGACATGGACAGAGGATCTGCTCCAGCTCAAGTCTCCAGCTTTGATGCCATCTAGAAGCAATTATTTGCTTTCTAGCCCAAGTAAAGATTGTCTTATTTCATATTATTTTGCATATTCAAGAAAATTTACCTCAGTAGCTATGACCATAAACCAACTAAGAGCAGCTCATTCTTCCAACACAAAGCATTTTCTAAAAGTATTACAGCATGAAATTGGAATTAAAAAAAAATAGTAAAATAAGTGAAAATTGTCCTTTAGAACTTTGGAAATGATTGCAATAATGGCTTCATCCTGCAGTTAGGAGGAATAGCTAAGAGATCTCTAAGTAAATAATTCGATGTATCACTATAAACCCAAGCAGCATTTAATCATTATCCCAAAATATACCAAATTAGGAATTTTAAAACTATTTTCCATATTAGAACAAGGTGACCTAATCTACCAGGATCAGCTTCCAGGATTCTGTCGGATGTGTTGTCAGTATATTTCAAGTTCAGAAATTTGATTTTAAAAAGCAACAGATTTTTCAAAGATTATTCTCACACTGGCTAAATATGATACCCATCTGTGAATTAAAATAAATACATTTAGAAAACTATCATAGGAAACCATCAAAATGTTCCTTAAAATCAAACATATGGTAAGTGTTCACTCTGTCAGGCTCGAGCTGGGCCTCTCCAAAGCTGACCAATCTCATGGTTTGGGTTCTGATTTTTTTTTTTTATTTTAAATGGTAATTTGTTGAAAAGGTTTAACAAGATCATCAACACGAATATGTGTAAGACCTGAAAGAACAGTCTAAATGCAGATCAGAAAAGTATGGTTTTCTTTTTATTTTTAGTTTAGAAAAACAAGCACCATACTGATAAAAGGTTGCCTATTGGAAGGCGAAAAATGATGTTTTAATGGTTTTTTGGAAGATCAGCCAAACTAAAGAAAAAGGCCCAGCTACTCAGCTTAGTCAGTAATATTTTGCTGTGTTATGATGTGAACCAATTCCAAACATCAGCACCAGCATAAAGTATCTTCCCTCTAAACAGACGTGCACCCACCTGGAAAAGGAGAGTTTGCTTTGGGACAAGGAGCTTTAATATTTCTAAATATTAAAAAATAGAAGAGTTTTAAAAATGAAACTTTGGGCTTTACAATAAAAGGGAAAAAGTATTATGAATAAACCATTTCAGCAAGTCAATAGAAGAGACAAGGAACAGAAAAGGAAATCAAGAAAAAATAGTAGACTAAAATGATAAAAATTAAAAAATGCCATTTTCAAAGTTAGAAGACTTCTTGAACTTGGGCCAGAAACTCCAACCATCATTTTCCTTTCTCGGTTTATACATCTAATTATTAAACTGACTTCCATTTCAGTATGTTATTTTAAGAACTCAAACCTGTACTGTTTGGAGACACCTGTTTCTCTTGGAAACACTGCTGGGAGACAGATTTTAAGGGACAATTGATTTATTCCAGTTGTCAGCCTTAAAACAAGAGATCCAAACACGGGTTTTTCAGATTTCTCTATTAGTTTTTCTAAAACACATAACAACCTTATTAAAACTTCCAGCACACACCGTGGATGCAGGCTGGCATGTGGAAGCCTTGCCCCTGGCTGCAGGAACAGAGCTGAGCACAGTTCCCCAGCTGCAGCTGGAGGGGGGCTCTGACTCAGAGCATGGGGACAACTGGCAGCTCTGGACACCTCAAAGGCCAAAACTCCTCTCCACTGGGCTACTCAGATTGAGGGGTTTGTGGTCCTAAACCTTTCAGCCTGCCTTGGAAAGTTCATATATTTTAAAAAAAAAAAAAAAAAAAAATCATCATAAAGTTAAAGCTGATCCAGCCCATTATCTTTAGGCCGCTGCCTTTGGATGGCAGCGGATGACAATGGAATGGAAAATTCCTTTCCTCCTGCAGCTCTGCAGGTGTACTTGCATCACGAAGGAGCTTCTGAATAAAGCAAACTGTACATATTAGTACTGCCTTCAAAACAGCTTATGAACTTTTCGGTCCATTGTGATCACAGTTCCCTGTATTAGAAGGGAGCCTATGCCCTTAAATCTTAACTCTGTGAACTCTTCCCTTTAAAGTACCCAACATGAGAACTTTTTCAGGAACAGGAAAGTCTGAGCTCTAATGAGATCCTCTCTGACAATTGCAGAATAAAACCTTCTATTATATATACTACAGAGATTGGAAACACATTTGCTATACCTCTCATTTTTCTTTACGATCCTCTCAGTCCCTTAACTAGAGTACAATGTCCCTGACTTGAATTTATATCACGCTTTTGAGGATGCTATAAGCAGCAGATTGCAGAACCTGATTGCTTAAGGAAAGATAACTTCATGGAGAGGCAGGCCAATGTGAACTAAACTACACAAAGCAAGAGATTAATGCCTGCAATAATAAATACATACATATGGACAAAGTCACACTCCTCCATATTGTCTTTGAAAATCAACCAATTGAATGACTGAGCAGCAAACCAAAAAATAAAATAAAATAAAAATAATTCTGTAGTATCCAGCATAAATCAGATTTTCTGCTGTGCAGCAAATGACAGAAGGTTGCACTTATTCCAGAAGGTAGAACCCAGGTATCTGAGTCTCAGTGGGCAGGAAAGGGAGGGAAGGAGGCAATGCACAACAACCTGACACAATTCCTGGAAACTTGACTGCATAACCTCTGCTATCCTGCACAACAAATTTAAGTGTGAGGTAAAGGCAATAAAACATGGGGCCTTAACTCTGAAGCCCATCTGAGGAGATCAGCATGATGGGGATCACAACTTAAGAGTCCTCTAAAGCTCCCATAAAGCCAGAAAGGAAGATTTCCATTCCCAAATGAACGGGATATCAGCTGCTGCTATTTCAGAACCATGGAAATAGCTTTATTGATTTCAATTTTAAAGTTTAGAAACTGTGGCATTCATAAACACACACACGCAGCTGAAGAGAAGAACTGTATCAAGATCGTAAGGTGGAGTGCAAGCTTCAAAGAATTCTCTTCATACATGCTGTCAATTGTGGCCAGAAATAAAGGCCAAACTTTGAAAGCAAGAAAGTGCCAATGTTATGGGGGGTTTGTTTGGTTTCATGGGGTTTGTTTATCTTATTGTTTTAGGGTTTTTTCCCTCCAAGAGGACAAGAGGCCCAGCTGCTGAAAGATTCTCTCAGCTATGTGTGCCATCATACCACCCCCTCTCTTCCTGACACTATCATCTCTGTCTCTCTTTAAATCAAACTGTCTGCCCAAGCAACATGGAGCCTGAATAAAATTCAATTTCTGCTGAAAGCAGAGCACAGGTAACATTACTGGCACGTTATCAGATGTCTCCCCATCTCTACTCGGATAGTGCCACCAGTGTTTGAACTGAAGGTTAAGTACTCTTACCCGGGGCCAGAGGTGAGCTGGAGAGGTATTACACTCCCACAGAGAACTCCTGCAGGCCTGTGGGGGGAACCAGCACTTCAGCCCCCTTGGCAGACGTGTTTGAAGCCCTTTAACCATGGCCAACACCAGTTGTGTGCAGATGCACAGCACAGTCCACTGAAGGACACTGAACAAATTTACACACCCACAAGACTGCACTGGTTTTAGAGCCCAATGCAATCTTGTGGTTAGCAGATATCCACTGCTGCTTCTGCCACCCTACAACTCAGACAAGGGGGAAAAGAAATAAAAAGACTAAAAAATATCCCTGAAGTCATAAGGTCACAAAATAAGGAACAGCACTCAACTCCTCCTCTTCTTCTTTGGTCATTATCAACTCTTGCAACAGCAGTGAGACACCACTGCCTTCTATCCTGCTGCAAACAGCTCCTCAAAAAGTTTCTTCCAGAAGAAAGAATTCTGGTTTCATCACAATATTCTGCTTTGCAATGTTGGAAATGTATCTCAAAACAACTGAGTCTTCAGTAGCCCCATCTTACATTCTGTCCACAGCATTGCATGCTCCACATGAGGATTTCCAGAATGGCAAGAGAATTCACTATGAGATTTTTAATTTTTAATTTTGTGGGGTCTTTTAGTATTACATGTCCTTCTAAGCTCATTGTTTACTTTCATCATATCCCACCTACGAGCTGATTACAAAAGCACAGTGTAACCAAGAAGTACATTCTGTCAAAATGCTCCTTTAGAAGATCACAGTATCTTTGGTTGGGTTTTTTAGTTCTTTTTTTTTAATAATTATTCTACCTCCCTTTATTTTTGCTTTTTTTTTTTTTTTTTTTTGGTAGGAAATCCATTTAATGAAAACAGTTCATATGTCATACCATATCTCCTAAAACTAAATTTTAATGACTGTATTAAATAATGGCTACAAGCCAACAGGAAAATGGCTTGCATGGCAGTTTAATTGACAGAGCATCTGAAGTGTCCTTGAAAATTATTTAAAAGTTTATTACAGTCCTGGAGGTCACGAATGAAAGGCTTCTAACAGCAGTTCTGTGGAGGTCCTTCTCTGACCCAGATGCTAGAGCTTTGATGTTCCTATTAATTCAAAAATTTAACTTATCACACAGACACCTTCAAAAACTCTTCTCTTTTGAAAATCTGTGATCCTTCATACACCGTAGAGCTCAACAGTGTTTGAATCTCTGACTGGAACATAAATCTGTGATGAAGCATAATTACTTTAAACCAAATAACCTATATGATGCCACGAGCAATGGGAGAACACATTTAAAAGTCTCTAATTTATTATACAAGCTGTAAAGAAGTGAAATATGTTGAAAACAAGTATAAAGTGACACAAGTATTTTATATATTTATGAAATACCTCACAATGTACTTATGGCATTCATAGGTTTTTTTTCCCTCTTTAATATTGTCACTGAAACGAACTTCGCATGATAATATCTGCTAAACAAATAGTTATTGCTGTACTTACCAATAAAGTTTGCAAAATTTACATCACTTGTGAGGAAGAGAGAATGTTTTCTATGCCTCCGTCAGACAGCTTAGGATACAGTTTATATATTAGAATTAGATTAGCATACAGATTTTGCATAGAAAATAAAAAATGTCTTCATACTGAATGGGAAACCTAAATTTTCATTCTGCCAGAGGACAGAGAATACCTTAATGACTGTGCCACATACACAAAATTATCAGCATGGCAGGCTGACAAAAAAGAGGTTAACTGACAGATACAATAGCTTCACCTTAACCCAGATGTCAGGAAACTTGTCATTATTGATATTCAAAGCTGGAACAGAACACTTAAGTGACTCACAGAAAGCTGAATAGGCAGGCATTTAAAATATCGTGTGTGTGAGAATAAATTCATAACTCACTTTACCTTAGAAAAAAATGAGGTATTTTCTGCTTTCTTTTTGTTTCAGAGCTTATTATTTTGTTAAATATCTTCTCTATATGGCTTTGGATGATTCTACACTATCCACATGTGGTCTAAGATAAATTGACCCTTTTTTCCTCTGAGTTTTCTGCATTAAATCAACAGAATTACCAAAGTTTTAAGAAAATTTGAGCTCAGAATACAGCCTAACTGATCTCAGTGTTATGCATGTATATAATCTCTAATTCAATCCAATATGAAGCACAGTTTAGAAGTGTTGATGACAGTTGGTCAGAAAATGTACATGGTGAGAAACAAATCTGCATGCTTCGCTTGCTTGATTTTCAAGAATGCAGAGCATTTAACTCATGTTTAAATTATGACAAAATAGGATAAATGTTTCAAGGGAAATGAAGAAAAACACACACAAACTGTGGTTTGAATTCATTTCTCCTGTACCACACACATATCAGGTATTTTTAAAAAGATGTATGAACTGTCAAAATAAGACTCATCCTCTTATAACTTTCCCAACACACATTTTTAATATCTACCACAAACCCCAGAGAGGTCCCTGAACACCATGACATATGAGAACCATAGGGAACACCATGACAGAGGATTGTGCTCTGGATCACAGCACACGTTCACACACACAGAGTATCCATACTGGTTCTCATATTAAATTTAACTAGTTTGTCCATATTTCCAGCAAAAATAGAATTACAGACATTTTAGGGTAATTTACTTTGAAAGAAATCAGTCTCTTGCTAATACCAGTGAAAGGAATGTGAATGGTGAAAGGATATCTAGCCTTAGTCTGAAAACTGCTATTGGCTGTCAACTCCACATACTGAAATTATGATATGAATTAGAATCTTCAAGACATGTTAGAAACCTTTCTTCACTTTCCTTTGAACAGATTTATGAATCTGGTCTCCTCAGTGGAGCTGAATAATTTACAGTTCCCCACCCCTAACTTGATAAAGAAAATGAGTCCAATTTGAACTTTTAGCTCTTTGACATTGGAGAATATATAATGCAGAATTAGACTGTAATATGAATGCAGCCTGGATCAACCTATTAATCATTTTGTGATCTTTGGAAAGAAAAAAAAAAAANACTATTAAGAAAATTGGTCATTCAAATGAATCATTACATTTCAACAAATGTTAGCTTTTGTACTCCTGATCTAAGAGGAATCCCTACGTTTACCAGAAGTGTTTCTCCAGAGTCATCTTTTTTCCTAAAAGAGCAGACTACAGTTATACCAAAACAAATTTGTCCCCTCAAAATAAAAATGTTATTTTAAACACAGAAAGAAAAGTCCTAAGCATTTCTTTGAAAAGAGAAAATCCTCAAAATTCTGTTCACTTTTGTGCCCATTTTTGTAACTGCATTTATCTCTATTACAACAGCATTTAAAATGTTACAGAAGGGCAACAGTGGAGTAATAGCAAGTTTATCTTAGCTAATACTCAGGTACCCAGATGTCTTGATACATTGACTAAAATCACAAATTCGGATGCTTTCATTCCTTGGTAATAACATGGAATGATTTCTACTGGCAAGATCATGAAATTAGTCACAATTTTCACTACAGCTCCTATCCCAGTAGAATTTGAATTCATAACCAAAGGGATAAGAAGGTCAGCGTACCAAGCTAGACAAAAAAGAAGACACCTGAACAGCCATGGAAAATTCTGTTTCAAGCATCCATCCTTGACAAGCAAGCTGCAATTAAGATAAGATTTACTTTTATGCATCAGGCCCTTCAGTTGGATCTCTGAGGCTGGACACAGTTTCCCCTGTCGTTAGAAGCATCAGTTCAAAATGTTCAGCACAACAATACATAAAACACTATCAGAAAGTACAGTTTTTTCATTCTGTCACGGAGCTGGTCTGATGCAAGGACAGAGGATGCTCAGAGCAGCAGCACTCAGCTGGAATTCAAGACTAACTCCCAGCTGCCTTTCCCAACTCAGTGCCAGCCTCAGGGAACCTGGACAAATCTCTTCCCAGATCTCTGTCGCCCTCTCCAGTCTGTAACACAGGAGTTCATCACAATGGATCAAAGTGATACTGCAGCAAGAAAATTCATTCATCAATTTTGATGCTATTTAACCACCACGCCATGGGGACTACTCTCACCCAGTCTATGGGCATTTTTTTTTATGCAAACCCCAGTATTCCAGTAGAGCTACTTACTCAGCCAGGGCCCCATCTTCTTGTTTCTACTCTTATGGAGAAACCAATGAACTTGTATTTTATGTGCCCACAGAGCTTTCCTAGGTCACCGTAATGGAAGAAAATCCCACAACATGAGTTCAAATATAGGCTTTAAACCCCTAACCTCAAATATCCAATAGGTGGCTGACAGGAACTCAACGTGGTACAAAAACATAAACCAAGAAAAAGGCAGAAATTCAGAGAACACAGAAGACTAGAAACAGTTCCTGTGCTGTACCACATGAGAACAGGGCAGAAAATACGGTTCTAAGCTATTATTTGTTCAACTTCTGTGAAACATGAGTGTGACTCAAGGAACCTCATGAGGCTTAAACATCAAGGTAACATAACACTGGTACCACTGTCCAGCTTCCTCTCTTGAAAAACTTCAATTTCTCTCTTGAAAAATATTACCAGGACTGACATTCCCTTCCTCCTCCTCCTCATTATCTGAATGCTGTGCCATCGGTCCAGTAACAGTAAACATTTATTCTTGATACTTAATAGGCCAGGAAGGAGAACAATGAATTCCTTATAGGGTTCACAGAAAACCAACCTAAGAACCACATAAATGATTAAGGGGAGTGAACTGAAATCCACCACCTAGAAATAAGTCTGTGATGCCTGGCAAGTTCTAAGAGCAAATCGTGTCCTTTTGGTATGATGTGAACAAACACCAGATGTATGTCTAAAATGAGCACGAGTACTAAACCCCAACCTTTTAAAGATGATAAAACCAAGAACCCAAAGAACTAGCTAATAACACATATGGTTTTAAATACATATTTTACTCTTTGTCACCTGCACAGCCACTACTTCTATTAAAGGGGTATTTTTTTTGCTTTGTTTTGGGGACTTGGGTTTTTTTTTTCATTGTTCTTTTCCCCACAGTTTCTACATTAGAAATGCTTTAGTCCATTGCTGCTGAAGTTAGGTAAGAGCAGGAGATAGTAATCAGATAAACATCCAGCACTCAGACTTTTAACAGCCTTAAAATGTTCAGAGATGCTGGATATTTTTACACAGACCCATTCTCTCTTGTATATTACAACTGAGAGACCATGAGAGAGAACGGCCGTTTAGGTCATTACAGAAACATTTTCTTCTCACCTAACTGTCTCCAGAGCCTGAGTCCATTGATTTTCCCTGGGACTTATCTTCCTCAGTCACTCCAGGGCTTTTGAAGACGTCATCATTAAGCAGTAATCTAATCTGTTTCTCATCAATTGCTACCAGCCCTGACTAGTGGAGGTCAGAACCAACCCACTTGCTAGTTTAAAACAAATACTTGAAACTAAACCACACAGCAAAATTTTGATTTGCTATAAACAGTATTGACTGAAGACCACAAAAAACACACACTTTGGAGAGCTGATGGGTGTTGCTCAGTGAAGAGAAACAGATTAAAACAGAAAGCTGAATCCCCATTAGTCATCCAGCCTCTGAACAACACACAAAGCTCCATTTTGCCATATTTTTTTTTCCTTTAATAAACTACTATCTTCAACTATTAAGGTGGTTCAGGGCAATTAAACTGCCATCTCAGACAGGCTACCCTGGCACAGAATTTTAGTCATGCAGCTAGATCTGATCTATCCTGATCTATTGCAGTGTGATGAACCATGTGTAGTATGACAGTGAGTAAAAACCCCCTTACATGCTGCTAAAAATACCAGCACCATGTTGGAGATAAGCATTTAAGCCACAAAAAGTGCTAAAAAAAGAGAGAAAGCTAATTAAATGTACATTTCTCTATTTATGTGTTTAGGGAAAATTTGCAGCAGCTCAAATTCTTTTTATGGGCATCTCACATTGTTTTTGAAAGATGTTCTCTACATTTAAATACAATCAGAAGACAAATATGACCGACAACTTACTCCCAATAGAATCAGTAAGACACAGAAATAAGGATAAGTTCCAAAATGTTTCAATATTCAATTCTAATTTTCACCTCCATAGGTTGCAGTTCAACTCCCTGCTCTCCCTTGGGTTATTTTACATTTGATGCTTCCAAGGCCAGCCCTGCCCCAGCCATATTTTCCCTCTCATTATTGTCCCATTTTGGGAGGTTGGAGGTGTAAAGCATGTACCAGCAATATGTTCATCAGGAATTTTGAAGGATTTTTTTTTTTTTTTTTCCATGAAGAACCTTTTTCAGCCCTGTCCACGCTCCTGCATTTTGTGAAAACATTTTATATTTTATATTGGCAATCTTAGAAAACAAAACCACTATTTTACAAGTGGATTTGAATGAATGTGTATCTGCAGGACAGAATTAACTTCAGTGGTCATTCCTTGACTATCATGTTTAAGGTCATTCTACCCCCCAAAAAAGGCAGACGAATATGACTACACAGCATAAATGCTGCAATTTCTCAGAGATCTCCAGTTGCAAGATAAGCTTATATCCCTTATATTTGTGCAACATTCTGCTGTCTTGTAGGTCAGTAAGGAGGTAATTATCCTGCATCCTTCTCACACACTTGGTAATAATTTCTTCCCTTTATTCCCTTTCTACACTTGTCAGCATATCTAGCAATAGACAAATGCTACTTCCCAGTGAATACTGATGATTATTCCTACCTATTTTACAAAAGCATAACAACATTACGAGGACCATTACAAGGAATATTATTAGTTGGCTTAAGACCTCCAGTTTGGCCAGATTTCAGCTATGAAATGAATTAAGCTGGAAGAGTGTCCATTTGACATTTATACAGCAGCTTTTGCACCAAGTCTGTCTCAGAAAATCGTGCATGTAGAATTACTCTTTCAAATTTTCTTTTACAAGAAAGTTGTTTGATATGTATTTCAAGCTGATGAAACCCAAAACCAATTGCCAGTTGCTAGCTGATTTTTGGAGCTTCATTTTGACTGTGTTAGCTCCTGTTTATTAAATTTAAGATATGTATTTTTTATTTTTAAACAGCACTTTGTAGTTTCTTTCCATTGCTGGCAATTAATTTGTTCAGTGAAGAAAAAAAGAATACTTTCATGTATTGCTATGTTTTTTAATTCTGTGCTGATGTGTGATTAAGTATTCTCTTTCACATAGAACAAAGAGACTTGTTTCTCTGTTATTTCCCTCTCTTGTTTTAGGAAGTACAGATGAATCCACTTTATCTTAATTTGATATTTCTAGTAAAAATTAAACTGATGTTTTACTTTATAAAGTAAAAGTCATTTTTTTTCCCCAAAGTTAAACTGAGAATTACGTGTTTTATACAGAACTTTTTTGCCTGACTGCGATAAATACTGTGAAAGGAAGGTTACTGCAGAAAGTTTAGACATAAGTTTGATATGAAGGTGTAAGTCTTAATTCCAAACACACTTCGCACTCCACAAGGACCTCCACAATTCAGTTCACTTACATATTTTCACTGTCAACTTTTTCCAGAAGCCAAAACTATTTTATAGAAGAGAAAGAACCACATAGTTAAATTACTTATTTTATATTTTACATATAAGAACAAGATAAAAAAAGTTGGATCTAGTTTAAATTAGCAAAGATGAACCAGAGTTCTCATCCTGATTACCCATTTCAAGATATGAAAATTCGTATCAAGTTGAAGTTGCAGTACTTAACAATAATAGATGTCAATTTAGAAAACAGAGACAATAAGCTCAAGGAAGCGGCCATCATGATTTTAATAAATAATTGTGATAACTAGAGAACAAGAAATCAAGATTGAAAAAATTTAGATGTTGGGTTATGGTCTGGTCTTACAAAAAAAGAATAAAGAAAAGAACAGCAATACTGAAGAGAAGGCATACTGTTGCAAGGCTAATAAAATGGAAATCAGATACTGAAAAGATGATGTTATTTCTGGCAGCATTAACATTTACAATAGGCTGCATCCCCAAACCCATATTTATCCAGGCACTTATGATATTTTACTGGTGTTTTGGGGGGAGGGAGGAAGTATTTTAAGAAACAAATACCTTCTGGCAGCAAGAAGCATTTTATAGAGAGTAAAGATGCATCCTGGCCAGGAAGGCTGGCTCAAGAATGTCAAATGGTTATATGGGATAGGTCATGTGTGGCAGGCAAATCTTCCAGGATGAGAAGACAAACCAGTGCAATAGTGATAACAGAAAGCATGTTGGAATGGCAAACCCATGAGTGATTCCTAGAAACTCTTGAAGAAGTCCTTTATAATGGTTGCAATTAAACAGAAACAACTCTGAGTGACTGACAAAATTAGTTGGACGGAATACAATGTAACTTTTAAAAGCAAATACGGATCACTGCATTCAGTAAGCATCAACATAGCTTATTTTATAAAGCAAATGTTGTTGTAAAATGCTAATACAGGTAGACAAATAGATAATTAGCTTTCCAATATCTTTTTATTAATTTGCTTTAACTGCACAAAGCAAATAAGCTTTACTAACTACCAACGTACACATCAAGGCAAACCTTCTGCTCACATCTACGTACCTTCAGTTACATTAAATGATCTTATTGGAAGAAAAGTACTAAATACTCTACAATTCCTACTTTGCTTAATCATTACAATAGTAATTTAGAGTAGTGGCAATTGGAAACCTGACTATATTATTCTCCCATTTTAATAAGCTTTACAACTGAAAATCTATTCTGCCTAAACAGCCTGTTTAAAAATAAATAAATAAATTGAGGCTGAAAGTGTTGTTTCCATTAAAAGTGTGCTCAAAGTCTTTAGAAAACATCTCAGAGTGCTTAATAAAGTGATTAATTCTCTTTCCACTCCTGAGCCATTGGCTCTGTGACAGGGATGAACAGAGCAGAGGTCTGTAGGACAGACCTGCACACCGGAATGCCACCGTGTCCCTCTTTGCTGGGCATCCCAGACTCTGCACAGAGTCTCCTCCATAAAGTGCTTGGCAATGCCGAAAAACAGTTGCTCTGCAGCCTCAGTGTCCCGTCACACCCATGGAGGTACAAGCCTGAAAAAGGCGATGGTTGATGGCACAGAGTCTGCAAAGACGTTCCAACTCCAGGCTTTCCCATAAGCCATCCCCAAGGTCACCTGCAGGAGCTGGAGCACTGCGGGGACTGGCTCCCACTGCCCGCCTGACCCGAGGCGAACCCCAGGCCAGCGTGTGGCTGGCAGCCTGACAGGGCAGCAGCGAGGGCTGCTCGGCACATCTCCACACCCTGAAACTGTGACTGCTCTCACTTCTCAGACAGCATCGGGCAGTGAGACACCTTCAGCAAGACGAACAGAGATTACAGTTCCCTACAGACACAAGTGCTTGCCTCCCTCCCTCCCTCCCTCAGGTTGTGGAGGTGGCGAAGAGATGACACCGCTGGAGGTGTAAGTGATTTAACTGCTAAGTAATTATATGAAGAGGGGACTACGACCTTTATTTTGCTAACTGTCTATTAGAAGAACTTCTCTAATTTTGACTAGGACAAATTAGCGATTTCTAGATATAGTTCTTGACCTTGAGCACATAAACCTTGAAGGCAACTATCACACAGCAAATAATTAACTAAGTGATATATTACCAGATCATACTACAGCGTCCTTTAACAAGATGACATTCTACATATTCAAGCAGTGAATTCCTATTTTCCAAGCCTGAGTTCTGCACAGATAAAAGTGAACATTAATAAGGGAACAGAAACCGGAGGCTCAAGTATCTGAACCATGAAGAGAAGCATTTAAATTGTTTCAATCTTTTGTTTCTGGCACCATGCCGTCTACTCACATAAAGCAGTAATTGAAACCACGCCGTGTGTGTAGTGGGTTCATTACTGGCTCTGACTGAGCTGTCTCATGTGCTAACCATGGACTGATTTTTTGCATCCTTAGCGTCAAGGACTCTTCACCTATGTATTTGTTAGCACATATGGCTTCTTATTTCTTCTAGGAAATTAAAATTATCTAAAATTTAAGAGCCACAAATTGATTTCCGAGTCCAGCTCCCATGGGATAGTGAATGGCATGTCTAAGCATCTGCAAAATAAATCACCTGGGAAGATACTATATTCATAGAATTAAAATATAACAATGGTTTAAATAATTGATTTGTAATACTTTGCTATATGATAAATACTGAGTTTACTGCAAGTCCTTACCTACAGAGTACTAGCTTTCCTCTGCTGAAAAGAATGAATTCATTTTAGAAGGAAGTACCCTGCCCAGAAATAATTAATATATGATTTTAATATTAAGTATAATTTTAATTACTTCTGGAGGAGATACCATCTAAGTATCTCCTCTAATATGCCCTGAAATGAAACCCATATATTTGATGTAACATATAAAATTAAAGTCTGATAATGACACTTTTGTAGAATTTAACACAATCATATCTATTTCATTATACTTTGTAACACTTCTAAGCTAATGAGTAAACTTTCATTCAGGAAACACAGGTGAAAATTCTGTGACTGTTCAGAATACTCCTTGTCGTCTAAAGTAAGGCACTGCCAAATAAGCTGAGGCCACAGAAAAATACAAAGACACAGGTCTCTGCAGTGCAAGGGAGCTGTAAATTTTGTCTGGAGAACACCAAGAAGCTTTCAGAACAGGTACTATACTTTCAGGCTCTAACGTTACTCTTTTTCAGAAGTATAAACAACAAAAGTACTCCACACATTTGATGCATTTACTGCTACTCTTAAACACTGAAACTTGTTTACTATCATATGAAAAATTCTGCTCTCTATAGTAAGACTTTGTAATGCTTTCACAAACAGTTCAAAACATGAGGATTAAGTAAAAACAGAAACGTCAAAGGTCTGTCTTTACTCCCTCCCTACAACGTTTTCAATCTTCAACATCAAATGAGCTCAAGTCATCATGCAAATCAACTAAATTTATGGTCAATGCAAGAAGAAAAAAGCAAAAATCAAGCTCCCCTTTTTAATTTTACTAAAGTATCCAAAGATATTCTAAAGTGCGAGAGCAGCGGAGAGAGATGTAGAGGAAAAGAAGCATTCATAGATGGCTTCTATTCCATCCTGAGGTCAAGATTTCACCTTTCTTCTTTTGGCTGTTCCATCAGCCTATGAAACCAGAAGCACTTACCTTCTATATTTCAAGCTCTAATAATCCACATCTGCCCTGGGAATTCATGGAGGGGAGTAAGTTAAGCACTTCATCTTAGGAAGCAATCTTATTAACACGACATAGTTCAGTTGTATTTATTTGTGGGTTTGAACCTGGGCTGTGTTGTCTGTGAAATTACTTTATTTAGCTATAAATTGAAGCTTGTGCAAGTCTTATATAAAAATGTATTGTTCTTTGGCACTATAGAGGAGTTGATCATATTCATGCCTGTACATGTCTGACCAAGAACTCCTCTGATGAAGCAGCTGATCTAAGCAAAGCTGTTTTGCTATTTATAGGTACAAGTATTCTCATAACAAGTAAAGACAGGAATATTTTAAAACTAAGATGGTGGCTTTTCATAAAGTACCCATTTTATTTACACTAAATAAAAGCTAAGCTATAGCACAGGATTAGTGTAATATTTAAAAGATTCTGTGCAAACAGTCAGCAACTTGTAGACTTCCTCAGCGTGATCCATTTCTTTCGGTAGCTTAGCAACATTAAGACTATAACAAACAAAAATTAATTGTGCCAACGCTAATTTCCATATGTGATGCTCATCCAAGTTCACTGGAACCATTTACATTTTAACCTGCAGCATCCCATACCTCACACACGAACAATAAATCACTGCAGCCCAGCTCAGGGGGGCGTGCTGGTGTGAGCAGCAGCTTCCCTGCGTCGGGGCTCGGTGTCAGTGGGAGCCGCTGCTGCCGAAGCAGATGTTTCATGTTGATAAGCAGAGACTGTAAAGGAAATTTCTAAGCCACTTTTTCTTTCTTCCTTCATTTTCTCTACCATACTTGGCAATAACTGATCTAGTACATTCGCCATGTGTAGCCCCTCTGCTTAGAGTAACTTCCTCATCTCTTTTCCTAAATCTAAATTATCATTAGTCATGCTAAGTCACAAACCTCCTCCTTTCAAAGTTCCTCATTCCTCCAACTGGGAGTTCTCTCTTGCTGTCAGATAGGGGTATTTAACTTTCTTGTGGTAATCCTTTCTTAGGGAAAGACACAGCCTATGTTGATACTGTTTATCAACACAGCTATAAAAATTCCCATACAATGGGAATCTACAACCTAAGGCATATGCTATCTTATTGCTAAGACATCTGAATTACAAAATGCAAATTTCAGTACAATTCTATAAAATTGTCATTATATCCTGTGCTTTCCACAGTATTTGTTAAATCCACCACGTCTTGAATCATCAAAATTCAAAACAAGCATTACGAGGCAGAACTAAGGTAATTGAAACTTCATTATGACCCTAAGGAAAACAGGTAGGTGGGTACAACAGCTAATCAACATGTGGGGAATGCTGGAATGACCTTGGATATCCACACCAGTTATGGTTGTCCTGGATAGTGTAGTGCCAACACTCACCTCCACTTTTCTCCGCCCATCTTTAGATTTGGGAGTAAACACCTTCTTGTAGGTTACATCCCAAGCAACCTAAAGGACAAATTATTTTTTCAGGTATCCTGAAGTTTTTCTCTCCTTCCCTGCAAGGAAGGGCCACATCAGCTGTACACCTCAAATGTCTGGGAGTCAACTGAGCTATAAGGAACTTTAGGAACTGTGTATCAGCCTGAATTTCCCTTAAAAAAACTAGTTTATAAATCAGGTAACAGTTTACAAATAGAGAACTATGTTGGAATGCAGTCTGGAAAATGTGAGCATACCACTCCATCTCAATGCAACCTAAGTTGCAATAAATAAAAAATGCATGGAAATCTAACAATGAGATAAATTATACCTTCCTCAGTGGTTAAAATATTTGGAGTAGAAAAAATAATAAAAAAATCTATAAAACATAGTCTGGAATTTATTGTCCTTTAAAAGCTCTGTAATATTAGTTGCAATCACATCCCTACAAATTAAATATATATTAGGCTACGGAAATCAATGTAGTTAGAGAAAGTAAATCAAAGGCAGAATGCAGCTTACCGATTATAGTGAAAAGAGCTTGCTAAAAATGAGAGGACTCTTAAATACTGTAAAGGCTTTTCAAGATATTTGCTTATCATTAGGCTTCTAGTTTTGTGAATTCAGAAGATATTTAATGTTTATTAAAATTTAGTTGCAGAGGACTGTTAATATGTAAAATTCTATTTCAAGAAGTACAATTTATTTAATTAATTGAATTGCTTGAATAAAAATGGCAGAAGTAAGAGGACATCAGGGACAAATTTTTAACACTAGGCTAAACCCTAGGAAAAAAAAAGACTACAAGCCATTACCTAATCTACATTGCCAAAATCTTCACAAGTAATGCAGGTAAAAGGAAGCTACTGTTCTAAATTTCAGGTTTTCTCCATGAATCTCAGTTGCCTTTTCCCAGTCACTGGGCAGTGTAATAACTGCACAGCTTTAAAAGCCTGTGAGTAAAGACTAATTCCTCCAAGCCTCTGCCTCCCCACCCCACGAGGTTTGCCATAAGGGCTGACAGGCAGCGTCTCCTGCTCTTCCACCCTAAGACAAAGCCAGCCTGTCTGAGCCACCAGCTCGGGGCAGATCCCTCCCTGTGATGCTTCAGGGGAGGGATCAGAATCACCGGTCCCGTTCAGCCTCCACTGGTCAAAGAGAGGGAGCTGAGTCCCTGGGTACAGAGGAGAAAAAAGGGGGCTGCTGGCTTTGCCCCATTTGAGAGATGGGTTAAGAAAAAGGAGAGCTTACACAGGGAAGAAGGGCTGCCTGGATAGATCCAAACTGCTTTGGAGACATGGTTTTGTGGAGCTATTCCCCATTTAGGCTATGCAGGGAAGAGGGAAGACGATCTGGAATAATGGTACAGGACAAGAGCGAGACCTCTGACAAAGATCTTTCTGGAAAAAAGAAGAATTCACAGAAATAGATTTATTTAAGCAAGTCACTGCACACAAACAATAAAGTATGGGAAGGAATGGGGTAAAATGCTCTGAAGCACCTACATGACTTGGCAATGTTCATTCTGGAAACAGATCAATTTTAGTGGGAGTCTGAAATTCCTGTCTGCATCTGATGGCATGCAAAAAATCTCACTTAAGTACTGTGAAAATTTTACCTTGACGTAAACCATTAAATCTGAACCAGAAGGTGAGCTTGATTTCTTATCTGCTGGTACAGTACATTTAAAAATATATATATACACATAGTTAGTGTACTAGATATGCAACGGAAAGAACTTGCCTGGATTTCTTAATTCTTGGATTAAAAAATGTAGCATTATGAAGACATCCTAGTCACTGATAAAGACATTATTAATATTACTATCTGTATTTTAAGTGAGAAAATACAAAACCAAAACAAACAGACCCCTAGCAATTACAAACCCCATGAACCTGGTGCTGCCTGTCACACCTGTGCCTTCAGGCATAAATTGGTATGTCACAGTAACTTTATGCATAAAAAAGAACTGTCTTTCCATCTGGATGTAAATTAATCATTTGAATAGCATTATAATTCTAAACTTGGTGATTTCTACATACACATAAAGCTTCTGATCTCCTTCCTTTTCACCCATTCAACCTCTGTGGTATTTGGGAGTGGTCAAACATTTCGTTTGTTTGAATTAACTAATGGCTGAGGGTTTTGAGAAGGTCATCATCCTGGTTTACACACATGGCCGATTAACACCCAGAGCTAAAAGCATTAGATATTAAATTTTGAGTTAAGCATCCTTTCTAGCAGGGACTGCAATCACCATCTGCAGCACTGCCTGCTTTCAACCTTGACACTGCCCTAAATGTCAGGCACCACCACCCAGCCATCAAACCCCTGCACCCTTCTGAAGATCACTGGCTCCATTTCATCCATGCTGAGCTCAGGCACTCAGCTCAGCAGCCCCTGTCCCCACCAGCATTCTGAGGAAAGCTGGGCTCCACCTGCAGCCCTTCAGCACAGCCACACTCGCTCCTGATTCCCTCTCCCTTCCAGGAAATGTGGAACCCTGTGAGGAAAGGAACCTGCCAAACACACTGATCTGACAGGTCCCATCGTTCTGCATCCACCATATGGCCCCTAGTCCTACCCTCGGAAAACAGGATATGAAAAAGACCCTCAGCATCCATGCAAACCACAAATATTTCTAAAACTGCACAACAGATTTAACACCTGAAATGCTCTTTACTGTCAGAAAAAGTCCACCAGTATTAACTACGTAATACTCACTAACGGCAGCTTCTGCCTTTTCCCCTGTAGCAAATTTGCTGAAGCTATTGCTCCCACAGCACACTGCCAAAATACAAGAGAGGAGAGAATGACAAGAAAAGAGAAAGAAGAAAGAAGAGCAAAAACTTAGCCAAAACTTGCTTGGCTTCGACACTTACAAGCGGAAGCAGCCATCTCCCATAACTACACTTGACTGCAACCCATCACAGAAGGAAAACACAACAGGCAAAGAAGCTGCAGCTGTTACTGGAAAAGATGTACGAAGAAATGCTGCCAAATTTATTTCCAAAAGTATCACAAACCTGAACATCCCAGGAACACTGAGTGTCTGCAATACGGCACTATGTAAAGGAGATAAGAAATGCCATTCTACGTGTTTATCTGCTTGCATGAAAGAAAGGAAAATGTAAATATTCATTCCCTCATAAAAATGAAACAAAAACCATGCAACTTTTTTATCAATGACTGTGAGGCCAAAGGGGTAAGGAGCAACAGCCTTACCTGGGAAGAGTGGCTCTCTTTACGGACGCTGGTAGGGTGCCAGAAGTTAGGGTAACCTTTTATTTCGGAGCTCTTTCTAACACATCAATTAGGTGTGAGATATTATATGGAAAACAGAAATGCAGAGTCACATAAACGTAGGCAAAAAGCAACAAAAAATGCATAGCTGTAAGTTGTATAAGCTAATGTTATTTGAATTGCTGATACTTTAATTATATCTATTAAAATTATACAGATTCATGTTTCTCACAGCATGGGGTCACCAATGTACTGTGGGCAGAAGAAGATACGTTCCACATATCTGAAGATTTAAAAAACCTTCCTGCATAACTGTACTAAAAAGTGTACATTTAAAAAACTCTTCGTGACCACAACCAGGAGGGCTACCTTAACCTTCACGTATCATCCAGACCCAAGAATATTTTGTTGAATAGACAGTCACACAGAATGACAGCGCTTAAAGGTGTCAAACACTGCTGTTCCCCACAGCCCAGCATTGAACCTGAGCCTTTCAATCAGGACTGTTTAGCTCTGGGCTTCGTTAGCTGCCTCATCAACCTTCTTAGCCAGTCCAGCGAGGGGATGTGGGTACTCCTGACCACCCATGCGTGCACAGTCAGCTGAGCAACACTGAGCCAGGGTGAGAGGGTCAATCATTTGTGGGCAAAAGGAACAAAACTTAGGTCACAGTGTCCATTTAGGAGTTATTTTATGTGTACCACAAGCTGTAACCACCCTCTAATATGAAAAGTGTATCTTGGAGTCTGAACACCTGAAGAAAAAAAATCTTCCCATTATGCTGAATGCTCAAGGAACAAACAACAACATTCATTTTGAGTCATTATTAACCTAACAGACCATCAAATGCAAATACTCTTAACTGCGATTTAATTAATGTTTTAACAATTACAGCTTTTCTTAATAAACACTTCCATGCCTTCTACAGATAATTACAAAAAAAAGAAAAAGAAATTCAGTTCCATCATAACATAGCCAAAGCAGTGCTTCAAATGAGGCTGCATTTGCACAAAGAAAGCTTGAAGAAGCAGACACGTACTCTGTGTACCCAGGATGGTTCCCCAGCCTTACCAAACCCCTCAGAGCTCCACTCAATCTCATTTCTCGTACATCTTGCTAAGAGCAGCCCCATCTCTGCTTTCCCTGCCCTTGGACCTCACCACGAGCTCTCCAGCTCCTGCAGTACCAGCTGTACTGCCTGGCTCTGCAGAGGGGGGAACCAACCCCCTCCTTTTTGGCACTGCAGGCATTACTGCTTCAGGACTTATGAGGGCAAAGTTAAGTTTCAAGTTTTTAATTGATACAGCTTGCCTGAGGCTGACAGGTGCACACCTGTGGGGATGTATAACATATATATGTATATACCTTCTCTCTTCTCTCTTCATTCCCGAAGTGTGACTAAAAAGTCATCTGGAAATTCACTAAATATTCTGAGAAATAAAATAACATTTATTTTTGCTATTTGATGAATTAGTTGCACATAGACAGGTGATGCCAGCAACACAGGCCATACAGTGAAGGAAAAAAACCCAGGGCAGCACTCTCTGAAACATTCCACCTCTGTCACTCAGGAGGGCAACACATTAACTGATCATAAATCAACTCCACAACATTTCAGTTTATGAAAGCCAGTTTAAAATCCTGAAATGTACAACAGTTAAGAGCCCTGAGAAAATTAAATTTTGCTTTAGTTTCAAAAGATTTGGCTTTGAGAGCAGCAAAAGATAAATACATGGGAAAACATGGGATTGTTTTAAGAGAAGCAGCTTCCAGAAGAGGGAATCTTTGAAGAATTGCTCTCTCTGGTTGGAAGGCATAAGCCATGGGCTAAGAAAGGAACAGTATTTCACTAGGAAGAATGGAAAGTCATTGCAAACAGAATGGCTTTTCTCACCGAACCTATCTTATCCTAAACATGACTTCTAAAATTAATTTAACCCAATTACTCAGGTTTTCACATGAGACAAAAAAAAAAAAAAAAAAAGAGGGAAGGGAAAAAAAGAGCTAGCAGGAGTGCTGAAATGAAGTTGTAATATTTAATCAGTATTAAAACTGAGTTGGGAGCCAATCAATACCCAATAAATTCATTTTGGTGGAAAACTATTTAAATTACAGGCTATTAAAGGATTTCTCCCCTCTAACGAATTGATGTCTCACTTCCATAGAGAACTTCTGCAGTGTTTTATTTAAAAATTCAATTAACCCTTTGATTAATGAAACAGTAATTTGTTGTATTGTTCTGACAGGCAAAGATGTTATGGACTTAACTAACATTTATAACAGATCTATTTTTAAATTGTGAAGAACTGTCCTTTTAATTTTATTTTGAGAAACAATCACTTTTCCCCAGCTCTAGCTGGTAGCACATCAATGGTGCTGATGGGGTGACATTCACTGCAGCTGATGTGAATGAACATCCCTGAGTTCTGGGTAAGTTCAGCCTCCTCAGCCCCGGCTCCAGAGCCCCTCCGTTCCCATCCCTGCTTTGTGAACATAATCCCACGGACACACAGCCCAGCTGGAATTCAGATTGCTTTTCTGATCCAGATTATAAAAACAACTGCTGTTCTCCAAAAGACACTGATACAATTGGTGTTAGATCTACAGCAAAAGATAAAATTTTATGCAGCCATTGATCATTCCCATCTGCATAACTATTGCTAAAACCTTGGGAGCTTCACTGAATTTTGCATTCAGCAGAGACACTTTACCCTGTACCACTGCATTTTTGTTATGATAATTTAAAATTGACAACATTATTCTTCATGACAAAACTAGTTCATGATATTACATGAATATTAATATTTCAATAAAATATCTGCATTTTGATAAACCATAACATTTAAAAAGTTATTAAAATAATCTGAGTCAGATTCCTTTTTTCTCTTCAACTACATAGTACAAAGTTCCCAGTATATTATAAATTGTTCTTTTAAAATGTATGTAGGTTCTTTATTCTTCCTTTTACCACATCCCAAAAATAAGAATCCCTACATGTTGGGTAGTGTGTGAACAGTGCTGTAAATCTTAAGAGAATCAGAGAGAAGAATGTCACATATGAAAAGCAGCACCAATAATTATTCAATGAATTTAGAAATCAACTCCAGCAGGGAAGTGTATGAGATTCCTGCTGATATTGGTCAGCTGAGAAATAATGATTTAGTGCTGTTCAGTGCATGCTCACTTACATGGACACAATTTCCTGCTATGAAATCAAAACAAACTAAGAAGTCCAAACATTAGCATGGTCCCTTCAAGACACTGAGAAATAAATTGAATACTAATAAGTATGTTAACCACAGCTGATTTAGTCCATGTTCAAGAAGTGTAAAACATGTAAAACCCCCAATGTAGTCGAGCTGACTTTATTTTTTTTTGTTAATGTCTTAAGAATTAAGTAGTCTTCTGCACAAAAGTAAATGGAGATTCTATAACAGTCATTTTTGAGAACATTCTTTATGTTTTCTATTACTTATCTTAACCGCCATTCACAACTTCACTCATTTGAATGCAGCTATTTTTGATTTACAGCAAGGCATTCAGACTGCGTGTGAAATTTTAAATTAACTCTGATGTTTTAACAGGAGAAAAAAAAAAACCCAAAAAACCAAAAACCAAACCAAACTTTCAAATCCGGCCTTTCAATTTGTGCCTTGAACTATACACATATTTGATGGCTGGATCTGAAATGGGAATTAGCATATGCACGAAAAGAAGCCAGGTATCACAGTAACATAGAACATAAGAATATGAAGCACTAGACTCCAGAGACTCATCATAAACAGGACTAGAGGCTAGATGACTCAAAAGAAAAGTGGAATGCCCCAAGAACGTATTATTTAGTCCTTCTTTTCTGGAGTACTAGAAGGCCTAACCAGTCATAGACTTAACTCCAGTCTGTCGTGCATTACGTACAGATCTAAATGATTAGTAGGGTCAGAAACCTTCGAAATCATCACCCTAAAATCCAAATATACACCCCACCCCAAACCCCGTGGTAATGAGAATCGAAGAAAGCCTTTCAAGATGTTCAGAGAACACTGAACAAGTTAAAACTGAAGGTGTTGCTGTTGTGAGCAAGAGTCCTGCAGCTCTGTGAGAGAAGGGCAATGTGCTGCCACTGGTTCCCTGCAGCAGTTCCTTGGGGGCTGCAGCCACGAGGGATAAGAGGAGACACAGAATTCCTGCTGCCTATTTCCACACAAGCAACGCCATCACCATACCTGGCTCCTTCAGTTGCCCCAAAGCATTTAACCAGTAACTCTGAGGCTCTTGTTTTAACTACAAAATGCACATATGGAACCAATAAAACAAGTTTCAAGAAAAAAGAAAAGCAATGAGAAACTGTGTTGTTTTCAGTCTATAATGCTATTCCAACCTAAAGTTGGTAGAAGTAACAATTCTAAAACTCTACAGTAATGCCAGATGCTGCAGCCAGTTGTTGTTGACTATTTAAAAAAAAAAAAAAAAAAAAAGGCATTTTGAACACATCCTGACAGTATGATGCTCTCTTACAACTCTTTTGTTTCTTAGAGATCCAGCTGGGAAATGATAACTGGAAGACATCTGTCCCTATATTCCAAAAATCCGTAAAGGACAAGCTTTTTATCAGACTGGTGACAGCTTTTTGTTGAAAATATAATTTCTCAGTTAATCAATTATCTATCCAATTAGATAGCTTTTTGAATAAATCCATCTTTTCAGAAAAAGGGAGTGACAACTCCTCAGCCTCCCACTAATATCCTACAAATATCCTAATCAGCTTCCTACAGTCATCCATGCTCTGTGAAGCAAAAGCCTGATTGGGTCTCCTTGTAATTGTGAGCCCAACTTCATCTAATAGCTCTTGCTAAGTAATAAGCTTACCAGATATCACACGAAAATTATGGCACCAAGTTGAATACATACTTTGTACTGCTCCTGAATGAATATGAATGCCTGTTTAACTTTACTTAGCTCTCGATCCTGATTCCATTCAGCTCACAGAAGAAAAACAGTCCTTGATATTAATGCAGCAGAATCAAGTCGGCAGGCACATAACCACTCAATTTCTGCAGAATACTCAGTTAAGAGTATTTAACTCTAGTTAAATTAATGCCTATGCACTCCTAAGATTGGGTTTAAATATTTGAAATTCAAGAGCCAAATCTTACACACTGAAAGATGACTCCATTCTGATCCAGCTGCCCTACAGCTGTTGACAGGTTTGAGTCAAGGTGACCAAATCATTCTGTCACTGAGGTGCCAAGGCCCTTCCACTGCAGTCACCGTGCTGGAGGCAGCACACAGTCTGTACAGTGCTGGGGGACACACTGCAGGAGGAAAAAAGGAATTTCTGAAGAACACAGTGACCTCCAGACGATCTCCAGCCCTTCCTCCCAACTAAAATGTTCTGTGGTTCCCTAACACAGGCTTAAGCCCAGGACACCAATTGCCTTCTTAAAGCATAACTAAATAAAAGGATCTAGACAGCTCCAGTATGAGCTCACAAATAGAACTGCCTGCTCAAAAAGACCTTTCAAAGCCAGAATAGAACTGCGCTTTTTGAAATCTGATTTATTTATGCATCTCCCCCCATAAAACATAATTGTCTGCCAAGTGCCAAGTGTCTAAAATTGGGAGACTTCCAATTGAGATGAGAACAATCAGGCATGGACTTAATTCCATTCACAACTGTATCCCAGGTTATTTGCCTTCTCCCCTCCTCAGTTATGATTACACACGTACTTAAGAGAAACTCACAAATGAGGAGGCTTTTGATGATCATTATCGCTTTAAAATTCACCAGAAAAGTAGGGTTTTTTCTATGTGACTCCCTTCAAAATCTTCCAGTCGTTTTTATTAAATAGAAATCTTGCTAAACATCACAGTCAGATGTTGGATACTCGTACTCCATCAGTAATTTCACTTTCACCAGTCGAACAGCAAAGTCAACCAATTGCTACTTTGTTCCACTTCCTAAAAACAGATGAAAAAAAATTTGCAGTAGTAAGCACAAACCAGAAGCGTTTGAATTTTAACTGGAACTAGTAAGGTCAAAATGATCTGTGCTTACACAGCCAAGTTGAGTAACACAGGGTATGAAATGACATTGGGTGAGCATTCCAAGAGTTAATGGATACCAAGGGGGACACAAATAAATTTATGTTGATATTTTGATGGAGAATTTGAAAGAGATTAGGTTTATGGTATGCTCCTGAGGGAACCCTGACCAAGATAAGGAGTATGAGCTATGAGACTTCATTTCTGAGAATTACTTAGAAAAAAAAAATAAATAAGCAGCCTGAGAAGTTTTGATGACTGGTATAGAGACTTATACCTGGCTTGAAGTCCTTGGGGAAGAGTTTAAAAGAGTCCAAGAAATAATGGATTTCCAAGCAAAAATGTGATATACTGAAAACAAGTGAACAGAAAATACAAAGTGGTGGAAATGAAAGCAGGATGATTCTGGTGAACCCAGAAATCCAGCAAATTGTAAGTAAGACATTTAAACAAGCATGAGGACAGATTCATTGAAGTCCTTGGTATCTAAATGTCATTGTTCTATTTTTAGATGCCTGGTATTTAACACAAAATATGACCTGTAATAATTGATATTTAACTACTATATTCAATTTGTAAACATGATAAAAAGGAAAAGACAAGATGAATGCTTTATAGATGTTATGAAGATGGCTTTGCAAGGACAGTGATGAAAATTAGAAGGGTTTAGTCTACCTCCTCTGAGATAGCATACTGTACACATCAGCCCCTCACTGTCTGTTTCACTAATTTGCATGAGCACTATAATTGACAGCTTGTTAACAGCTTATTAGGGACTCAGAAACCCTGTAACAAACACCACACGCAAAACAAAAGTGGACAGAGGCTTGAGCCATAAGTGCTATTTTAATAATCCCAACTGAAACCTGCAGATCAAATACTGCCTCTTGATTGCAGAAGAAATAATTATGACTGGGGTGGGGCTAGAAAATCAGCAGATACAGGAGTGAGAATATACAAACAGCCACACCAGGTCAGACAAATGGCCCAGCCTGCCCAGTTTCTCGTCTCCAGCAGCAGCAAGCACAGGGATAGCTCCCACACACTCTGTCAGCCTCAAGCAATCTGCAGCTCTGGGACTGCCTAAGCCAGGAGTGGTGTTTCATGTTTAATAGCCAGTGATGGATTTTCTTTTGCTTTGAGTCTCTCTAAATGCATTTTGAACATCTGTAAAGTTTGAGCACAATTAAATGGTTTAAAATATCTTGCTACTGCAAATCCTTCTGTAGATATTATCCTAGCACTTATTTCTGGGGGGTAAAATAAACAAACCAATTAATATGTAAGCTGCAACTCTTATTTTTTTGAACTTCTAAATGTAATGTAGTTACAACATGGCATTACCACAGCCCACGATGGAAAATGTCTATTAGCATGAATTGCAACATATCACATGAAAGACAATAACAGCATCATAACACATAGAGAAAGCTATTTGTATTTTCTGGTGAGGGAGTACAGAGCTACTGAATGTTGTCCTTACTTATCTTAGGATGAAAGCCTTATTATAAGCTCATTTCAGTTGAACAAATCTCTCTGGGCTCCCTGCTGAGCAAGGCATTTAAACTTTAAAGCTAAAGGCATTCATTTTGCTTTGCTGACAGTGAAAACCTTCCTGCACAAGCTCCACGATGCACATGGAAGCTTTTAGATCGCTCAGTGGCAGAATGCATTAAGGCATTTAGCTGCTTACTGCGTTTCTCTGCAGTGCACGGACATCAAAGGCATTCATTTCCACGGGCAGCAAGAGTGGACTCTTCAGAGCAACTACCATCAGCCCGCTCAGGTTTAAGTGCTCTTTAGATTCCAAATACAGAATACGGTGACAAAATATCCTGGGCAATATTTTTCAGAGCATCCTGACTCGCTGTTATTTCTGAGGAGTGTTTAGCACAGTGGTCCAGGCACTGGAGAGCTGAGAGGCTCTTTGCTGGGTCACGGCACACGATATCCATCAGTATGGAGCAGATGCTTGTCACAGGACTGCAGCTTCCTGATTTGCACTGTCCATATTCCAAACAGCTTCTACTAACAAAGCCCTTTTTTGTTTTCTTTTTAAACAAAATAATGTTTTGCTCTTTCCTAGCTGGTGATCTCTGTCTATGAAAAGTTACTGCCAAACACAAATACTCCAGTGTGAGTACACATTACAAAAGGGACCAAGCACTTCTGTGTGCATACTCAGAAGCAAGATCTTAAAAGCTTATCTGCCCCTATACTGGGTGAATCAGAGATCAGAACCAAAGTTTAATCACTTCAGGTCACCCAAGTGTAACATGACCCCAAATCAAATACCCCAACTGTAAAAAGCCCCTGCCATAAAAGCAAGGCAAATAAAAAAAAAAATTATTTTCACCTCGAGCCTCTCCAATTTTACTTAGCTTAAATTTTGGCTCTAGCCCTACACTCACTAACACCCACTGAAACCAACAGCAGCCTGCAAGGGCAATTTTTGATCATCTATTCTCAGAAGCTGCTTCTATAGTAACACCAAAAAAAGTATTTTAAAATAATGATGCTGTAAATGTGACAAAAAGAACAACTCAAAAGAAATACTATCTTGTCTGTTATACTTTAGTGAGGGCGGAGGGGAGGGGTTGTTTTGTTTTTGGTAAAATATGGCTGATTAGGGGTTTTTTCCAACATTCAGAGCTTACCGTTGCAAATAAGCATGAGAGTAACTTAGTACTAATTGTTACGAGTACATAGATCAGGAAGATTAGGAAATTACTACGTGACTGCAGTGTTTATTACAGAGGCTGCATGCAGGTAACAATACAGAGCTCACAAAATGCAAGAATAAAGCATGAGACCAAGCCAAAATCTCACTGAAATATGGACTGATCAATATCTGAAGAGTTAAATGCAATACTTATGGAAATATTACCTTACCAGACTATGGGTTTAAATATATCTATGATAAAGGTAAAGGCAAAACACAAAATAAAACCCCAGCAACCACCATTATTAGTATTAGGTTATAACTTCAGGGAAGATTCTGTTCAGGTCAGTCCACGCAAATACAGAGACCTAAGAACTTGTTTTGTTAGTTGACAAATACCTTTATCTAGGTCTACAAAATTAAGTATTTAAGCTACTAACATTTAAATTTTTGAGTATTTGAGCCATTTTACTTTGAAGTCAAGGGACTATTTGCTTAAACTGAGGAACTGTAGAAGTAGTTTTCTTACTTAACACCACCATTAACAGCAGTATTTAAATCTTTATTAATATTAAGACCTCTACCAGCAAAATAACAAAACTGCTGCAGGTTCTTGTTACTGAAAACAGTTATGGGGCCATTGTTTTTCTGAATGTATTAATACTACATGTTTTGCTCAATGTATTAACTCTGAAAAATTAATATAGCTCAAACACAAGATTTTAAATTAATCTAAGAAAGAAGATTTTAAACAGAAGGAAAAATCCATTCTTCGTTAAGAAACAATAAAGAGTGGGCTTCAACTGTGGTAGAAAAGACTCAAACACTCAGAGAAACTTTCTAATGACAAAGAAAGCAAAGCAGAGGAAGAGATGAGTGGAATTGATTGGATCATGTGTATAAACTGATATGTTGTACCCATGGACTAAGTAACCTTTAGAGGTCAGCCTCAGACTGTAGCTAGGAAAATGTTTCTCTAATTAAAATTAGAAAGTGAAATTATTTTATGAAAATGAAAAATTGTATTTCCTCCTAAAGCCTAAAACAATGTGCACAAAGGAAAATCTGCTGGAGCAGACACAAGGACAGAAGCAGTTCTGCTCTCAGGGCACCAGGTACCAAACAGAGCAGTCTGAAGAACCATCTCCAGCACCTACGTACCAGGAAGAGGTCCCAGGAGGGATCACAACTTGTGTAGTGGTTTCCTGTAAGATTAAGAATTCCTCTTACATCCTATCATTTAACTACTAAAAACCTTTAGTTTTAACTGACATAGCCAATATTGAGAAAAATGACTTAACACTCCACTTCATAAAGCTCAACAAGAATTTTAGTCTGACGTTCAGTAAAGATTACAGATGCATAGAACTACTGTTATATCATTTATTAGGCTCACAAAAAGAATGCGTTAACTACACAATCTGCTGGTTTTTTGTCTTAGTCCACTTGCTTTTATATTCAGGCTCTGCCTGTTACTACTTTGAAAATATATTTGTGTAATTGGCTTTAATGATTAAGAATATTCCAGAGAGAGCCAACGCACAATATGGTAAATGTGAAAATGGCAAGATTTTAAATTTAGATTCCAAGTGTCCAGCAACTAAGCAGGGCAAGCTGAAAAGAGTGGGAATTGCTACAGCATTGGCCATGAGTCAACTCTTATATGCTGATTACCTACTGTAACTACCAGTAATTTTGATGGTGTTTGAAAATCTTTATTTTACTTACAAATACTTGCATAAAGGCAAAATAAGGCATTTTAAATAGCCTCAAATCAGTTGTAAGAATAAAACCCAGCTGTATTTACTGTCCTCCTAAAAAGGCCCTGCTGCTGCTGTACCAAAATTTGTGGTGCTCCATAACTACTGAAATTGTGATACAAGATCGCATTCACTTTTACCTTACCCTAAGCAATACTATTTTCTACAACTGTAAAGGAACCACACTATTACATACTATGCACTATCATATGATAATCTATTTAAAAGAACTGGCACAGCTACAATAAAAATCATCCTTTTTTGTAGCTTGTTCTTTGTAAATTACCCAAATGCTAGCAGTTGAGGAGAGCCTTTGGTTTCTTTTCATGTTGGCACTGTAAACCCCCTCTTGTTTGAGACACACATATCCCTCAACTTCTGTCAAAAGCAAGAACAAATTTCCTAACCAAAACTGAAAAGTCCTTGGCTTTTCAAATGACTATAAATTGCATGGCTAAGTGCATATGGCCACAGGGCTGTCACAGTTACTTTTCCTGACAATTCATCATAGCATACTAATTCTGTAATATCATTACTGTGTCTCTTCTCACTGTACTGATCCAGCCAGTTAATTTAATCAACTAATAATAGATTCAGAAATGGATGCAAAGGGCCCTAGCACTTCAAATTATATTACTAGAGATGCACAGCAGTGAAAACAATGTATTCCATACTTTCCATTAAATATAACCCCAGTAAGTTATATTCTTTTAGTAAGTTGGAGATTTTCCTTTAAAAGGGAAAGAAAAAATATTTTTACATATTTAGAAAATTTCTTTCAAGAAGATTAAATTATTTCACACAAAGCATAACTTAAAATTACATTGCATTAATTTGAAGAAAAAATTATAACCAACTACTTAATCAATTATCATCATTACAGGTAACTTTAAAGGTACAAAAACACTGCAGGAAAGAAATACCCACCTGCAGTGGAAGCTAAAGGTGTGTGATTAACTGCAAAGTGAGCCATTCAAAAGTGGACGATTAATTTTATTAAATTTTAATCTTCTCTGAAAATGTCAATGATGATTAAAACATTATTTTCTAACACCTCAGACTGTCCTGCATGTCATGAAGACTAATACTTAAACTTTGCAGGATAAAAAAAAAAGTAACCCAAAATGTAAGCAAGACTAGAACGTAACTGCATCCAATTTGTCTTCTAAAACATTCGCAATCAACGTAACACCCTGTGAAATGTTTGAATGTGCAACACAGACTTGGAGCTGATATCTGCTCACTTCAGCTATGAAATGCACACAATCCAAAGGGCACATCCTTCCAGAGGCCACGGACTGAACATGGGAGTAGCCACGCTCTGTACGACAAATCCAAAACACACATGTGTGTGTGTGCACAACTGTAGCTAATATACAGACCCGTACATTCTAAATAGTTCAAGTCCTTCGAGACCCAGGTGTTTTTGCTGTCCTGTTCTCACAGGCTGAGGAGCAGCACTCTCTCAGACGTGGCACCAAGGGCAGAACTCACTGAGCAGTTCCCACTGGAACTCTTGGCTGTTCCCACTCCCAGCAGAGCCCAGGGACCACATTCACCTGAAGCTTCTGGCTGAGCTGCTTCAAGTACCCTTTGCACTACCGGAGCATTAAAAAGGACAAGGATGCCACTCTGGATATAGTGCATTGTGAGGAAAGCATGTTTAAAAGACCCAATTTCAACCCCCACACGGAATTTTCTACTGAAGACTATATCTAGAGGAATCGCCAATGTCAATTCAATTTATCTTTTGGGGACCTTAGACTAAAGTCAATGAAACTCTTCACTTCCTAAGCCAGTTTGTGCATTGGGGCCTAAAATATGGCAAAAAGTGTGTTTCCTGATGTAAATAGAGTTAATTTTGGCAAAACTCAGTGAGGAAGGGTGATAGAGATTTATAGACTTACTCTCTGGCCATGATTCAGGAAGGCAAATGTTTAACATTTTAAAGGCAATTAGAGGCCTCCAAAACGCAATTAATCTTCTGTACCTGCCAAAGTACCCTCCCTGAAATGAGGGTGCCTGAATTCAGACTTACATTAAGCCCAGACTAAATACATATTTCTTAAAACACATTATGCAGAGTTCACCGTGTACTCTCTCTTTCAGGTGTCCAACGTCATTTGTTACTAAGCGCGATTCCAATTATCCCAACCCAGTCTAAAAGCAAGGCATCTGCTTGAGTACCGTAATCTAACAAAACAAATAATTTTCCTTTCATCAATATACAACAGCTTTGTTCATTACTGGGAAACGTTAGGTGGTGAAGTATTGAGTGCTACGCATTTTATGCTTAAATCAATGTACTGTCTTGCAGTTATGCCACCTAATGTGTTTTTAAGCCATGCACTACAGAAATCAATGTGGTTCTTATTTGATATTCAGTGTTAAGTTCAGCCTCATAAATTTAGAATTGCACTCTGTTATTTTGATGGTTATGTATTAACCATGTCCTGTAAGTTTTATGATTTTACATTCAGCCATGCAGTAAATCATGCCAGTTATACACAAATGGCATGTGCTGAATTTACTTTTACTGTCCGTTCTAAAAGAGAAAGTAAAGGATGATTCATTTGACCTATTGGGGAAGAAAAATACAGTATATCAGATAAAATTCAGAAGGTGTATCAGTAGAAAAATTAGGCTCCATATAATTTAACTGAGTCTTTTCTGAGACAAACTGATTTGCAGCAGATAAATGTGTTTGATGTACTTCATCTTACCAATATTTTACACAGGAACGGGCACACAACAGTTGATCATTCTCTGGAACACATCTAGCAGGTGCTATGCGATTGTATAGAAATCTAATGATACACTGAAAAGATTTTTTAAAGAAATGGATATTGATATACAGAACAAAATCCAAGCCCTTTCCCAGCAGCTTCTAAAATGTTTTAATAAAGGAAAAAAAAAATTCTTAATTTGTTGGGTTTTTTTTTAAGTATCCAAATCATTTTTTTCTTGTATAATAACCCAGAAAACAAGTGTTCTGCAAAACACACTTTTTTTAAGGGGAAATTTTGTTTTTATTTCTATTTGCAATTTAATGTCTTGCCATGGAACAAACCACAGGTTCCTAGATCAGGTGGAAATATAAAGATTGTTTGCTCTTTTCATTAAATATGGTAAGACAGTGCAATGCCCTTAGTGACAGAGAAGACTATTGATGCACCAAAATTCCTCTGCTGTCTTCCACTTTCTCAGGTGAAATCCTGAAGCTAAAATCCTTTCATGTTCCAAGAGCTGGTAAAGACTAGAAAAAACCATTTAAAATCATGTTGTGCAGCACTGTAATTTTAATTTTTTTTTAAAGCCACTAAAGTTTAAAAACTAAATGTTTAAGAATCACAGGACAGACTGTGGTTTCTCCTGACAGCAGTTCAAATAGCATAAAATAATGTGACAGTATCTACAGTGTAGTCCAGAAGAAAAACAAGAAAGCTTTTCTTTAAAACTAGTGATGTATACACTGGGCATTTTATAGGGATTTCTATCCAGTCATACCTCAACAGTTCACTGCTAAATCAGAATAAAAACATGTTAATTTATGTCCACCCCTGGCCCTGGCTCCAGGGAAGGAGGAGCTGACATCTGCCCACAGTTTACCTTGTCTAAATTGCTTGGAGCCAAGTCCTGCATTTTGTAAGGGAAGACATGCAGAACACCTCATTCCACATATTCTCATTATCACATATATAATATCATTTCCTCTGCAGAAGGAAAGAAAAACCCCTTCACCATCACCAGACTCTTCACAGCACACCTGTCTCAGTATCAGCACCACAGCACAGAGAAGTCCTGCCTCAGGCCAGTGTCCCTGCCCCTACCACAGGAAGCCACTTCAGCGTTTTGGTATTGGTCTACAACGTTCATTTATGTATCCAAGGTCATTAAAACTTGCTTCTACCATACACAGCAAAGCATTTTATCCATCTTTTTTAATCTTTGCTTCTCACTGGGAGAGCTCTATGCTTTAAAATCTGCAATGTATTTTTTTTCTTCCTGCCTACCATGGGAAAAGATTTCCAGCAGCCATTAGCTACAGCCATTTTCACATCTCATTTTAACAAGCTATAAAAGCAGAACAACATGCCAATTACATGAAATAAATAAAATGAGTGGGTACAAGATGGCTAAGAAAACCTCTTGCACTGCATATATTTGTTAGAGAGTGTATAGGGTTTCACTAATGCATTTATAATCCTGCAGAACAGTCTGGCACATCTGCATCTTCAGTACAACAGAACGGCAAAGATGATAGAATCCTCAGAGAATTTCTATTTGAAATAATTTTAGATCTGTTTTATGTATACCAAGGAAGCTGCCAGTCAATCTGATCTTCAAACACGCTGAACTTCACAGAGGGAATTCTAGTAAACTGCAGACTGTTCACCTAAATACATTTATTTCAGCAACATGAAAACTAGTAGCTGTGTTTGGCTAATAATATGTTGCATATTTGGAACTTTGTTAAATACCTTAATTGTGTAGCATAGAATAAGGCAGTTAATTTACACAAAAGGACACAGAGGTGAATTCTATGTCTACATCTTTCAACAAAATAAGTAAATTCACTGAACATATGGCTTATTAAATTTAATAGTTCCTCTCCAAGATGATTCTGATTGCCATGTTTTGAAAGATAGGATTTTAAAAAAATTTCTTTTGGATATTTGCCGTTAAGCAGATATGCCATCTGTCTCCCCAAATGAAAAGAAACTCAAGACTTTGATTACTGTTTTCCTAACCAAGATTTAGGTTAATGTATTTCTAGTAGACTGATTAACTAGATCTGACATCACATCTTGGACCTGTTTATTATTCTTTCTCAAAGAACTACCCACATACGTGCCCAAATGTACTACATGATGTGTGATGAGAGAAACATAAGGAAGCACCATCACCTCTTGCATCACTTTCAAGCACTGTTGGTGACACCATGTTATTCAAATAGGCATCTTGTATTTTCACTCAACTTTTAAGGAGACAGATGTCTAAAGCATAACATAACGCTCCAAACTGGACTTGGAATTTCTGTCATTAAATGCTCACACTAAAGAAAGAGAAAATAAAAAAGGAAGCCACTTGCAAATTTCATTGTAAAAATCTATTGGAAATTGGATGCTTGACTGAGCAGGTCACACAAATTCTGTATATCAAGGGAAAAAGTCTAAGTCTGACAGTATGCCAAATTCCTGTAATTTGCATATTTTATACTTCAGATCCTCAGAAGCCTAGCTCATTTTTCCTGTCTAGTTATTTTCTAGGGAAATCTTTTTTGCCAGTAGCCTTCAAGCCCACACAAGCAGTAACTCACCTGTGTCTGAACAAAAACGATTCTTTCATTCCCACTGATAAATGTACAGATTGTGCATCTACTTCCTAAGTCACCGAGTATCTCTTTCAAACCCGGCGTGAAGCGGGAGAACAGCCCAGGAGCAGCAATCAATGGACTAATGGCCCCTGATCAGACACAGGGACCAGTGGGATAACTCGGCATCGCTGCTGCAGAAGCACTGCACGGGGCGGGGCTGACTCACAGGGTGAGCACCACTGCTCACCGAAATCACAGGAAGCCTCAGCTGTGACTCTGGGGCAGATTATGTTCAGCACTTTAGAACAGAGCTGAACAAAAATAAACTCGATACACAGTGACAGGCATGGCAGAAATCCACAAGTGGTAAAACCACAAAAATAAATAAAAAACAGGTTCCAGCACCCAAGTCCTATGTATATTATGGAACTGATTTATTGCTACAACAATATTTTTTGCCTGCTGTATCAACCACAGCATTAACCAGAGCACTTTTGAATAACAACTGGACTCCAAACCCAGCCCTAGCACCTAACTCAACCCCACCTCCTAACCCAGCCCTGGCTCCTAACACAACCCCACCTCCTAATCCAGCCCTGGCTCCTAACCCAGCCCCGGCTCCTAACCCAGCCCCGGTTCCTAACCCGTGCCCCTAAAACAGAGAAAGCTCCGTGTGGTGCTGCCCCCTGTGCCCCTGGCCACCACGCCTATGACACTCCCTTTTCTGGACACTACAGACAGAAATGGGTTATATAAAGGTTGTAAAGATGTAACATAAATGGTTTTAAAAACTGCATTTTAAGCTAGTTTTTTTTTTTTCTTTTGTCCCGGGACAGCCCAGCCAAAGCAGAGGCTGCTGTCTCCCTCAGGCAGGCTGTCTGCCTTCTGCCAGAGCAGCTCCGGATAACACTGGTACAATGTACCAACAGCACAGGAACAGTTTTTCACATTTTTCACATTTTTACATATGAACTTTGCAAGAAGTACAAACAGCAATAAAGCTGAAGCATTTTGTGACACAGTTCAATTAAGTGCATAAATAATATATAACCCCACAGGGGCCAAAGCAGAGTTGTGATACAGCTGGACAAATGGGACACAGAAAAATGTGTTAGAGCCAAAATCTGACAGATAAGAGTTGCACAACGAGCAGCAAAGATGGCCAGAGGAACATGGTCAAAAGGAAGACAAGTTATGCTAGGAGTAGATGAGACCCTTACTTTTGTGGGAGGAGGACAAGAACCAGGAAAACACTGAGGAAGAGTGAGGTCAAACAGGGAAGGCACAGCTTCCCACTGGTTCCAGCTCCCCACTGACAGCAGGAATGTTCAGAAGCTCATAAGACACCACTTCAGGTGTGCATCAACCATGGTTGTGAAGGCAGTTCAGGTGCTGCCTCTTATAGTCCCACCTGAGAGTACACCTGGGTGACCAGTAATGCTTAGGTAACAAAATTACCATGAGATAATTTTTCTTCCAAATCTTTGATTCAGATTATGAAGCAGAACTCAAGCACGTGTTCAACATATATGAATTTGGCTGTTTAAGCTAAGCTCATGTAAATTTAGCTATTTTAGCTATTGCTAAAAAGGGCTGCTTGGCAAGGGCTCTGTATTAGCACCTCAATAACAGCATCTGAAACACATTTACCTAATGGGATGGATCTTTCATAGAAGCTCCTGTACAAAATTATCACAATTCACTTTCTGGACTTTATGTTTCAATTAGATAAGAAAGAGTCTATAAAAAATATTGCCTCTGACATTTTAATTCCTCAGACTTCTGAAACTCTTTAAAAGATAAGTTAGTATTTTCAGACCATCAGGATTACAGAACAAACTGCATCGAGTTTGCAACCATTTCCCAGACTGGTGAATGCTTTACTGGGCACAAATAAATAGAGTATGGACTACAGTCTGGTACATCAAGCACTGCTAGAGCTGTGCAGGCTCATTCCAGGTTCCAGACCTAAAATCACCACATTTTCATAGCATTGCCATAAATTCACATCTTCACAAATTTCTATGCACGCAAACCAGAACTTTCCTTCATTATTATTGATCAATCATAATAATGAAGTTGCTCTCTGATTATTTCTCAAAATCCTTTTAAAAATACCATTAGTATTGTTTCATTAAAGCTTACATGGACTTGCAGAACCAAGATTTAAGTTTCTAATTCTTGAAGAATTCCTTTGAACATTGGGATTTACTAAACTTGATTACAACCTACTGTGCTTACAACACAAGCATCATAATAGTTCAGAGAGTTGTGGAATTCAACCTGTCTTTCATAAATAAGTAAAACAGATCTTGAAAAATTACATGGACTGTAATAAAGACTATAAATTTAGTAACAGTGTATCTTTGTTTTGGGGTTACAGGCATGGCTGATCTAAGAACCTCATGTCAGGATCTCCAATACACTCTCCTTTCCTGCTGCTGGCTTTTCTTGTAGCTGATCTGTTAGAACAGGTTTCACTATGCTTGTATTCTGATGCAAAAAAAAATATTAACTAACCAAATGATAAATGCATTCATAATTGCATTTAAAGCATGAATGAGTCATATACATGCTCACATATGAAATCTGAAACAGAAATTATCATAGTGTGAGGTGTTTTGGTCCAGCATTTCTGTTAGATACATATGTCTAGTTGCTCTGAAAATCTGGTGGGCTTTTATTAAATAGCGATTTTTTTTTCACAGTTACAGAGTCAAGTCTGTTAGAATTCCTGTCAGAAATACACAACTTTGGTTCATACTGATGTACGTGAGCTGATTAATTTCAGCTTTAGGCATCACAGGAAGGTAGAACCATATTCCCCTGCTCAGCCCACAGCTCACACTGCCCAGGGGGCCTGAGAGACACCAAAGGCTGATGCTGGGCTTCTGAACAGCCCTTGCATCACTCCTGGTTATTTCATGTCACAGCATCCCAGCACCTCTGCAAATACAATAAAATATCTGACAAATGAGGTTTCTGAGATTATACCAATGATTTCTCTCATCATGCTCACTCTGACACAGCTCAGAGTTCTAACAAGTGCATATGTTACTGTTCTGTCTGTGGGTTTATAACCAGCTTCTGACAGTGTCTTTAGGTCTGTGTCTACATTAATTTCAAAGGCACTGTCTTCCTTCTCTCTCCTTGTGTAAGTTTGTACATCTTTATAATACCTTCTGATTAATTTATCACATAGTAAAGATTTCAAAAAATCATTATCCTTTTGATCTAAAAATCCTTATATTTCATCTTTAATATGTTCTTTTGAGAGGTTCTTTCTGGAGAAGTTGCCACATATGTTCTACTCCTCTGAGACGTAACAGTGAAGCTCAAGAAATACTTCAAATCACATTTAAAATGGTTTGAAAAGATTTTTTTGGGAAAAGAAAAGCAACATTTCTTTCAAGCTAAGAAAAAATTAGAGTATATTGCTTTACATATGGCACAAGAAGACTAACAAAAAGGAAATATATGAAACCAATATTGGAAAGAGTGTCAAAATTTATCACCACAGAAGTGATCTGAAGCGTTTTTAACATTCCATTACTTCATGAACTAGACTCAGATAAGGAGGGACAAAAGTCAAGAAAAGAAAAATATTGATTTCTTCACATCGTTTTTCTAAGATGATCATTATTTCTGTAAGATGATCTGTTCCTCCATTTGTTTTAAGCCACGCAAAGAATTCATCAGATGCAGAGAACAAGAATAACCCTCGCTTTGCACATGAACGCTGTAATATTCTGCTTTCTAAAGAGTGCTTTTAAGCCATCACGTGTCAAACAAGACTAGGAGATTATCTGGAACCATATTAATGTCTTATGCTCAAGGCACTATGTTACATTAGAAAAAATTGTAGGAAGGTGGAATAAATGCTCTTTCAGACAAAGACAGGCAAATGCCATAACATTTTTACCAAGATTGAAAATGATGGGGGGAAAAGAAGGTGAAATGTATCCTTAAAAAAAAAGAAAAGAAATAAAAATAGGCTAGAAAAAACCCTTTAGTATAAAATATCAAGGAACTGACCAAAGCCAGAAAAAGCATACTGATGCCTGCTCTACCTCCTTTACTCTTCACCATGTAGAATTATTTACCTTCATGATGCTGACTGTGAAGTCCTTAGAATTCTTTCCAAATCCTCCCCCTTAACTCCAGCCTTCAAGCTGAAGCACTGCAGTACTGACTTCCCAGAGTGTTTTCTCAGCATCTTTAGCAAAACAGCTGGACTGCCGCTAACACAGAAAACACTGATTATTAATGTGCCTGCTGTGGTTATAGGTCAGTCTCTTAACATTTATCACAGGTCTCCTCTTTATCTTTTTTCCTTAAAAAAACCCAAAATCTGTACATAATTGTAATCACACCAGACTGTCTTCATCTGTCCTGCTATCTAGAAAGGTAAAATGTAATTAATTAATTCAAACCACACAAAAAATGTGAAAACATATGAGAAATTCTGCTTTAAATTAATAGAAATCTTCATTTGGAAAGATTAGATGGCACTCTGTTGCTCACAAAGAGCTGATATCGGGCTCCATTATGTACTGAGTGTCCTTACTCCTGTGCAAGGACATTTAGTCCACAAACAGAGAGGGGACAGGACAGTAGGTCCTGATTGAGACAGGACATGGCTTGGAGCGTGATTCAATCCCAAAATTTAGGACTAAACTGCATATGCATACCCATCTTCAAATACTCTTAGGGAAGTCAAATTATAGGTTAAGAAATAAAGTATCTGAAAGAATTATATCTGGCTAAGTATCACAACAGAAGTGGTCTTGAAATATGCAGTAATTATCCAGAAAATGAGAACTGGCAAATGAATATAGATGATTGAGACTCAAGGAGTCTTTGAGAAGCTGCCCAGGGATATATTGACAGGACTGGGCACATAAGGATTATTATTTCACTATTTAATACTGAAAATGTAGAGAACTCTGCAAAAGAAGAAAACTAACTGATTTACATATATTATTAGCTTCAGAAATACAGCTTGGAAGGTTTGCTATACTAGAAAAGGCTTTAAAATGAACACCAGCATCTATATACAGATGAAAACATTCAGAATTTATTCTCTGAATTACTCTGGGTTGCTTTTGAAAAGCACACCCAGCACACATGGTGAGCAAAGTTGCTTTGGATGGCAGATTCCTACTTCCCTGCACAGCTGTGGTGTTCCACTGGCTGCCCCAAACCCGGAGCCTCCTCTTTCCTTTGCCCGTCTGGTCACAGTCCTAACCTTGACCTAATCCTTCCCACACCACACTTTCTATGCACTGAACTAGACTGATCAGAAACAAGTTTTTAACACGACAGTTAGTGATGTCCTGTTTCACTGAGCACAAGAAGTTTAAATAGGAAAAAAAAAAAGAGCTACAAAAGACAAACTCCAGTCAGTTTAGCAATTACAGCCATTCCCTTGTTTTGTCCGTACCCACAATGTGTAATATAGCTTGAGGCTATAGCATTATGTGGGTGATATAAATAGCACATGCCTCCTTAAAATAATTCCCCTCTTAAAGAAAGCTGGAAAGAGGAGTAACTTCACTGTAATTCATCTCATTTCAAGTTTACTAAATATAAGTGTTCTGTGGAAAACTGATAAACCTATTTATCTAGTACCACTCAAGTTAAAAAAAAAAAAATTCCCCCAGGAATCACGATTACTCATTCTTACAACTCAGCATCTGAGGAAACAGAAGCTATATTTTCACTCTTGAACACTAATTTGATTTGAGAAAAGTCCCTTAACCATTTGTGTGAAAAAATCCAACTGCTACCTTTCAATATTTCTGAATGACAGTCATGGCTCTGAGCAAACAAATGATGCTCACATACTGTGCCTTGCCTACAGGCATGTTGCTGAAATGGAATGATATTATGCCTTTTGACAAGACGGTATCTCAGTTTCAATAGGGCAAACATGGCAAGGAAGTTTCAGTTTCCATAGGCTCCTTGGACTTTCAGGCAAATACAATTTCACCAACTCAGTGATGATCTTCTCCCTATCAGCAATGTGCTACTGAAAAGCCTGAATGACTTGAACAGTCAGCAATTCCTGAGATATTTATAACGACTTCAGAAACCACAAAAGTCATCCTTCCCACTGAATAGTCGCTCAGCTGCAAGATCTGACCCGGAGAGATGCTATTTGAAGGCCCTCAATAACACCAGCACAGTTCTTAATAAAATGAAAAGTAAAAAACTACCAGAGCTGCTTCTTCTATCTCAGCCTATAGGAAATCAAGCTTGATAAGTTCATATTTTTATTTCATTAACCCAGATTGCTGCATTATGTATTTGGAAGCCCAAAGACAATATCAAAGGACAGAAGGTATAAATATGAGTTCATATTGCACCTAGATATAGTCTGATATGCTCTGGGGATGAACTGTGCCTCTGATACATTCCAGGAATCAACTATGTTTCTTAGAGTCCAGCTTGTGTAAATCTCTTTTTCAGACCTGAGCACAGATAGACAATCGCTGTGCAAGCACAGCTAATGAACAAACAGGACGTGCAAGCCTAAGGATCTTACATGTTCAATATTAGGGCAGGTGCTTCCAGGAGCCAGCACAGAATACACCAGCAACTTATTTTGTAGTAGCTACACCTCCTTCTGTGACTTTATTCACAAATAAAACTGCCTCTTCCTCTGACATCTGCGCTGCTCTGCTGCACAGTACTAAGTATCCATAAACTTGTGGTTATTTTCATAGTAAAAAATGAGTTTGTACACAACTACAGTGTAAGTGGTGCTGATTAAATGTAAGAAACTCAAATGGACATGAGGAAAACAGCCCTGTTTTAGGACTGGGTTGTTCCAACTGCTGTTTTAATCTACACATAGCTCTTCTGCCAGTTTACTCCATAAGGCAACTTCTCTTGCCATTTCTTTACACAACTCAAAGGAGTGGTATCATATAGAAGCAGCACCTCCTCCAAAAGTCAATGGGTTTGCACAAGAATGTGGAAGATCACAGCAATGGCACCCTCTGGTGACAAACAGCAGCACATAATGGGGTCAATAATCAGCCTGGAAAAACATTTAAAGCTACTTCTTCAAGTAAATCTGTTACGTGGAAAGGATTCCTACTGCAAGCTGAAAAATGTGGGGAGTTAGCTTTAAGCAATGATAACCAGCCTTCAGGAGCAGGTAACTTCAGGAAAAGTTCTTCAAGATACAAGTTCTTCAAGGTACTTTAATCTCCCCAGTATCATCATATCTTTCTTTTATGGACTTAGGCTAATCCGATGTTCTTTAACCATAAGATAGACTAAACATAAATTGAAAAAATGGTCCTCTACTTTTACCAGAGATAGTATTTCTTGTTCACAGATGGTTAAGATTTCAGCATGGTCTCTGTGGTGCTACCAACAGCTTTTGAGGTGTTGAAGAACTTTGATGAGAGGTCTGCGAGCCAAAGACTAAACAGGCAAGTGGACAAACAGCTGCTCAGGAGAAATCTCTCACTTGATTCAAGAGGCAGAGCTTCAGCCTTCCTGAATCACTGCCAATCATTCCCTGAGCTTCTTACAGGAAGAATGTAGAGGAGAGAGTCAGCGATTTCTAACACTACAGAGAGGCTGAACAAATAGATAAAAGTACCTCCCTTATCACTGCCAAGGAAGGAGAGTGTCATAGAACTTGTAAAAGCTTAAATTAAGCAGAAAGTCATCTTCAGCCTGTGTGAAATAGAAGGAGACTAAAAGCAAAGAAAAGAGTTGATTTTTAGGTTGCTCCTATAGTATCTGACAGAAGCCATTCAATTCTGCCAGGAGCTTTGGCAAAAAGTCAAGTCACAAAAAAACTTTATGGGTAAAACCTGGCCAAACAAAAAAACCCAAACAACAACAACAAAATTGGGCTCATTAATTAGATTTTCTCTCCTTTGACCTAAGGAACAGAATTTAGGAAACATCTTTTATAACTTACTACTTAAGAACTAAGTGAAAAATGTTTTATAAGACAATAAAATAATAATAATCTCTTTAAAAACTCATTAGTTATGGGATAATTTAGCTTTCAACAAGCTCTGGTTATTCTAATAGATACATATGAAACCTCTGGCACTAACAGAGCTAAGGCACCATTTCCTATCCATTTTCCATCTGAAGAGGAATTCTATCCTCCCTGAGAAGAATGTTATACTTCAACATCACGTTATCAATTCAAATCCATCGCCTTCCACAAGTTGACAGATTCCTTGAAAAGAACAGTGTGCAGAGCATAAACACAAAGCACATCCCATGAAATACTTAGAAAATGTAACGACACACAACCATCCATCTACATGCGTCACTTTACACGTGTGACAACAGGCACCCACTGTACCACCAGAGCTGATTGGCCAGACTCAGGCTGAGCTTTATAAATGAAGTATTGACTAGAAAAAACATTGTGTACCTTGATGTAATTATGCACTAATCAGTGAAGTATGCAAGCCTTTGTAATTAGGGAGATTATTAATAGTGGCATACCATATATGAGAAAAGGCAGCAGTCTCTGGTGTGACAAAATTAGAGGAAGCTTTTGGTAAAATTTCTCATTTTGAAAGGCAAGACAAAATAAATTCAGTGCATGGATTCCTGTGATCTGTGCTTCAGTTTACAAGGGAAATATAAAATACATAGGTTTTTGTTTCACCTTAATAAATTTAGTTAAACATCAAGCACAGACAAACCTGCAAACCTTCCTGCAAAGGTTTTATCACTCATCAGCCACACACAATGCATTTAGCACCAAGCTGGATTGACTTTATCAGACACACATCTCTTTTATAGAAAAGAATAAAAAGGCATTATTCTAACTCAGTTATGGTTTGAACAAAGGCGCTGCTGCTTGCTTACCTGGGTGACCTGTACCATCTAAGTTTTCTTTTATAAAACTAATAATTGACAAACTGAATAATGTGCTGTAATGGAGTTCTTGTTAAACATAGTTTCATCATTTCTTTCTACTAGATGGAAAGGCTCATGATTAAATAATAATTGAAAAATCTTGTGGTTATTTTGAGAGTTTTTTTTAAAAAGCTCTCCATGTTGTGACCTTCACACAATGATGTAGATACAGCTGCAGGAAAAAAGCTCTTTTGCTTAGAATTGAGGAAAAAGGAAGATCCCAGCAAGCCTCAGCAGTTTATGAACCCAGCTGCTGCAGTATTTTCCTGACAGCCCTAATTCATCAGCCCATATTTCTGTTTTCCTCAGTTTCCTGGCTAAATACCGGACTTCAATTCCTAGGTCTCAATTTCTGATTGCCTCACTTCATTCAATTATGAGGGGGCCATTCATATAATCCAAAAAAACCACCATGAAGAGAGAGACTGCAAACAGGATACAGCTTCAGCCAGGCCCTCATGTGGGATATGGACAAAAAGCCCAATGATGCTGTGCCAGAGCAGGGCACAGCACGTGGGACTGAAGTCAGTGACACCTCAGAGGCAATGGAAAATTTTACAGGTGCTGAAGCCCTGACTGACATGAATGGGGGAGAACAGTAGGGATATTCATGGTGTAAGACCACACCCCACCATACATAAGAGGCTTTTTTTGGTTTGGTTTGGGGTTTTTTTGGGTTTGTGTTGGGTTTTCTGCTTGCTTGTTTTAGCATTCCATCCATTCCTCCTGTAAGAAATACCTGTATCTCTGGGAGGATGAAACCCAAGATCCTGATGTACATCTCTCAGGTCAGCACTGATCTGAATGGAAAATCTAATGGCTGCCCAAGTGCTGAATGTCAGCCAGGAGCAACTGAATGTCAAGATGGCATTTGGGTTCACCCTTTTAGGCCACCAAAGCAGAGCTGTCTTGCCACATCTCTATCCTTAATCTCTAGAATATCATCAAGCACTCTGTTCCAGATAGTATTTATTGAGCTCTTTCAATATATACCAGACAGTGTAGCAGTAATGCATCACATCATCCCACCAAACTACACTACAGTCTTGCTGGGTTATATTAAAATTGCAACAAATGTTTGAGCTTTTTAATACTGTCATTTCATATTCCTGTCTTACACAAGGCTTTAAAGTTTACCAGTACTACATATCCATTTTTTGTCCTTAACCCCATCATCTAGACTCCCTCTGCACTGAATACATAAGCCATTTACCTGGACAAAATTGAGTTTATGTGTAGTTAAGTCTTTAAAAGTCATCCCTGCTAGTCAATTCCCTCATTAGGAAACCACTTCCTATCAGAAGTGCCCTCAGGTTTTGAGAGCACATCAAAATTGGATCCACTTAAGCAACCGAGCTTTGATACTGCGCTTAATGACTTTCTAAATTTGTCATTTACAAAGTACTTTACAAGCCTTCCTAAAGAAGTACTTTACAAGCCTTCCTGAAGTCTGCCCATGCAGGAGCTAACCTTCCCAGCTCTCCTCCTTCAGGAGCCTCGGTGACGTATGACGTGTGTGGTGCCATTTTCTGAGTATATGACATTTCATTTAAATCTCATCATTTCCTTAGGACCATCTGGCCACTTTCTCAGCTACGAACAGATCGTACAACTGTGACAGCTCTTCCTCTCGTCTCCTTCAGATCCATCCCTCCTGTTGTTTCCAAGATACCTGGGTCGCTCTGGGAGAGAAACAGGCACAGCTTTCCCAGACAGTGCTACCTGCAGAAACCAGCACTCCACTATGACATATAGAGTGGGGCTCCAGCTTCCGTGCTGCTCCTTGTACCCAAAACATCAATATTCTATCCCAGAATTACGAGGCCATATTATATTTCCCACACACATGCAGTTGAAGACGACACAGATCTGTTCCAACTGCATCACCAGTGTTTAAACATTCCATTTTAACAAGGAAAGTGTTTTCTACTGGTGAGAGTGAATATTTCTTAGTGGGAAACTTTAGCAAGCGAGCTTAATCTCCCACTTGTTTAACCCAAATAGAATTCTGGGAGCAACAACATAAAAAACTACTACTTTCTACTCCCTTACAACTCAGAGACATTAGCATGCATACAACAAACCCAAAATAGTCTCAAGAGTAGAACCACAGTGTTGCTATAATCTTTCCTGCAAATTATGAAGTGCGAAATAGAAAGCTGAAAAAAAAATTTAAAAAATGAAATATTGATAGCAACATGTCAAGATTACAACAGTAAAAGTAAGAAAATAAACTCCTTGGCTGTCATCTGTCTGGTGCCTTTTTGTAAACTCCTCTGATACAATAACATCTTTTCTCTTCTATTGTAATTCTAAGTTTGCTATTCAACAACATCCCAGGAAAAGCTCAGATTATACTGCTCATAAAATTGAAACAATGATAAACTGTGAGCTCATCTGAATCATGAGGTGGGGTTTTGTTTTGATTTTGAGATCTACATATGCATTTGGGAAATTACTATAGGAAACCACCATTGAAAACTTCATAGCAGGAAAAAAAGAAAGAAAAATATAATTTACCTAGTTTTCATAAGATTTAATCAGAAGTACAACACAAATACAGTTTTTCGTATTTTGCCTTATAATTTTTCCAACTCTATTTTCTTTATTTATGGCACTCTTTCATTTAGTAAGTGATATGCACAGAAGGTATTGTCTGATATTCAAACTTTTAATTATTACAATGAAAAGCACGACCAAAGCAACATGGAAAAAATAAGTCATTGCCACCATTATGTCTAAAATAGCAAACACTGATGGATATTGAACCTGAAAATATCAGTGCAGCTTCTTACAGCACCTTCCACCTGACTTGAATTGTCACACCTGATGCTGGAGTCAGTGAAGAGTGGAAGATTTTCTCCAGGAAGAAAAGGAGGGGAAGTGAGGAAAGGGAGAGTGCACGGCCCTCCAAGGTTCCCTGTCAGGACTCCCCAGGTTGATTCCAATAAAGCACCACCTTCCCACACCTCCCAAGCTGGGCTTTCAACACAGAAATGGTTCTGTATGAGCTAAGTTATTTGCTTCTCATAGGCATTATCTACAAAGAGCTGCCACAACCACAGTGTTTTGGGGTGGATTTCTTTCAAACATGTGCCCAGATTACCACAGCATGACCTTGAACTCTCCCTTGTTCTGCTCAAGTTTGGGATTGCTTTATTCCTCATTCGTTCTTGTCTTGCTGTTCAGTTCAGAATTGCTGCTACTAAGATAAAAGCATGCCTTGATAATATTTTTTTTGGCCTGACATTATTTTAATAACATGGCTTCAGTCCTGGAAATTCTCTTCCTCCCTCAAGACACTCTTTTTTTTCCTTTTCTGACACACAAATGTAAAACAGAAACATCTCAAGTGTTTGATATTATAATGTCAGAGTAGAAATCTCACAATAAACATTTTATGTTATGTCCCATTCTACCAGTGACATTATCTATCCATTATATACAATAATGGTACTAATAGAAAATGTGTCAAGGTAACAACCTTCTACCACAGGAAAAAAGCCATGAACACCATTCCAGACATTTTCTCTTTCACAACAGGAGAATTAACAGGATCTAGATTCACATCAAACTGAAAACCCTCCTTCTGGGTTCACTTTGAGCCTACGAGTTCATTTCAGCACTCCAACTAAGATTTGCCCTGAGTTTACATTCTACTTTTCCATTCTCCTTTCCTCTACCTAGGATTATCTTTTCTCTTCTCTTTTATTGGTCCGTTCAGCTTTTCACTCCCATCTAGCTAATGTCACTTGAATTTCATTGCCTTCCTAACAGCCTGCAACTGGTCATTCAAGAACAGTGAAGCCAGGGAAAGAGAAAATTGCAGTTCTGTCTGCAATTCTGTACATAAATGCTCCTTAATTATCATCATTCTGTTTTCATGGATTTTTAAACTGAAAGTTACCTTATTTTACAATGTTTTATATTTTTCAGAAGAACCTAATTTTCAGTTCAACTTAAAAAAAAAAAAAA
>VWZW01001657.1:1457976-1501863 GCA_013397115.1 Edolisoma coerulescens
AAAAAAGAACAGAAAAAACCAACCCTGAAAGAATACTTGCTTCAAGGTCACTACCTAAACATGACCAGCCCCTAAGCTTTACTCTGGAAATAGAAATACTGTAGGCTTAGGAAAGAACATGGCAACTGATGAAAAACCTCCTTTTGAGAAGTTTGCCATGATGTTTTGGAATAAATAGTTACAAGATTTAATCAAAGAAAAAATAAGCATTCAGGAACAGTGGTGTATCCCCTGTAGCTCACACCTTGCATCCCCACAGGTGATTCTCTCTACAAAGCTGGCACATGACGTCAGAGGTGATCTGTATTTCTAACTGGCCTTTTACATTTGTATGAATCACAAAAAGATTAATATATTTAAATCTCACAACTCAGTACATCATGTTGAGTAACAATCTGACGACAGATTTATGTTACATATTCACAACTGACTTGTCTAAAGAAGAGCTGGCCACATCTAGACAGTAGCAAAAGCTATGAGATACAGTAAGAATTCAGAGCCTAATCAGACTTCTGAAAATAAAAGTGTTTTTAAAATATCAGTAAGGTGTTTTGTTAGGAAGAATTTCAGTATACCAAGTAAAACATGGAACTTAATGAGTTTCCCTTATTTCAATTTATCTATAAGCATTCCAAGCCTGCTAATATTTCAAGGTTCATAGCATTCTGGTTTATGATAAAATTAAATCGTACTAAATCTACAAGCGCAGAAAATGGTCACAAGCTTTGTGAATGGATTTGAATGCGAGCAATTTTTAGAAATTAGGCTTCCTCTGTGCTACTTGGAGATGTACTAAAAATGACAAAATAGATTAATTGATACAAAAAAAAAGGCGAGAGGTATGGTTTGGTTGGTTGGTTGGTTTTTTTTAAGTTGAAATTGTGATAGCATCTCAATATTTAAAAAAAATAATCATCTTTTGCAGTTGAGCTGCTCTTTGATAACACCTGAGCTGTATCAGGGAAAAAGCTTTAACAGTATTTTCAATAAATTCAGAGGTCTAAGCATCATGAGTTCCCTCTAATATTGCTAGGCATAAATGGGTGAAGTCTCATACCAAGTAATGGCTTGCTTTATGCTGGTATCCTGCAAATACGAAACCATATCAGAGCACAAATTTCTCTTGAAATATAGATTCTTGTTACTTCCTCTCGAGATGAACACCTAGCAGGTTATTGATCTGCTTCTGAAGGACACAGTGTTTATTATGTAGGAAACCACTGCTGGGCACAAGTGTGAGAAATTAATGATGGTTTTGTAAGTGTCCACACTGTGGTGCTGAACCAGTGGGGCAACTGTCAATCTATATGATAATGCATCCCAAAACTTCATAAAATCAGTGATGTGAAGAAGCATTGATTTTTGAGCTAACCAGGACTTGTGAGAGAGTAAGGCTAAAAAGTTTACTGAAGTTAACACCTCTGTGTATCCAACAGTTGCTTTACACTCGTGTGATGTTTTTTTAAAACAACCAAACCTTTTAAATCAACTCAGAAACTCTTCTCACAGAAACCCAAAATGAATTCCAAATACTGGTTTGTTCCTTGCTTGCTGTTTGATCGAGTTGTTCTTTCTCCTAATAGTATCATTGTTTGAAATATGCAAAATGGATTCACTGCACTGTATTTCCAATTATATAATAATTCACTTCTTATAGGGAGGACAATGAAAAACAAGTGAACAGACTGATTCTTTTATCAGTCTGTGACAGTGTGTATAGAAGTAGGTTCTGAGATTATGTTTTCTTAGACAAAAGGTGTGACACACTGCTGCCACTGAAATGGAGACAACCATCTTCAGAGAAGTAAATTCCTGCTACAGCATTGAAGCCAAATCATTCCATAATGCCAGAATTCTATTAGTCAGGTTTTTTATTAGAAATTACTCTCAGAAGCCTTAACAAAACTGTACTAAAATCAATGGAAGTTGTCATATTTTCTGTGAATGGTATTATTAAAAGGAAAAATCAATTAACCAGTCACTGATTCTTTTTAAAACATGGGCTTCCTTGTACAAACCATTATTAGTAAAAGCACATTCCCTCCTTGGTTTTGATGAAGAAATGTATCCTGCTATGCCTATGGAGAGGATATATTACTTGAAGATTCAATTTAAATCAACAAAAAAAGAGTGGTGTTACAAACAAAATCAATTGCACTTTGCTGAACTTCTTTCTATCAATATATAAACTGTAATTTGGTTTTGCCCTGTTTGCTTTGACAAGCAGTTGCTTGTGTTTCCAGAGCCTGGCACACCCACTTTGCTGAAACCAAGACAACTGTCAGTAAGTATGGGGAGGAGCCCAAAATAAACACCTACAAAAATCCTTTTCTGAGAGGCACCCAATACATATCAAACAGAATTTTATCACAATATGTTTAGCAGAGAGCTGGTGTCACAGGCTGGTATCAGCTGCTGGAACAGTTGCTCTGAGGGTAAGATGTTAGGGAGGTTCCTCTTCACCTCCTCAGAAAGACAAGATCCAAACCCCTTAGTTTCTATTTCAACTGAACTGAGTTTGCACTTTCATCACCCTATAAGATAGAGGACAAATTCCTGCAAATCCTTTCTTACTGTTTTCCCTCTTCAGTTCAATTTTAACCTATGTGAGCGCAGAAAATTCCCCTAAAAGTAAGAACTTTAGGGTGATCCATATGAAGAACCTGACTCTGGGTATGTACACCTGAGAGGACAGAGCTGAACACAGGACATTCAGACTCTACCACTGCCAAGCTGTGTTAAGGCCACAAGTGATTGGTGCTGTGCCCAAAGTCTCATTTCTGTGACCTTAATAAACCACACTAAACACAGGTGTTGTGCCTCAGTCCGATGCATAGATTTGCTTTCTAAAAGCCCCCCAATGCCAGTAATGAAAGAGCAAAAGAAATGTTTTTACAACTTCAAAACCATGGAAAAAAATACATAAAATTAAATCTGGTTGTTATGAATTAGCATTATTGTTACAGCTACCAGCACATTGTGGATTATTAATATTACTTCAAGCTGTGTAGAAAAATCACATATAAAAACTATTTCTCTCTGGAAATTTCTTTCTGCTTCTCATCATTAAGTTTAATTTAAGATACTCGGAGCACAAACTTCTGTGACAGATTATGGCATGAAAAGTAAATTGTAAGATCAAGCATAATATCAATCATATGATGCACATATAATAGTTTCCTCATAGTGATGCTAAAAAAAACCCAAAACACGTTAAAAACCAGCTTTAGTCAAACTGAGAAAGTGCAAACTTCACCTTTAAAAGGAGACTCATGTGTTTTTAAGTATGCTCATGTTCTCACACAAGTAGGTTAGGAACATACTGATGGAAAAGGCCTACCATTTTCCTCGTCTGACTTATTCTCGTTGTCGGAGTCGGTAAGCGTGAGGGCCGAGTTCTCACGGCTCGACAGGCCGGAACTTCTCCTGGATTTGATCCCTCTGCCCCACAGCCTGATGGCGTGCTCCGGAGACATCCCTCCCTCCGTGTCCGAGTCGGCGTCTGAGCCCGTGCTCAAGGAGTAGCCTTGGTGGAGAATTCCTATGTCTGAGCAGTAGCCGCTTCGGTGGGGAGAGGGCTCACAGATCCCTAGTTCTGCAAGGGTGAAGTTTGTTCCTAGAAGGACAAGAAAAAAAAAAAAAAGAAAAGTCATTTAAAAGCTAGCAGATTTACTTTCAGCTTGAAAATACCAGACCTTTTTAATTTTGCTCAGTTCTGCTGTATACCGGTGAATCACATACAAAGATCTCTAGTGCACTGGTCTAGCAAGACTTAACCTCGAAAATATTGAATGTATCTAAAATGGATGAACTATACAAAACAAAGGTAGGAAAGGTCTCTAAATTTTAGGTTACTATTTTGGCCCTAAATAATTAATCACTTAGGTGTGTGATTAAACAAACCTCACAACAAGTGCTAATAACACGACCTGCTTTAGTCTGTATCTTACCTCATATTTGTAGGACAGAGCATCAGCTTTGAAGTTGTGCATTTGATTACTCAAAAAGATCATCTTTTTAATGAAGCTCATTTTCACATACACAAGTCTTTCACAGAGATAGTGAAAGAATGCAAATCCATCAGTGAGGTAACATGAAACTTTGTCACCAATTTTATATTTACAGTTGGTGCAATTGGTAATTTAGTATCTGCTAAAGAAACCAAGATAGACCTTACATTGAAATTGTTTTCCACCTTTTTTTCCTCGTATTCCAGAAGAAAGAATGCATCGATACCAAAATCAGGAGGTCATTTTGTTTAAAGGCAAAACTTTCTGAGACAATGTCAAAACACGTGACCTTTAGCAGTTAATAACAACTTGGTGGACAAAAGCTTATACATTTTTAAAGCACACAGAGTCCCCCAGGGTTCTCAGAAAGTCCAGAGTTGCTGCCTGATTTCTGCTTAGGTACTTGTTTCCTACAGTAATGAACAGGGCAGTAAAAAAATAAAGGGAAATATTCACTGCTCTCTAAGGCTTTCAAAGATTCTGAAAAGCAAAGTAATTTGAGCTTCATTGAATTGGGCTAAAAACAAAAACCAGACTGAAGTTGCTGGCAATATAACTGCCAGTTATTTAATTAATTTCTTAATTCACAGGGAAACCAGATCTGGGATGTGTGTTTCTAAAACAGTAGTTTTATTTCATCCAAAATCAGTTTATATTTTCTCCTCTTCCTCTATGTATTTGTCAGAATGAAGCTCTACAATATACTCTACATACACTGAATAAAACACACAAGTAAGTGTCTTCTATTAATAAAGAAGGTAACTAGATTTATTTTTTTTTTAGTATTAGAACTTCTTTCACAGATCAGCCAGGAAAGCTCTTAGAGTTTTAAATCTATCTGATTCACCTTCCTGTATCAGCTCTCTCCAGTCTCATATCTAACTGCCAAAGCACTTTGTGGGCACGGGGTGTATGCATACATGTACAAAGTAAAACTGGGCCCCACTTTAAATTTATTCCTGAAGCTCATCTGTTAAAGGAAGGGGATGGATTTCTTCTGGAAAAGATCCTTCTATGTCCTCAGCCAGCAATGACCAGGCTCGTGTGTGGCTCTGTCACCCTGAGGTCACCTGCAAACGTGCCAGCAGCTACAGTGGCCACAGCCCCAGGTAAAGAATTATCACCAGACGATGCTTCTCAAAAAATGAAGCATTTGGTAGCAGTGGGTAAAAAGAATATTAAAAGGCTGACATTAAAAAAGCCAGCTCGCTTCCATCAACAGCAAATTAACCCAAATCCTTCTAGTTAGGAGCATATTTTACCTGTCTTCTAGTATTTAATGTAGTAATCAGAAATTTAGTGGTTTAGTCAAAAGCAGGGAACTCAACAGTCCTAAAAATGAGCTTCTCAAGTGCACTCCAGTCTAGAGATTTTTTGCTTTTTTTTTTTAATAACTGAAGAGTTCTAGCATGACAGATAAAGCTACTTTTAAGGAAAATGTAAACTTTAATCATGTGCAATTTCAGTAGAAGACATTTAACAAAAACAGTTTGATTGCTTAGAGTTTTGCTTCAGCCATATTAGCAAACTAACCTTAGACTTTTTAATTAAAAGGTCAAAATCAAACCAAAATAAATATAGAAAATGGACTGAACTGAAACTTAGTACCCACCCCCAGGTAGAGTACATGTTGACATTAGATACATGTTAAAATTGCTAAACTCATGGTGAAAATGAAGATTTTCAAATTTTCTTGTTTGTTGGTGGCATGTCTACAAATACACACAAAATATGAATATAATAGCTTAATCAAGCTGTTGTACATACAAAGTAAAACATTTTGATGATATTCTGTGGATTTTAACAGCCCTTACAAGCCCAGATGATTTCACTTTGATTAGCATCCTGTTCTTACTTCATTTGTCTGAGGAAAATGGTGAAGGCACTGAAAGTGAAATACAGTATTCACAAAACTCATTCACCCATATGAGTTTTATTATCTGGGAACTGGGCATTTTCCACTAACTGACCAAATTTAAAAAAAAAAAATTGAGAAGTGGATCATATCAAGAGCACAAATGGAATCAGCCCCTGAACCTCTGGGAAAGGATTTTCTATGCTGCTTCTCAGAAATCCCTTTATAGTCTTATGACCTGATGGTAGACATGAAATACTCTAGAAATTTCCTTGTCTAGTAAAGACATGTTCTTCTCTTGCAGATTTTAAGTTAGTTTTATATACTAACTTTTGGCATTTGCTTCTGCAAAATATTATTTGAGAATGTTCTGTAAGGCAGCATGTAGTGGCACAATAACTTGTCCTTGGATAATCATTTTTTCACATCTACATACATACATATATAAAAGAGGTTTTCAGATATGTATTTTACATCCAAGTATATAGAAATGTATCTCTATATTTATAATTCCTGATACCTTCATAGCCCTTAATTTACTGTAAAATCTGAGGAAAGGAAGATGGAAATACTACAGTTATATTATCTAGATTTTTTCTTGATCTGGACCACGTTCTCTTACATGCCTTGCTTTCCTAAAATGAAACTGCCCACATGTCCTGAATGACATATGAACTGCTTCCACTAACATATTCCTCTCTCATTTTCTCAGACGTTATTGCACATTAAGGTATTAGTGGCATCAGTAGACCACCCTTGTATATTCACATAGAGGATAAATATAATCTCCATGCACAGTAATTCACAGAATCACAAAATATGCTGAGTTGGAAGGAACCCACAGGGATCATAGATTCCAACTCCTGGCCCTGCACAGGACATCCCAACCATTACACCCTGTGCCTGAGAGTATTGTCCAAACACCTCTTGAACTCTGTCAGGCTTGGTGCTGTGACCACTTCCCTGAGGAGCCTGTTCCTGTGCCCATTCATGTTCTGGGTGAAGAATCTTTTCCTGATATCCAACCTAAACCTCCCCTGATGCAACTTCAGGCCATTCCCTCTAGTTTTGTCACTGGTCACCATAGAGAGGAGATCAGTGTCTGCCCCTCCACTTCCCCTCACAAGAAAGCTGTACCTGCTGTATGCAGAATGAGGTCTCTCCTCATTCTCCTCTTCTCCAGTTGGACAGACCAAGTGCCCTCAGCAGCTCCTCACACAGCCTCCCCTCAAAGCCCTTCCCCATCCTAGCTGCCCTCCTTTGGGCACCCTACTATGACTTTGCAGATGAAGTCTCAGAAAAGATGAAAAAGTACCTAAGTCATTTCATATCCACTCAGCCTGCCAGAATACTCCATGTGGAATCCTGATGACAAAGTTCAGCAAGAACGACACAGCCCTCCTTGCCCAGTGCTGGTACAAACTACAGCACTCATGAACTGGAGAGAGGAAGTGCAGGCACAGCCTGGCCTGGGGTTAAGGTTTACTGTCTCCTTTACGGAGTATCGTCCTTACAGCTCTAAGTGATATTGGGAGCTCAGGCATAGCAAGACCTCGTAGGGGACAAGTGAAGGCAGCAGGGCACCAGTCCCACTGCTCACCATGCCCTGGCCAGTCAGACTGCTCTGCTGTGTGTCCACAGAGAATGCTGGGCCACGAGCCAAACTGCATTGCCAGAATGAACAAGCAGGCAAGGGTGGCTTCTTGCAGTGAGAGACAGTGCCCTCTATACCTGGGGCTTCCATGGAGCTGAGAGGAACTGAACTGCCTTCCCTGAAATGCCACTTGCAAAGCAGGACTGAAATGCGCAGGAAGAATCCATTCTTGCACACTGAAAACTTTCTTTCAGATTCTTGTAGCATCAACTACTTTGCCAGTGACACTAAGTGAAAAGAGATAAATAACATCAGATCCTTACTGGTGGAAAAGAAATAAATTTCTTTCCGTTAAAGAACACAGCACCAAAAATAGAAAGTCACAAGGTTTTTGCTTTTGCACATGAAACAGAACTTAGTTAGTGGTCTCCATCCCCAATCCCTTCATTCCCACCTGCAGAAACCACTAGATGATTTTCATTAAAGAAAGGCAGTTAAAACCAGCTGCTCCCTTAAGGTGTGCATAATCTCTCATACAAAAATAGACCAGCAGTATTCTAGTTTAGAAGTGTAATATAATGTTATGTACTTGATCATCATTGCCCATAATCTACATGCTGTGAATAGTCTCTCAATAGAATAGATGTTTTCCTTTAAACGAGGACATTACTTCTATTATCTCTTTAGTGCACTTCCTTGTACAGAAATTTACTGTTTCAGTTATTTAGGATATAAACACTTACTAACACTGTGTTGAATTCAATGATGTACTACTGTACTCATTATCCCTGCTAAGCCTGGAAAGCATCACCATTTAAGCAAAGGTTACTTTCACCTAACCCCTAGGCAGAGGTCTCATTTGGGTGATCTCAAACTGCATGAATCGCCCTTCTGAAGATTAATCTAATCCAGCTGTGATCACTACAAGATGCCTCAGAGGAAGATTTCTGAAACCAGTAATGCACAGATAAGATAAATTTGCCTTCAACAGGACATCAGGTTCTGGGGTAAGTCTAAAATCAAAAGGATAAATATCACTCACAGTCTTTGCTTCTAAAATCAATTACAGAAAGTAAGAATTACAAAAATATACCTATTTAAGACATTCCATCCTTTTTCAAGTTTTTTTTATGTTCAGAGCTATAATGATTTTGCTGGCAGGAGTGCCACAATTTAGGTCCAATCTCTGGAAGAGGTCTCTCTTTTTAAAAACCTCTGACGCACACTATTTTGCTCAATTCTTCATAAATTCAGTCTGCCTTGGTCCCTTCTGCAGCGAACTGACTAGAAGCAGCAAACAGAAATGTTTGTGCACGTTGCAACATGTGGTTTGAATGTACAGTTCATTTCCTAGCTTCTCCGATCAATGACAGAAGAATTCTTTAATGGTCTTTCACAATCTGCCTTGCTTCTTTCTGACTCTGAGATGCCCGTGCTGGGCTGCTTTTGGCTGAGAGAGCGTTGATTTTCTTCACTGCAGCTGGTACAGGGCTGTGAGGTTTCAGCTACTGCTGAGCAGTTCTTACACAGAGTCAGGGCCTTTTCTGCTCTATTCCACCAACCATATTTATGGCATCACCTTATGGTGATAAACTTGATTTTGATGATATGCTGGCTTAGGGAAAAGTATGCATTTATGTGCTGATATTGATTAAAGACAAAATCAGATTTGAGAGGACAGGAGGATGGAGCTAGGTAGCAAACATGACTATACATTATCTACTCCACACAGCCCACACTGAAATGCAACTCTTCAGGCTAACATGTTACTTTCCCAGCCAATCTTTCCAACTCTTCCAAGCTCTGAGGAATGGTAAAAGGAGTACAGCTTCATTTATTATAAAGGGATGTGTTATTCCTACTGACTGGCCATTCTCAAACCTGGAGGAGACAGATGTATGCAATTCTGTAAGCAATTGCTCTGCTCTCCTCTGTGCTTCGCCCTTCCGTGCTCTCCCTGGGCACTCTTCTCCTCCTCCTTGCTGATTAAGTGCCAGCAGAAAGAAAATTCCAGGCTGAGCCTCCCCTATTATTCCCTGCCAGGCAGCAGAATGCTGGGAAAGGCCTGCTCAGAGCTGACCCCTGGGCTGGCAGCAGCTCCTGGGCACACCTGAGAGCTTCCAGCACGTCTGCACTCAGACCCCAGCAAATCTATTGTATTTCAGCAGAGATGCAGACAGATAGAGGGGAAAGACTCCCAGACTTGGAATCTCCGATTCAAAGCATGGAGATACTTTGGTTTAACCAACACAACAGTCACTGACAGCAATGTGAGGGGTTTTCTCCAGCATCCATCTTAGAACAGGTCAGACACTCCCTGTCCTGTCTCCAAACAAACCAACCCCAAGACACTAAAATTCAGTTCCTGTGACTTTTTCCTTTACAAGCAGCAGAGAAAAGAACAGAACGTGAAGCCTCATGGCAAGTCATGAAGTTCTTGTAAAATCCCCAGCTCCAGGCTAAACGTCATCAAAGTAATAGTGGGTTTTGGAGGTGGTGTTTGGGTTTTTTTGTTTGTTTGGAGTTTTCTAATAGAATCTTATGAAAAAGAGTTAGTGCCCATACTTTCTATTCCCAGCCCCAAAAGGGATCAAGCTATGGAATAATTTTGTTAAATGCCTGTTTCCTTTTAAGAGACAGTGAATTTCTAAATAAAATCCATGCCAGAAACATAAGAAAAGATTAGGAATTTTTGTGTACTTAAAGTGATAGCTAGCATAAAGAACACAGAAAGAATGATTTTCAATTTGCTTTTTTATGTTAACCAACCTGCTCAACACCTGATACTATCTCCTGTCACACAAGCACAGTATTTTCCTATGAAGGAATAACTGCAGCTCCACGGAAAATGCAAACTTTGAAGAGTAGTCAGTTTTAAAGACAGTATAAGGAAAGAATGAAGTGCAATCCCAATAGAGGAGAGCTACCACTTAGTATCTGTGTTGACTATCCATCCATGTTTGCCATGCACACTTAGGCTCGTTTGGCACAAAGTAGTACAACAATTACATCATGGTCCCACAAAACTCGAAGTCACAGTTTTCACCACTAAAAAATGTCATTTTCATTCCAGTCTAGCTCAAAAGATTTAGGTCTCCTGTTGTTAATGTATTTTCAGTTATGTCAGAAAAGGACAGTGAGCTCTCCTTGGTTTCCAGTTGACTATATATGTGTATATATATATGTATAAAGTACTTTTTTGATAAAATCAGAGTATGGCTGTTTATCTTCACTGACACACTAAACTGAGTTCAATTATTAAGAAAAAGCTCTACAAAAATCTGTAGTAAACAACCAGGGGATAAATGAGCTGTTGATAGTTTGCTGAATTAATGAAAAACCTTTTTCTTATTTTTACACTCTTAAATCAAAATTTAAAAGGTGACAAAAAATAAACCACTGTTCATGACTTGATAAATAAACTGTGCTCTCAAGAAACAGCAGAAGTCACAGGTAATAAGCTTTCATACTTCCATAACTGTTTAATTGGGAACTCTCAAAAAACCTGAATCAGCTGTCAACACAGACAAAACCTTAATTGTTTCTCTATACCTTGCTTCACAAGCTAGGAACACGGATACTCTATATTTTATGAAGGTCCCCAGGCACATATAAAGATTTCTGAGCACTAGCAGCTGTCAGCTCTTTAGTCACAAGGTGCTTCTTCACTGTAAATACCATGTCACTTAGAACTAATGGCAATGTAAATTGTAACCTGTACAGTAGAATAAAAAGTTTAAACCATTATTCAGCTGAGAACTTGTGTTTATATTCTGAATGATGTTGCTCCTAACAGCTTTAAAAATGACAGAGATGCCAGCCTTTAACTCTGCATTTCTAATTCTACTAGGAGCACCACCAGAAGACCAATATGAATGACTTTGAGGACTGAGAAAATACACCTAAAATGAAGAGCTTCCCAAAAAAAATCAAACATTTTAAACTGAGAACCACATGAATTGAAAAAGCATATTCAAACAATCCACATAAACTTCATGCAAAACTTAGAGAATAATGAAATTAAAATCATTTAAGCACTATAATTTTGGAGTAAAAAGTAAATATATTACAATCAGGTATCAAAGGAAACAGATGAATGTCTTTGAGAAGTTTACCTACTAACAACCACATTTTCTTTTATTTACCAATTGCCTTCATTATATGAAAAGATTAAGAAACATCTATATTTATTTGGCTGAATTATAAACTGCTTTCAGCTTTTCATTTTTAATCCTAGCTAAATAATTAGTTATTTTCATTGCCCAGTCAGTTGTGGTATTATGAATGGATCAGCTGGCACCAATCCAGATCACTGCTGGTCCTGAACTTTGCTACAGATGAAATACAAACCCTTAACACAGGATTTCTTTCATTCTACCAATGACTATTGTTTGCACACTGCACGGAGAAACGCAGTGAATTGCCTTGCTGGCACATCCAGTGGCTGCAGGGCTACGGCAACAGCACTGCAGATCCACCAGCTCCACTGCTGGAACTCACTGGTCTTGCCAGGCATCTGAGGAATTGTGGAAGGAAGAAATATGACCTGTTCCCACGCACCTCTTTTCCTTCCCTACCTTGTGGTGTTTTCCACATACTCACAACATGCTGTTATTCTGATTTTCTTTTCCTGGTCCCTGTGTAGCCAAGTTGAACACCATGATTTCAGCCTGTTGCACTCGGCAGCGGTGCTGGCAGGCACAGGCTGTTCCGAGGTTCTCTTCCCACCTCAGCACCACAACTCCCCTTGGTTAATGCAAACTGTTTCTCTATTTCATCTACACTTCTCTCTGTTCCAGTGGTTTAGAATTTCAGTACAAGTGTTTTAATATAGACTACTTTTCCCTTCTTCAATGGTCAGAGGAGATTTATGTTATGCAGTAAATAAACCGGTTATAGATTCTGTTTATTCAACCTTTTTGCTGTTTGAAACTATGTCTTTGTTTTATAAAACTCCATTGGAACAATAGGGCCAGAGTTGTTGCACTTCCGTTGTCGCTTCCCTTCCACTTTTGTCTAAGATTTGAAGGACTGCCAGCACTGACTTTATTGGTTAATAATAGAGGGATATGCAAGTGCTCCAAAGAGTGAGGCAAGCTCCTGCCACCACTTTGCACCGAACTTAATAGGTGGCAGTGTGCAATCCTCTGAAGAGGAATTATCAAGATATCTCAATTAGAGCAACAATTTTGTCAAATAATCTTTTATGTATGGGAAAATGTTGACCCTGATTTTCACAAACCGACTTTAAAAAGAATGATTTTCCCCCACTAGATCAAGTATTCTACACAAGAACCAGCTGTAATTAAAAAAATACTGCACTTGTCTGTCACTTAGTTCTGCATTAAAATATTTTCAGCCTAACCCCAAAATCTTTGTGAGGCATTATTTTTAAGAGATAATACAGCAAATACTACAAAACCAGACCAAAAATCAGTTGGTTTGAAAGAGAGTTACTGTGTAGGCTGTGTTATCTGACTATTTTTAACACACACGTCATCTCAATTGCTAAGTGCCTTTACTTGCTTCATAAGTGCCTTGCAGATCAGGTGAAATGATAAATTCACATCTCACTGATAAAGGTCAAGTATGCCTAGGCATCACACAATTATATTATTTTTTTTTATTTATCATCATCATCATTATTATTTTTGAGTCTGCAGAGTCCAATTAAAGAACTCTTCGGATTTAACAAGAGAGAGATTATATTGGATTATTAATTAATCCTCCCACTAGTTCATACTTTTTAGCCTACCAACATTTTGCAAAGAAGCATTTTAGGCTAGTTCATGTAATTCCCTTTTAGGTTATATGGGAATCACAGGCAGTTCTGACCCTAAAATCAGGGTTTCTTTGAAAGGGAGTATGGAGTATGTAAGGACAGCACCAGAGAATATGGATGGGAAAAAACCCACTCCTCTCTGCTGCTTACAGGATGCCTTGGATGAGAGCTTTGCCCATACTGCTCCCAGACTCTCCACCCATGACGTGAATATTTGACAGCAGCACTGTCTGGTACCGTTGGACACCTCTTGCCTGTGGCCTTGCAGTCACCGTCGTAGCGGAAAAAATTGTGTTCTTAATTACCGGTGTGATAGGGCACATGAGCTAAGCTGGCCGGTGGCTTCAGGTGGCTTAAGCCACCATGACAGGCTCTGGATACTCACAGATTTATCCATCACTTTCAGACTGATGAACTCTGATTCAGCTAAGCATATTAAAGCTTGCCAGCACCTCTATTTAAATTTCAGATTTGTGGTTCTCAAAGGCATTTGCTTGTTCTATTTTCTTTTTGTTATCTCTTTAAAGACTTCAGAACAGAGAACAGGCATACATGTCACAAAACTACCCTTGGATTTAAGTTCTTCTACAACTTACTTTTGTTATGGGAACTGAACACAGAATAAGTTTTATAGGGCTTTGGGGTCTTTTTTTGCGCAGTTTTTTTTTGTTTGTTCATTTTAAACTGGCAATTTGGTGAACAGTGTGCATGGATGTAAAATCAAGGAGAGAGCCGTTTCATCCTTGAACAGGAAAGCCTGAGGAGTGAACCCTCAATCCAAAAAAGCGAACAATCCAAAAGTTTCCAAGTATATCTGACCTGGAAAGTCAAAGCAGAAGTAAAATAAAAAGAAGTATAGTAAAATAATCACAAGTGTACAGTTGAGATTAGTTGTGGTCCTGTAAGTCATTTTAGGGATAACTTTAAGAAGTCCAAAGCAGGAACCCACAAATCAAGCCATTCAAAGTCAAATACGTTCTCTGTAGGGGGAAAAGATATTTCTCTTGTTTAAAGCATTTTTGTTAAAAATCAAGCACTGAACTAATGATATTCCCGTTGACCCTTCTTAATGCTACTTATATGTAAGAAAATGTTTGAAAATGAGCTTGGAAGTGAAGTTACTTTCCAAATTAAATGCAGGATAACACGCACAGAAAGCACGGACCACAAGCCCTGAGGAAGTGCTCACCCAGGTAAACACTGCCCTGCCTACATGCACATCAGAACTGCCAGGGGGGTTTGCAGGCTGGGGCTGCAGCGTCTGTGCCTCCACCTCCCAGGGCTCCCTGGACCAGTCACATCCAGCCAGAAGTAGAAAACCCTGACTTGAGTGCGCTGGTAGCAGAAAATCTGTGAACGTGAAACTGGAACAAGCACCACGAGGCACATGGTCTCTTCTAACTAACCCACTGGAGCTATAGGAAAATGAGAAAAACACTGCCATTTTGTTTCCATTTTACCTAAAATTATGGGGTTTAATTTTTGACCTATTTAACAATACTTGCCTCTTCAGAGTCCCACTGCAGGCCCAGAACACAGCAAATGGGTAATACTGCTCAAAATTTGTTTCCATTGCAGACTAATACCACTGCTTTTTTTTTTTTTAAATCAGCTTTTAACATTTCTGTTATCAGGAAATGCCCTTTTTAGAGGGGAAAAAGAAACCTACACCAGCCTTCTCTTATGAATGCCTCGAGCCTTCAAAATTAGCAGTGAGAATCCTGTAGATACTGTATACTCCCATCTTAAGAGCAGATGTGGCACTGTATAGTTTTGGTATTAAGTACTGTCAAGGTTCCTTTCAAGCAAAGAACTATTTATCTACTTAACACAGAACACAACCAACTTTTGTAAGTTTCATATATTACATTTATTTCTAAATGCTTGGCATTATTAATCCTTTTTATATTGTTAATATAAAGATTCTGCTTCAAAACCCCAGAAAGTTTATTTTTTTCCTCTCTTTTTTGCATTGCATGCACTGATGAACTAGCCTGCTCAGCAAGCATTTAACAGATTAGACACTTGAACATGGTTTCAGGCAATGCTCTCTCATGTTTCTGCGTATTGCCTGATAAACACTTCAAAGTAAACCGCTCATAAATATGAAATGAAAAGCCAAGAAGTCGTTATGCACAGCTTTGAGATACAAATCTCTTTATTCCCCTCTGAAGTGGAATTTGATTGACATAATGAGTCATAGATCCTGTCCAGGGACACACTGCCTTATCCCCTTTTCCTCAGGAGACAGGGAGTCTTTAAAGAAATCCACTTCAGAACTTTCTGACAGACAGCTACAGGAAAGTTGAACACTACACAAATGTATTATTTTATATTAATACCTACCTTAACAACTGTGACACGTGTCGAAGATTGACTCCTAAGCCATGACCAGGCCCCAGCATCTAACCCTGTTAAAGGAGGCCAAACCCCAGATGTCCATTTTATCTCGTTATCACGGACATGGTGACACAGGAGAGTTCCCAGAGCCACAAGGGCTCGTGCCGAGCTGGGCACTGTCCTGTGCTCATCCCTGGGGCCCCTCTGCGAGCCTGGGCAGCAGCAGCTCCATCCCCCCAGGCAGGAACAGCTGTTTCCTGGTGGAGCTTCACCAGAAGAGGTGAGCCCTTTTGGCTTGGGCAACTCCACCCCGGAGCCTGGCACCTTCCCTTCCCTTGGGTATTGGCACAAGGAGCTCCAGCAGAACTGCCCCTCCTGCCCAGCTGTGGGGCCAGGGCAGAGGGGGCTGCCAGGCATACTCCCACCCCGAGGAATTCCACATTGCTATGACCCTCATTAGAAGGCAGATTTATCAGGTACAGACCCCCACAGTCATTTCCTACAGTTCACAGGTCCATGCTGTGAAGGAAATTAAGACTTTCATGTGAGAAGGAGCATTTAAAACCATCTAGCCTGAAAAACCTGTGAAATGCTAATTTGGATATTGCTGTTAATAAATGATACCCACATGAAAATGACAAAAACTATGTAATTGTTGGTCATTGCTATTCCACAAAATGTCTATTCCCATAAAAGTCGAGCTTTAAGCCACCACAGTGAAGCTGCTGATCAGTAGTGCCATAAACAAAATTATGGTGCAATAAATTGCTACCCTACAATGTTATATTCACAATGTTATATTCACAAGCTGCATTTGTAGTATTTGTGGAGGTTTTTAGAAGGAATCCAGAAAATATCTGCCTAAATTAAGATGCAACTTCTGGCACTTTATTTGCAAGCCATGCTGTATGCATTAAATTATACATCGTTACTGGCTTTTGTTAGTCTCTACTCCCTATGAAATAATCATACACAAAGTATACAAGATCCACCACTCACAACTTGGCTTTCTTTTGTTAGTGGAAGTGCTATTATTAGTGTTATACATGAGCCATTCACATGATTTATACAATAATACATACATCATTAAGATTTAAAAGGCAACAGTAAAAAATTAGCTTAATTTGTGGCGTCCAAAATGCACTCAATTGTTTTTTTTTCATTTTGCCAATAAAAATGAAAGGCTAATATCTATAAAAAGCACACAGTAAAACAATGAAATGGAGAGAAGACTAAATATTAAAAGAGCTGAATTCATATTAGATGTAAATAATGAAACATTAAAGTCTAATTTTGCAGCAAAAGGCTAAAAGGGAGATTTAGACGCTTAAGATGATGAAAAAGCCACAATTTGCTATTGCCCTCCATCTACAAAGAACATCTCTGCCTCTTCTCAGTCCTCAGTCTCTGAGATTACTCAGACATTATTTTTCCCTCTGAAATGTTTCTTTGTTAAAAACTTTTAATGTTGTTACTTATTGTTTGCAAACTGCAAACACGTTTTGACCCTGCTCTATTGTGAGCACTCTTCCTTCTCAGACATCTTAATGGACTGCACTGGCTTCTCTAATCACTGACAAGCAATGAAGATTTACACCAAAATAGAAAAACATGAATTGCAATAAACATCGAGTAAAATGGGCAAGTGCTTGAAAAAGAATCAAAGAACTAAATCAAAGCTTATGACTATAAACAGGCATTCTCCCATTTTGCAATTTTTGATTATGGATTGCCCTATGTAAATTATAAATTTTTGCCCAAATTGCAACTGTTTGGAAATATTTTGAATATTTGTGAAGAATCATACCATACACAGAATTAAGGAATTATGGCCATGTACCTTGGCACATATCTGAAAACACTGCCACACCCAAATATTAATTTTAATACATGTATTATTCCAGTGTAGTGTTGATGGACTGCCACATGAAAGGCAAATAAGGCATCTGAAATATTCTGAATTACTCAGTCTTCACAAGACCTTCTGCAGCCTTCACAATTCCTACACAATTAATATTACACATATGAGTAAAATTACTTACTTCAAAAATGAACTAGAGCCTAAAATAAATCCTTTTTTTGATGATAACTATCTTAGAATAAAGCATGTTTCTATAAACTAATGTTATTTTAAGAGATTACACCACAGTTACTGAGCTTTCATTACAAGATGTGAAATGTTTGGATAGGGCTTCAAGCAGCATTAGGTATTCTGATGAGGTGAACAAGCACAGCTGCCAGTCACACCCTTGGCTCTGTCAGTCACTTCAGCACACTGAAACCAAGTTGTCTCTGGGATAAGAGCTCCTCAGAGATCTGCAGTTGCTGCTTGACCTGCAGCTGAAAGGCAAGTGCTTTGCTCACTAGATCTATTAGCCCTCTGACTTCATTCATTCACTGGCTAATATAAATACATTGCTAAAGTGAGTGATTAATTCAGTTTCTTTGGTGAGAGTGCTAAATTCTTGAAGCCTCCAGAATGACTGTCCATGGAGGTTCCAAAACATAACTGGTTATCTATAAATTGTAGTTAGAAATCTGGCAAGGGCCACTAAGTTGCTGTTTCTTTTTCCCTCTTCAACCTCTCTCCAAGAATAACCTTTTCTTGCGGCACCACAGTTTCATCTAACACAGACACTAAAACAATCATCATCTCTATCCATTTTTATTCAGTCATCTTTGTGCTGGAAGCCTGTTCAACAAGTCAACATCTTTCCATTTCTTTTCTGTGCTTCCCAGGTTTGACATCAACACAACAGCTGAAACAACAGCTCACTGTTCTCCTAAAGGAACAAGACTCCCCTTAAACACTGCAGGAGTTAGACAACCTCAAAGAGAGGAAGAAACCCTGGAACACTTTTGCACACACTGCTGAATGCAAATTCTTCCCTCCATTGCTGGACAGAAACAACAAATATTTTAAATTGTCTGAGATCTCAGTGTGTAACAAGGAGTCTGGAAAGCATTCTGACAAAAACAATGGGAATCTGACCTGACAGTCCATTGCTTTTACATGAAAAATGCCATCTTTTGTTCTTCTGTATTTCAGATCTAATGTATCTTGGCATCCTCTGATCCAAGTATGGCACTGTGATGAAAACACTGTGCAAAGCAAGTGTCCAAACCAGAACAGGAAGTTCCCTTCCAATCATGTTGACAATTTTCTTCATTTGTAACCACATAGAGAATATATATAGTCAGTTTTGTAAATTAGGGTTGTGTTAATCAAGCAAGTACCCCACAGCTGGACATAATGGGGTAAACGAACCCAAATTTTGGGAACATCTGTAATGGCTTCCTTCCCTGCTTAAGTCTCACTCTGAGAAAAGAAGGAATACCTTTATAAGTATTATAATCAATTCTAGCTTTGCATGCTGGAACAGTTATAAGTGTAAGAGGCCCTATCTGATAGTTCACTCATCTCAGTTGCCTTAAGCTTCACCAGTTTTCCAAAAACCAAAAATATACACAAAAAATGCCACTAAACCCCACAGAACTCTGCAAAATATGCAAAGTGGAACATTTCACTTTTGAAGGTGCTGGTTATGCTGATGATCATTTTCAGTGCACACAGAGCAGTTGCAGCTTAGTCCTGAGAAATGCACAAGAGTATTTTCAACTCATGCATATGCTTGTATTTACAAACAAATTCTTCCCATTTATGTCAATTGCTAAAAATTATTAACGTAGCTAAAAATTTCTAATGAAAAGTCAAACACTCAACAATGTTATAAGTCCAAGCTTATTTGAAAGCTGGCAACCAAATGGCAGGATATGTCTTTTGAAGTCAAACAAAAACAAAAAACAACAAAAAAAAATAGAATATAGGTTACTGTATAAATTTCTTTGACTGCCATCTTCAACAGTGACATATTCTAGCCCCTCAGCTCAGGAAACAATTAGTTTTGGACACAAGAAGCTTCTTTGGAGGAGCTGCACTGCACAGCAGTCTGAGCAATGGCCAACAACAACCTGAGCTCCACGTCACTCGAAGGCTGCCTTCTGACAGCCTGCATTTCAGTGATGGAGAGCATGATCCTTCCTACACAGTATGCACTGCACTATGCATTTAGTCCTTGGAGAGCTTTCAGAATGAAAAGACCATAATTATTACTACCATCATTATTATTAATGAAAAATACACATGTAAAATTAGGTTTCGAACACAGTGTTTTATAGCCCCTATTTGTCTCTGTGGACACACGCCATAATGGCTTTAACAGACCTTTAACACTCACTGACTAATTAATCTTTACACTCAGGACCCAGCACTGAGTTTTATTCAGTAAGGAGCAGAAAATAGCATCTGTGGATTGGGCTTGCAAGGTCCACTGCATGAATAAATTGACAGGCTACAGGAAGAGTTGGCATTAAACAGCTCCTCTCCTCCCCTCAGTACTCCTGTAAGAGCCTTCACCAGCCACTGAAGCTTCTCTTCACAAACTCCTCACATACAATTTATTTTTATTTCCTGAAGTGACTCTTTTCAACCTTACAGGGACTCAGTCTTCCAAATACATTGACGCTGATAGAAAAAAATATTACAGGGACTAGATATCACTTTAAAATAGAACTGCATTTCCAACACAACCAAAGTATGCACCAGCAAATTCAGTTTGACTGTGGACAGCACAAACGAACCATACAAATTAATAGACCTCAGCAATTTGTCAGAAAAACCTTTAGGCTTCCATTTCCAACTCAGACATGTTCTAAATAAGAAAAAGCACAGGGAAAATATTCTGCAAAAAGAAAGCACACAGAGAAAATACACTACGCAATTTCTTAATAGAATAAATTCAATCTTTGCTCCTCTTAAGAGAATTTTAAAGGTATTGTAAAAGAATAAGCATAAAGGGGTAAATTTCCCTCATCTCATTTGCATGATACAGTTATAGTCAGCATAGCCTATCTGGAGCCTTGCCTTACTTTAGCTGTAAAGCCAGGCAACCAGAACACCATCTTCAGTTACAAAAAATAAAGTATTATGTGTTTACTAGTCAAGCCTCAGTGGCAGAGAATTCATCAAGATGAAATTACCAAGTATTCTGATTTCTTTTCCCTACAAAAATTCCAGATCGTGATATCTGTTTCATTCCATGAAGCTAACCTCAAGAATAGCTTACTCCATTTCTTCTATAGGTAAAATTTCATTAGGAAACAAGGCTTATGAGCTGCAGCACAGTGAGCAGCAAGGATAGTACAGCACTCATTTTGAGAGTCAAAAATAACCTCCCTAGGCTGTTGCTTTAGCAAGGAAGGTCACAGATCAGTTACAGTGTATTTCTTACAGCAAAGCATTTATTTCTCTGTATGCCTGTAGAGATAATACTTGTCAGATTAGCTCTTTTTCTTTGGAATCCTAACCACTGGTTTAGTGAGTCTGTGTTTCCCAGCAGAGGGCTATTAATTAAAGTCCAGTAGGACTCAAATCTGAGCTTATTAATGGTTGGATGGACCCAAGTAAAAACATATCTGCTCCCACACCTCAGTCTCCTCTCCTTACTCCTCTTGTTTTTTCTCACTTGTTGAAGCGCATTTTCAGTTTCCCACCATAAATTCCACGAAATCCTCCCTATCAATGAGCCATATTCTACTCTCAAGCCACTTCTAAGTGATTTCTCAAGCCTAAAAAAAGGACAGGGAGGTGAATCAACTAGGAAACAAAATCCTCATCTGCCAGCGTTTGATCAGTTACAGCTTATGGTTTTATCTCCCCAAACATTTTCCCATTGCAAAAAAAAATGAAGGCTTGTAATGCTCCATGTATCAGTACATGTGAAAAAAAAGACTTCAGAATTTAATAGGATTTTATAGAGACTCAGCTTTCTGAATTACACTCATATAAAAAAAATCTAAAGTAATTTCTATTTGATTTGAATCCATTTACGTATGACAATATCTGCTACAACCTGACAGGAACAGTCCAGCTGAAATTGCAAGGACTTGAAATGGGGAGTTGGCTCCTTTCCCATTTAACCTGCAGTCCTTTCAAGTGGGGGAGGAAAGTTTCCAAGCACTGTGTAAACCTTTCCTCCTGCTTTAGAATTAAAAGAAACCCTGGTATGAAAAAATATCCATTAGATTAATTTTTACTCAGATTAAGCATTACTCAAAGGTCACGTTTCTGCTAAATCCCGAACCAGCAGCACGTTATGTATCCATTTTAAAGGCAGCACCATGTAGAAATAGTCACTTTGTGAACAGCTACATCACATTCATCAGGACTGAAACAGCCCTTGCCCTGTGCATCAAAAAACTGTAAACACAAGGAGAACACAATTCCAGCACAAGAAATGCTGGAAAAAAGCAGCTGCATAATTCCACTCTCTTGGTCCAGCTCAGCAGAAACATAAAAAATGAGCCACAACATATCACTTATATGATACTACATATCATGGAGGGGATGGTTCAAGACAGAAAAGGGAGGGAGGTCAATACTAAACCATACACTTGACTTCTGCACCCTCCTATGACAGGCTGACCTTCCCCGGGACAAAGTTTCCTGGCTAGGGAAGAACAAGCTGATGGCTGCTGTGAACCTACAACTGTATTACACACAAGTGCTAACTGATGTAGGACTGGATCAGATGTGCCTTGACTCCTTCTGCTTCACATCCAAGAAGGGAAAAGAGGCAGCTACCCTTGCACCTAAAACTGAAAGAGTAACAAGCTTTTTTTTCAGGCTAGAAGAGAAATTAATGGTAAATTACAATATAATGGGCATGACAAAGAACTCTGACTTAGAGTTCTTGGTTTTGTAATAGATGTTCTGAATAGAAAAAAGAAAATCATCATCAAAAGTCTTATAAAATGCGTCAGAACACGTCCCCTTCATAGACCAGTGCCATTAAAGTGACTACTTATTGGACATTTAGTTACTCAGAACATATTTCATTATTATTTGCAAGCACCTCAACAAGTATTTGCTCCCCATCCTGTGACACCAGACCAGTTCTGTATCTGAACAACATTTGCAGCCACGACTGTTGCACGGGAATGGGAGCCTGACTTCTGTTGGGACATGTGCATGGAATTGCTGCCTTGGAATGCTTGACAGCCGGGATCTTTATAAACCTGAATTATCTGTATGAATGTGCCTGGGTTAGAGTTTAATTGCACAAAGCCCAAAAAGTTAAAAAGTGAAGATTAAACTACTAAGTATATCTATACAAATGCCGATTTTTAGAAATGTAATAGCTTTACTTTGATGTAATGGCTTCCAAAAATGTACTGATGAAACTGAAGTAATGTCACTAAAATAGTAAGAGTGTCCACAAAGTGAATTAATGCAGTTTAACTACTATTTTAAACCCCTATGATTTTTTTTTCCTCAGTGTCTTCATTTAGGTACACCTATAGTTTAATTTCCTTGGTGGCACTGATAATTAAAAGCACTGCCTCCATGTAAAATGTTTTGACTTTTATGAACATATTTTTAAATGAATCCAATTATGTATGAATGGGATTGCTTTGTTTAACCATGAACATTTCAAATTACCTGGATTTTAAATACTTCTTGCATGCATTTTTTCTAAAGTTCCATGAATTCTAAAGACTTTATCCTGTGCTGAAAAGTTACCTGAGGATAACTCATATTTTCTTGCTTTCTCAATATAAATGGATGGATAAGGAAACTCCTCTCCACAGACAGGTCAGGCTGGCCACAACACATATAATCCATACATGCATATTTAGCCCATATTTTAGCTACATCATGCTTTGTGAATATACTGAAGTATCACACAGAGAAGAGATTCCTGCCATTATCCTCCATGTAACAGATCAGAAAAGAGAAGGATTATTGATCAAAGGACAAAAACAAACTCAAACCCTGTATCTTCACTTTATGTTTTAAATCAAGGTTGGCTCCATAATTTTCTAAAAGGAATGTTTATTTTTGACAGGGAGATGTACCCTGAATTTCAGAAAACCAGAAAACCATCTTGTTTCAGGTTTTTTAATTAATGCAGTGAAAGATTTACAGTGCTTAGAAGGATAGTATAATCTGAATAAGCCCATCTAGAAGATTTAGCTACTTCATTTTTTTTCTAAACACTATAAAAATTGCTCATGGGACTGCAAATTATACTGGTACAAGCAATCTAAGTTGTTATCAATAACGGCATTAGAAAGAATCAAGTGACCACAACAGCACACTCCAAACACATTTTTTCTGGTGCACTTCAACCATGAAGGAACTCATTGACTATTACAACAAAAATTCCTCTGATTCAGACCAAGAGTGGATGAAAATCTTGTGCCAGACCTTCCCAGTGTGAAGGGGGCCATATCCATGCCATGGTAAACATGGTCTCTCTTCTTTCCTCATGAAACAAGGAGATCCATGCGCCGCTCAGGGGCTGCACTTCACCTCTGGCCTTTTCCCAATGGAAAACTGATTTATTATTAGACCTCCTGGCACCACAGGACACTCACAAGTAAGAGAGTGCCACTGTCATGAAGACTGTGGTCAATTTTCAGAGTAACACTCAGAGAACCAATAAAAAATTCCCTGGAAAAGATCCTCCATAGCGAATCCTGGGTTTAGCCAACAAGGCAAAGTCTGCAAACATGCTCAGTCAAGTACTATTGACATTTTTCTAGGAGCCACCCTAGGGAGATAATAAACCTGGATTCACAATGAAAGACATGGTTATCACTGACTTCTGAGATGTTATTCACACTTATAAGTCAGAGTTAGATGACTCACTCCTAAAAATTTTTGCAAATTCAGCTCATTTTTCCTCTTTTTCCCTTCTCCCATTTATTTCACAACTCATTTCTAAGGTTTGAGAGCCCTCATTGAGCCTCCACTATTGTCACTCTTGATGCCTACCTCTCCTATTTCTTTGACTGTCTTTTGTTCTCCCCAATCCAGCAGTTTCAGACATCTTTATTAAATAAATTATATTAATAAAGCTGTCAAACTGCTTGAACAGGAGTAATTCCTATGTTAATAAAACCCAGTAAAAGCATGTCTTTGACTTCACCTTCATATTTTTTAATTCTATTTTGTAACAACAAATGAAGCACTCTAATCTTTATTTTTCTAAATTATTATTACATTTTTGTGATGGATAAAGGCAATATGTATTTTCCAGAAACACCAGAAAATTAGATGAAAACAAGACACACGGAATTAACTGAAGTGGAACTCTCCCTTGTGATGGATGTCTTGAAGTTTCACTAATCAGAGAAGCTTGTAAAATAATTTCTGATTAGTTAAGAATACATGCTACACAGACAACAGAAAGGGAAGGAAAAAACCAACAGTGGAAATATTAGCTAATATAAATAAAAATGGATTACTAATCTAAGTGCAAAGATTTTTTTGCCTTTTTCAGCTCACAATGTTATTCATGCCCCTGAGCAACTCACTTAATCTTTTTTCTCATGCACTTTGTCTGTAAAATGGGAATGAACCAACATAATTTATCCCACTGGCGTAATATGTGAGTTAGAGTAAGACAAAAAAAATAACAAAACCCAAACATCTCAATTATTTAAATAGGATTTGGTACATCAGAATGACATATATAATCTTAGCTTTTGTTCTCTTCAGGAAAAAAACCTATGAATTACTTAAAATCTATACATTTTTCACTCTTAAGCATTTCACCTCTGTCTTCTTCTGTTTTATATCATTTTCAGCTACATAAAAGATGAAGCAGAGGCATTTCAAGTTGTTTTTCTTAGACTTTAAATCTCGGGTAACTTCTCATTTACCACCTTTCACCACAAATTAACATGCACATCAAGACAAGTTCATTATCATTTAGAGGCCTGTTAAATAGATGAAAAAAGAATTGCATCTTAAAGTGCCCTGGATTATCTACTGGTATTCAGCACTGAATAATTTTATAGTTCATAATAATCAGCTTGCTTTTCTTCCTTTCTAATCGAAAAGCTCTGAAAGTAAAAATTATTTTCTCAGTAAATAAATGCTCATTGTCAGAAAATACAGTAACAGTGGCTTTCTGAAGGTATGAATGATGTCTATATAAAATAAGTAGAAAATGCAATTATATACATAAAACTATGGTATGTATATATATATGACACTATCTAGAAGAATTAAAAAAATACACTCATATGGAAGAAATAAAGCCAAGCTCAGCACATACATGTCCTGCTGACATGAAATTTCACTTCCCATTAGGAAAATGACATTTGCTTTAACACAGTCCCAACACCAGAGAATGTAAAGTGAGAAGAGAATTCAAATCCATGGGAAGTAGTGGTGGCCAAACAGACCCAAAATCATTGTAATCAAGCATTAGTGATGTCATAATGAAAATGCTAAAAAAATAAAGTGAGAGCTTTTTACTGAGAACTCAGATGTACCATGGCTGGTATATATATATAACCCATTAATTATTAAGGATTAATTATCAGAAGGAAGAAGAATTAAAATAGGCAGTAGGCCTATCAGCATAGCACTTCAAGATCCAGTCTCTCGGAGTTTAGTCACACACATGACAAACAAAGACTGTGGGGAAAAAAGAAAATTTAGATGGAGAAAGATGACACCACAAGCACAATTCCAAATCCATCCTGGGCTGTGCAAACACTGCCTGGTGTGCTCCTGTGATTTTACAAGTTGAACAAAGCACCACACACTGACTCTGCCTCCAATAAACTCAGGTACCTCAGGATCCTTTTTTTGTATCTCAGTATTATATTAATTCAGATAAGAGCTCATTCTTAAACTTCTGGTAATGTGCTCTCTTCTTGCTGCTTCTGCCCAGAGTTGGCACCCTAAAGTCCACACTGACATCTTTTTTTCTTTAGCCTCTTTCAGCATTGTTCCTGACCCGCCTTGTTCATCTTCTGTTTATCTTGGTAACTCTCTTCCATGTCAGTCCTCAAATCTCAAAATTTACTTTGCCTTTTCAACACAGAAGATCCTGTCACTTCTATTAAATACTAGATTTATTTTTTTCTGTGATTTTACAAGTCTTTATTTACCAGTATCATTTTGCACAGGTTAGAAGTCTTTAAGAAAGGACCACTGAGATAAGAAGATCAGAAAAAATGATGTAATTGAATAGTGAATATAGCGAAAAAAAAGGGAAAAAACCCACAAATGCATTCAAAATATTTTGCCAAGATTCTTGCAAAGAATTCATTGAGAGAAAAAAAATGGAAAATTTGACAGACACACTCTACCACCTGCATATCCAAAAATATCTGTGGATTTCAGCAGAAATATAAAACTTCAAGCATAACAGTCTCCTTGACAGTAAGACAAGAAGCCACTTTCCACAAGTGCCCTCTCTCCCCTCATCTGCATTTCAGATTATGCCGTATGTTAATTTACAACCTGGAGTCATAAGAAATTTAAGACAGTCCGTACAAAAATGTTTTTAAGTGAAACAGGAGGAAGTTAAATGATAAGAAATCACAGTTTGCCCTCTTATGCAACAGGGTCTACTTCTTCCTTTAGCTGCTCACTCTGTTAAAAGATCTCCTTTGGTTCTTTCACGGGGAGGTTTGTGGCTGCCAAAGACCAAGTGCAGGACCAAACCACAGAACTCTTGTTCTTGGAGCTGCTGACTACAGAAAAATACCTTTCGGTAAAAAGGCTGTAGGAAGGTAAAGTTCGTGCAGAGATTTAGCTCAACTTCACCCTCTGTCTTGAAAGATGAGGTGATAAAGGCCTTTGAGATGCATCATCTCTGTAAGACTTTCTCTTACAAAAGCAAACAATAAATGAAGTACTTTAGTCATCTTATTGCATATGAACAAGTTGAATTCAAGCCAAACAATTTGGCTTTTTTTTTCAGGAATATTGCAGAGCATTAAGTAAATTATACTGCTGGACCAAATGTAGTAAACATATGAGGTACAATACATCTTATTTTTAAAAAAGCATATTTGGTATTCACTGACGCTACCAATAACTTTGAGTCTGTTTCCTTGCTAAGTAGTCATACGACCTCCAGAGACATAGATTTTAATTTCTGTTTTGAAAACAGTACCATAAACGTGTCCAGGGGCTTAATTTATTCAATCGCTTGTGGAAATTTACTGTGCATTTCTGTAACAGCACTTTTTGATATGCGACCGTAACTCCTCTCTTGCAGCACATTATTTCTGTCACCTGAACAGGATCTAAGGTAAATCTCTATCAGTTTGAGCCATTTATTTGTTTGTACATCCCTGGTGCAAACACAAGTAAACAAGTCTTTCCCATGCCTGGCAAATACGCTAAGAACTGTATTACCTCTACTATCTGGAATGGTCACTCCCTCTTCTTATCTAAATAGAAAGCTTGCCCAGGGAAACTGTGGTTCCCTTCCATGGAAATTTCCAATGCCAGGTTGGATGGAGCCTGAGCAACCTGGTCTGGTGGAAAGTGTCCCTGCCCATGGCAGGGGGCTTGGAACGAGATGGTTTTAATGTCCCCTCCAAACCAAACCATTCTATGAAAAGGATTATCACCTTTACCCGCTCCAACTATAGCTTGAGCAATGAAGATACAAAAAACATAATGCTGGGGTAATTAAATTTAATTTAAATTACATTTAAATTAAATTAGAATTCAAAACCATGATACGATAAGAAAAATCGTACTTTTCAGGAAAAAAGTTGAATCTAAATTAAATACCTATTCTTCACTACTCCACAGATGAGCAAATGGATACTTTAGATTCAATAACTGAATCAGTACTCTTAATCAATATCTGTGTATCTTACAACACAATATAACAACTGTATAAATCACCTCTTAATTTCAGGTTTCTTTATTCTGTCAAGCCATTCTATTTATTCCAAGTTCTTCCTTTGCCCTCTTATTCTACAGATCATCATCACATTTTGAAATGCCAAAGTTTCTGTTTTATAAATACCACATCTGTATGGTTAAGAGGATAAGTTGCCACACTTCTGAAACAGTTTTTGGTATACATTTCCTTAAACTGGATACTAAAATCCTCAGGAGTAAAAGAGATACTTGAGAAAAACTAGATATCAACAAAAAATCCACTCTAAAACAATACTTCTGAGGAATTTTGTTAACAAGAACTGTTCTGCTAGTGTAGTGATGGCCACAAAAAACACCACACAACAAACCCCCTGTGGGACAGATATACTGGGATCAAGGTGTAACATTGTTATGCTGTCAAAAAAATGAAGGAAGAAGATGAATTTAAGATACTGAAATTAAGATGGACGAGTCTGTCGTGCAATAACAGCTTATAGGAGTTACAAACCCAACATATAAACATAAAAAGCAAAGCTGACATATTTGATAACCACAAAGGCAGCTTATTCTAAATATACTCCCAATTACAGTCATTCTGCATTACACAAAACGGAAAAACAAGTTCAGGGAAGTGCAGTATCACAACGCTCATCTCAGTTTCTATGTTGTCAGCCTCCCCAGCTCCTGCCTGGGCAAACACCTGTGGGAAGAGAAGGCAGTTTCCCCTCTTCCAGCAGTGCCTCACACTTCCCACCCCGTCCCGACACAGGAACGTGGAACACGGCACAGCAGCTTCTTGTGCTCTGAAGCCGATCATCACCACGGAAGCTCAAGGTTTTCTTTGAGGGTGAATTCTGAAAATGCAGCTGAGCCTCACCTGTGTGGTGCCATCTCTCAAAACCAACCAGCTGTGGGCAGCGGCCTCTTTCAAACAGACCTTAAACCAGCACCTCATTTGCGTTGCGTTGTGGCAGCTGCCCCAGAACCGCCACGGCACAGTAACAAAAGCTTCATTACGCTTTGTTAATGGGACAAACAAGCACAAAGGTTCGTTTTACTTCAGAAATGGTAAAGAAACAGGCAAACACAGATGAGAGATTGTTGCACTGAATCAACACGAGAGACTCACATAACTGAAGTGCTGAAGACATCTAAACCCACAATCTGTTGTGTACACAGTGATTTCAGAGAGCAAATAACATTTCATTTTTCTGTGCTGTGTTCTGGTTGAATCGTCCACATGTGAACAATCCTAAATACAAGTGCAGGATTTTAGCCCATATACAATACTAGGTAATATATATTTCCAAGTCCCTCAAATTTAATGTTCTTTCTTCTAATTAGACTTCTACTGGATCTGTAGGCAGTCTTATAAACCACTTTCACCTTATTTTAATTTTTCATTATGAAAATTGTAAGTATTCATTAACTTTGGAAGACATGGCATTACAGCTGTGATATATCATTCCTCATATTATTAACCATCTACTTTATAAATTCAGTGCTTGAAGCACATACTGGTAATAATGCCTTACGAGTTTTATTTTTGTAAGAATTTAGAAACGAACTTAATAGGACCATGCATGCTTAGTTGCCTAGTCATACACAAAATTTTATTTGCTGTAATGACTTTAATATTAGTGTCAAAAGATATTTGCAACAAGTTTAGCAGACACGCTAGAAACTAAAACCCAACCCCCCAAAAAGAGAAACTATGTGACTAATACTACTCTTTCCACCTCTCTAACTCTTTGTAAGATTACCTAAGCAAAAGTCCACATAATCACTTTTTGTGCAGAAAATTTTTAGCACATTGTGAATAATTTTAGTCAAAGGTAATATTTTCCCCACAGAGACTAAGTACCATTTTAGCTTTTCTTCAATATCATTCAAATGCCTATATTAGGGATGGAAAAACTTCAAAAGAAAATCAGATATTGCTATGAAATCAAATTGACCGCCATCTATAAAAAGTTTTTTTGGTACTCTAACTACATAATGTGAAATATTAATATTATATTTATAATATTTAATATGCCATCTTAAACTGCCATCCTTAAAACACAGTACTCTACTGGAAGTAATTTTAAAAAAAATGTGAGCATCCAGTTCTAGACCAGCTACCACAGAGTGGCCATTTGCTTGAAGGAATAACATTTATGCAATTTGTCCTACATGATGGTCTCTTTTTTTTTTTTTTTTTTTTTTTAATTATCTGACTAACATTGCTTCTGGCCTAAGTAGCAAAACCTAAAATACTGATAATTTTTACTTCAATCTTTAAACAAATGGAGTTGATAGTATATTTGAGAAGACAAAGTTGTACTGAACTGAGTCATCCTGCAACTGAGCCTTTACCATTTCATTTAATCTAATATGATTATATCAATTTTATAATCAAAATTTCAACTTGTTTCCACATACAGCAGACAACTTGCTCACTTCTAGGTAAAAACTGACCACCTGCTATTTTATGTTTTTCACGTGGAACAGTGTAAAAAGTACAGCTGATGCTAGCCAGCTGTTCAAATTTCCTTAATGTTAGACATTTCTTTATATTCTACAGATGCTGGTGGAACTGCCAAACCAAAACCCCTCAGCTGCAGTGCTCAGTGTCAACCCATTGTATAGGAAAATTTCCATGAGGTTTAGGTGACATATGAATACATTGGAAGAACATGCCAAGAGAAGAAACACAGCTAACGCAACTATCAAGATTCCAAACTTAAGAGGGGATAAATGAGGTGATAAGGAAAGAAGGAATATGAGAGTGATGGATACGTAGCTAAAGGATTTCTAACAATACTAGGACTGGCAAGGCATACCTGGGCTCAGAACTTGGATAGAAGGAGCAATGCTAAGAATAAAAGAGATAGGTATTGGTATGATCTTCCAAGCAATTTTTTTTTTTAAGCTGAGGAAGAATCTTCCATAGCAATCACCAGAAGACCAAGACTCGACATTCAAAATTACACTGGACAAACTACTCTGAAGAGACATTTCAGCATTGATGAGCAAACTGTTCTTCTCTTGCAATCTACTTCAAAGAAGTATCTTTGTTAAAGTAGTGACTGTCATAAGGAACACACTTGACTGTCATAAGGAAAACAGAGTTCAGCAGCATCATCAAAAGCAACTGTAGCTGCACATAAGCAAGACAACAGGAACTACCTTCACTGCTCTGTCAAGAACACTTTCAAGTATTAAATTCAGTTTGTAACATCCAGGTTTTGACTAAAGTTTAGAAAACAGTACAGGTCTTAACTACTATATTTCCCATAACATTTCTTTAGGTGAGTGATTTATTTCTCTATTTTCTGGACTTGCTTAAATTCAGCTAAAATGAAATCTCTTTACTTTTCACTGCGTTATAAAGAAATAGCCAGCTGTTTTTGTGAGCTTTTGCATCCTTTTTAATGAGGTTCTACCACACACACAAACATCTGAGCCCCACGCCACCTTACACATTAGCAGCAGCATTCCTCAGAGAGGCTTTTCTCCAAACAGTTTTAAAAAGATATCTTTTCATTCTGAATTAAACAGGATGTAGGGATTGCCACCAGTGGAGGAGCAGGAATCACAAACAGCTATAACCCAACTATTCTAAGGAAATGTAAGCAAGTAATTACAAATAAAACTGCTTACATTCATGCAACTTGTTTGGCAACAGCAGCATAGCATAAGGAAAGCTGCTACAATTCATAACAGCATCTTGTAATAAAACAGCTTTATGCATCCCTCTCAAACTGTTTAGTGCTCAAATCTCATCAGATGGCTGAGTAAGCATTACACTTCGGGACAGTAAATCTCTGTTTCCAATATGGTCTACATTCACACACATGTACTTTTGCATTCACTATAAGTCACTTCCAGCTAAGCACTCATATGGAAAAAAAAGGCTATATATAAAGATATCTGCATGCTATTTTGTCTAATCAGCTATCTAGACTCTGAAACCATTACAGAACCTTACAGAATCAGCACCTCAACAAGAACTGACTGCTATCAGCAAAAGCTAATTTGAAGTTGGATGCACAAACATGAAATAGTGTTTATACAAGTCACAGTCTCTTCAACTTGTTTTTATCCACATTACTGGGGCATATAGGGCATTGCTATGCCATATTTTGCTTCCATTAGAAACAAACTAAAAGGGAGGAAAGGGTTTAGAAACCACCAAGTCGAAATTCGTGACAGAAGATGACATTATACGGGGAGATGCCTGAAGAGCTCTACTTTGACAGACAGTTCACAGAGCAGACTTAACTGCAGCATCTAATTAAATCTGTACCAAAAAACACTGGGTATCATGGATGTTTCAAAAACACAGAAAAGGGCATCACCAGACCTAATGGCTAGAAACTGAAGCCAGTTTCCAAAACCCAGAGAGAAGCTGGCATCTGCTTTTAACATGGAGGCTGAATTCCCACAGTCACTGCCCATCAGTGGAAATCATAGATTTTCTGTCTATTGATGTTTCCAGAACTTCAGAATGTGCTTCATTCAAGGACAGATTACTGGTATCAATGTAGAAATAATCTGATGAAAGTTAATGAGCAACTCCATAGCAGGCAAAAACTGGTAGATCCTCTGATCTGGAACTCTGAATCCAGAGACAAATACTATAAAACAAAAAGAACAAATGGTGGGCCCTGCTTACCCAATTATAATTCCTTATCATTTTGTTTTTCTATTGATTTATAGGCTTTAAATGAATTGGTCATCAGCACTTTGACTCAACCCCAAAACCCCTGTGGTTCTCCAAGGAAGACAATGAGCTTTGGGTGGTGGTTTTGGTTATTTGAAAGTTTTCTTATGTTTTTCTTACTGTGTGAAGTGTGTGCATTTGGGCCCAGCCACAATATTATAAAAGCTTCTAAAAATCACATAACCCATTGAAGGTATTAGGAGAACAAACAGGGAGGACAGAGCAAATATAAACACAGCAATCATCACCATGGATCAACCAGCTGTCCCCTGAGTCTAGAATTTAGTTCCCAGTAGTAAGACATTTCAAAAGAACACGGGGGAAAAAAATAAAGCACAAAAGACAATTACAGAGTAAACAAAACCACACCTAAAGCCTGTTCCCAACGCATTTGAGCTGAAAACTGACTTGTGCATTAGAGCAGTGCATACCCTCTGGTGCTAAACCCATCTTCGCCACACTCCACTAAAATACAAATATCTAATCCTTTCCTTATTTTTTCTGAAGATGCAGACCTTAAAAACATGTGGCACTGGAGAGTTCAACAACGTATAATCCAAAATAAATGCTGTTGTCAGTTAAATATTTGCTGAACTCTGTTTTATTTAAATAGTTCTTTCTTCCTGTATTATGAGAAAAGAGGAGAAGGAAAATGGCCCAATGTCTCTTTCCCAGAAAACAAGCTTTAGAGGGGTTCCCAAGTTCACAGAAACAAAATGATATTCATTAATGCAAATCAGGACTACATCTAGAGACTCATTTTCTAGAACATGCCTAGGATGCAGGGACAGAGATACCCAATTCAAATCCAGATCAAAGGTAAAAGCTTTTTAAATCTGACATTTCAATGCTAATAGATGTATTAGAAAAGCATCTAAGTATCTTCCAGTTTGGGAACACTCACAACTAATCAGCTTCCCTTCCAAACACTTCTTGCTGAAAACCAGATCCTAAAAAATATCAGTTGAACTGCAGATCCATTTGAAGAAAAGGTGACATAGAAGGTGGAACGAATTTGCACAATTTGCTCAATGTTAGCCATTTTCATTATTAGAATTAATCGATAATTATTTTCATTTAAAGTACCTTTTTTTAAAAATAAAACTATTATGTTATCTCCATGGAGTACATTATTTCCCTTTACAGTAGATTTTAATATGAGAAAGAGCATCCACAGATGTGTGTAAATTTTAAAAACTTCTTAGAAGAGTGTGTGCACATGTATGTATGAGAAAATGGAGAAGGGTTTATAGGAGCAAAAATTATTATTTTCAGTATCCAAAGTCTTAGAATTATATTACATAGCAGAGTAAAGGGATGAGGGGAAAAAAATACACCAAGAAAAGGTTTTGTTCAACAATCAGTCAGGCCCCAGCACTACAAGACAAGCAAACAGGACTTCAGTTGAAGCACAAGATCTTTTTGCTTGATAGAAATTTGAAACTATGAAGTCTAGAAAGCGTAATTCGTATTAATTTTGAAGTTCTTCTGAAAAGGTATTTGCATGCAAATGGTTACCAAGACTATTTTAGAGTAGACATGAGGTTTTTAAAATTTTCTTTCGTTCAGTGTGTGCTTACTACATGTTGGTAACATCTACTTTTTAGAAGTTATCCTTTTATATGTAGTTTACAAAATGTGCATGTAACTTCGCATATAGTTAAAAAAAATAGAACCTAGTTTAACTTAATTATCAACTAATGAGTCCAGTAGAGAAGCAGTAAAAACAGAACTTCTTTTTGAAAGCTAAATAAAGGAGCAAAAAAGGAAAATAAAGGATCATAAGTCTATATATACTTATATATTTGCATCAGAAATCCCTGCATTCTGAGTCTCTAATTTAAACTGTAAACAAATGCTGATTTTTAATAATGATCAGTTGAGAGAAACTGCCAAGAATAAGAAGTTATTCCCTGAGAGAAACTGTGTGTACAGAGAATTCACATATTATGTCTAGCTCTTGTTTATTCTACAAATACATATTAATATTAGAACAGTGCTGTGCTTGCCAGCACTGTTGTTATTAATTATTACTGGAGTCCTCTGTCAGCATCACAGCTTCCTAACTGGTCCAGCAGGTGAGAAGAGATGAAGATGAACCTTTGTTCAGCAAGTCTGTATCAGACACTGACTCTCAATGGTCAGTCCGGACAGTCTGAGAACCCAACCACGCCCAGCAAAGTCACAATGGAAGAAGATATAAAGTGCTGAAATGCCAAAAAAATAGGATGGAAGGGGAATGAAAGGGAAGTGAAAAGGAAGGGATTATCACAACTGATTTAAACTACCATTTGCAAACCAGAGAGCTTGCTGCTCAGAAGGAAAAAAAAAAAAATCAAAACAACACAAACTCCCAAACATTACAAACCAACTCCAAAAAAAATAACAAAATCTACAAAATACCAAGAGAAAGCAATTTATGCATATTTAAATGGAAGTACCCCAAAGACTGAAAGTCAGTCCCATGATGTCTCCCTGAAAATCCACTTCCAAAGAGACTTCCTCCTGGTTTTTATTGTGACTCAGATCTACTATACACAAAGTTTTGGTTTAATTCCTGTTTATCATCTTGCTATTACAGCTCAAAAGGGCACTTGACTGATATTATAGTATAAATCAGAGGAGGAATGTTAGGTTTGGGCTTGACTTTCTTACCTTTTTCTTTCCTAAAAGCATATTTACAGAAGGCTGCTATACAGGTTTGTACTTTTATTTATTTGCTAGTCTAGTAATGCTGCTACATTGCTCCATTATTAACAACTTCAACACAGATGAAAGCACAGATGAAAAGTGCTTTCATGTTTTTAAATCACTTAACAATAAGAACCTTATCATCTTTTATGATTTGGGGAGGGAGAAGGTAAGGGAGGGAGATTTTATTCAGCATCTTTATTAAATAAGGTACACAAAATATAATTTTTAATTTCTCAATAAGGCTGTGCTTTCTAGACAGGAGAAATATAGAAGGCAGTTGTCTCACCCCAATAAATATTTTACACTGGGATGGTGTTTCTCTTAGGTCCCCATTAAAGCCCAAGTAAGCCTTGATTCAAGAGAAGTGCAGGTTGCATATGCGTCCTGGCAATAACAGGAAAGTTGCCTTGAGGCCTTTTCCCACACAAGCTACCCTACATCTGATTCCATGGTAAGGGCTTCCTCCTTAAGCTTCTGCCAGCTGCCTCCACCTTGAATTTCCTTTGATTATGCAATGGTACAGATATAATGAAAATCAACAGATTGCAGAATGCCACTCAAAAACCTTGCATGACAAAGGAAAACTAAGAATGTGCTCTCACTCTAGACAGAATACAAGAAGAAGTTTTATTTAATGTCTTTAATCCAAATCTATGTATCAAAACATTTCATTTTCAAAAGGTCACAGATTCTGGAAAGAAGTATTAAAACTATAATTTCCAAAGCTCAGTTGAACTTGGAAGGGATACATTAATCTTAGCCGAAGAGCTGAGGATGACTCAGGTTTGATGACAAGATGATCAAAGATCTCATCTTGGTGTTACTGGGAATATGAGCAGTGAGAGAAAGTCTGGTCAGCCCGAGCACCTGTAAGAGTGGCTGTGGCCTCTAAGGAGCAGCCCATCAGTCACTGGGAACAGTTAAAACCTTGTTTTAACTCTGAACAACCTTCATTCCTCTCGGGAAAATACCAAAGCACCCCAGCAAGAACTGTTTCAGTCTTCTGAGCTCTGAATACAGTTTTTGTTATCAGTAGTTCACTGACAAAGCATGACAAACAAAAACAGAATGAGTACAACTTTGTCTTAACAGATTTCCAGACCCAGTAATGTGCCACCAGGAGCAGCTCAAAACAGCTGTGGGAGCAGTTGCAGTGCCGTGGTAAAACCACATACTTTGCAGTAAGTCAAAAGTATTCAGCTTTTCTAATAGAAGAGACAAAATACTGAGGAAAATATCTGCAATTCCTTAAAAAAAAGTCAGGCTTTTTTATAATAGAAGAACAAAAAGCCTCTAAAGACTATTTATTTTAAGCATGTTTAATTCCTACAGAATTTAATCCAATCCTAACACCCACTCAAAGTTAGAATAAATTTAAATGTGTAAATTCCTAGATGTCTGCAGCTGGAAACTGCATGCATGAGATGTAACGAACAGAACTTCCTACTATATGAACCACATTTTTATCCATCTAATGTTAATACAGAAAGTGAGAACCAAATCTTAATCTGGATCTACTTGTCGCATTAGCTCAAATTTCATGTCAGTAAAACTGTTCAATTAGAAAGACATCCAGCTTTCCAATGCAAAGAATCATCATACCAACTTATTTTCTAAAAAAATTGCTTTCTAAACTTAACAAAAGCAGGAAAATAAGGAGTTGCTGCTCATTTTCTAACAAAAAAATTACTTTGGCTCCCTAAAATAAACACTTTATTTAGACACAACGCCACAAACTAGTAGGGGAAAAAATAAAAATAAAAAAAAATCTGAGTGTTTCAATTCAGTTACCAACAATTCGCATTTCCCTTCATAAAGAGGGCAGATAAGAACACATTAAGAGCAGGGGGAGGATGAACAGTTGTCAAATCAGTAATCAAGAGAAAAAGACCATTATGAAATGCTGAATAATGACCTGCAAACTAAAATGAGGCACTTGAGCTGAAGCATCAATCATCCTGATAAGGAAAAGTAGTATTTAGGTGACTCCTGTACAGTAAAGCAGAACAAACTGCAGTGAAAATGGCACCAGTAGCTCAGAAGTTCGAGGTGGACTTTGATGCTTTGTCTTAGGTAAACACCTCTAAGCAAAGAAAGATCCTCCAAGCACAGAGACTACCCCAGAAAATAAAACTGGATGTTTGACAGACCAATGCACAATGCAAACACTCCCATGTCTGTACACGAATGTGAGAGAAACAAGGGATTAGACAAGGGGTTAATTATCGACACTAATTATTAGATAGTTTGATTTAAAGGTGAAGACAGACACTGACTGCTGTCAGAATGTTTTAAACAGGATGTGTGACATGGTATCAGGTATAAGGAATGACCTTCCATTGAAGGATTTCCACAACAAGTGTGATAATTTCCCATTCCCTGAGTCACAACATCAGAAATGTGTAGCAGAGAACTATCACCTGCTGTTAACAAGCACACAGACAAACCAGTAGAGCTTCTGCATTTAAAGTATGTACCAGATGATTTACCTTCCATTGAGAGGAGCACAAAACCTATACATTTATCCCTCAAGCCTGCCTGTATCTTACCTGGTATGAACCGTATCTGATTCTTCAACTGACACTAAACCAAGGCTTTTAATTCAAATGCCATATCTAATTGTTGACTGAATGCCAATTTAATCTGGCTATTTGGACAAGTAAACCAGATGACTAAACACAGCTCCTGTGAAGCAGTGTTCACTAATGGTTTCAGCACAGAGGCTTACAATTTATTGAGACGAGCACACTCCCAAATGAGAATAAACCTACATGTGTACGGTGCACATTCACAGGTTTTTCAACTAAAAACATTTACATTTTTAATTCATTAATCCATTGGACCTAGCAAGGACCATTTAAAAAAAAAGATATTAATTCCTCTAGCTTACAAGTTCACACAGGCAGGTTATTTCAAATATTAGTTCTAGGCCTCAATGCTGTGATAACGTATCACAGCCAATTACAAAAGAAATCAGATGGGTTTCCTCCTGTCAGTTTTTATGAGATCCAGGGTAAGCAATATGCGTAAGACAAAATAAAGTAAAAGCAACCAGCACTCCCATTCCCACAGTTCAATTCCACAGCATTTAAGAACAGGAAATTAATTCCAAGGCACGTGATAAATAATGAATGTATGTTGGCTATAGGGGGGTTTTACCATAACAGTGTTTTAGTTGTCTGTTCAGTACAGATACTGTGTTAAAGAGAGACACATTTAGGTGAAAATGCCATTATCATTCTGAAAATTAACCTAGGAAACAGGATGCCAAGTAAGCACATTGGCTAACCCCAAGATCTGTGCAAAAGACACACTCTGGTTAAGGGTCATGGCATTTGTGTCTATCAGATGTTTTGATCAGTGAATCTCGGTTTGTCTCATTTACAAACTGTGAATTTCAAAAGTACCAGAACTTGGAGAAAAGAAAGAACTTTCTAATTTAGCACAAAGCAATGGAAATAATGGTAAGATAATATCCATTCTCCTTCAGTTCTTTCATTAAAACTCCTTGTAGCATTGAGATGCTTTAACAAGGAACAGAGACTGTCTACCGAGGATTACCATAAAAGAAACGAGTTCTGACTTTAAACATACCTTGTCTTGGAAACTCATCTGACTCCCTGTGCACCAGGTCAGACACTCGATTTCCATAGTGCATCCTGGTGTCGTGATCATACGCCTTCAGGGTCTCACTGGAGCTGTAGGATTTCTGAGTGGGCACTCTGCAGTCCTCGCTGTCCAGCGAGGAACTCGTGTAGCGACACTCCTTCCCGCAGCGGCCCCTGGTCAGAGAGCGGTGCCGTCTGTCCTTTATATCCATTATCCTGACCAAGGCACCGTGGCTCCAGAAAAGCCACTCTTCTATTTGGAGTCAGTCACTGTCACCTAAAAACATGAAAGGATAACAAAAGAGTAAGGAATGCTGCCACTACATTTTGTTTTATTCTACTTTCCCTGACTTGTCTTTGAAGAAGAATGCGGCACAGATTGAGAAGAAAGGGAAGACCCATATGATGCATCCTCTAGAAATTGAAATAATTGACCTGAATCGGTGGGGAGATAAAAAATAAATGCAGTAAGATAATTGCATTCTATCTAAATTATTGTATCATCGAAGAGTTTAAAAAATAATGATAAAACAAAAACACTGTCATCTTTTGATTTCTGAACGAACTCCGGTAAAAACACAGAACTGACAGAATGATATGTGTTTCTGTTATGCAACAGAAGGAAAGTAGACTCAAACCAGCTTTAATTATTCCCATTCTTCCTGCAGGAGGGCTTGCAATTAAGACTGAAGCATGCAGGAAAGTTCCATAGAGGAGATTATTCCTATTCAGCGTTAATGCATTACAAAGCTGTACATTATCCTTTAATGACATGTTCACAAAGCAGCAGCAAGGTTAACATGATCCAAGGCCCTGCTCTGAAGGAGGACCAGGTGTCTCCAGAGGTTCAGCCCAACCCCGAAATTCCTGCAGGGCTATGAGTGTCTGAGCACACTCTGGGGCTTGGCTGCTCTTGTGCACCCCAAAACGTGACTGAATGAGTTTCTTCACAACCCCTCAAGATGACCAGTTTATCCAACTCAGCACGTGGAGCTCTTGAAAACTGTCTAAATCTCTTCTTGTTCACTGGACCAGAAAGATTTTCTTACAGTGTGCTTAATTAGGACACCCTTCCTGTGGCATATAGACGTTAATATACGCATTGTTAGCATGCATAAACTGCAAAATGAAAGATACTGTAGAAAGGAAGAAATACAGTAAGTACACACACCCAGTTACAAACAGTAACCACTGGGGTACTAATTATTTTCAGTTGGTATTAGTATGTATGTCTTTCTCTCATGACACACTATGCCCAGGTCTGTGCTAGTCCTGAGAAATCCTCATGACAAAATTTTTTGCTGGAAATTAAATCTTCCCACATAGAAAAATACTCAGATTTGCTAATAAGCAAAAATTGGAGCAGAACATCTTGCTTTTCTACACATGGCTAAGGCGGTGAAGGAATGGTTTGGGTGAATTTAGCTGGGACAGTTGAAGGAAGACCTTTTCCTTGCTCCTTTCCCTCTCAGTCCAGGTTCCTTCTGCCAAGCCCATCCAGCAGAATGTGCCCAGGCCAGAAGCTTTCTTAAAACATCAAAGCATTTCAGCAGTGATTCCTTGTGCCACCTCTGCCACCAAAGGAACAAACTGCAGCAAAAGATGATAAAACATGCAGAAGGCAGCCAAGCCTTTCATTGTGGTACTTGTTTGCACCCGCAGGAGGAGACGTCACAGCACCAGCATAAGTATTGGCTAAATCAATGCTTTTTGAAACAGATTATGGCCCTAAGAGAGAATAAATGTACTTGGCCAGAGGAGCTGGTGACCTAGAGAAAAGGTTTCTTGGCTTCATTTAGATTTGACATTTAGCCTTGTTGTGGTTTTTGGTTTTTTTGGGGTTTTTTTCCCCTTTCTGTATGTTAAAGAAGAAAGTTAGGTAACCACAAGAAACAGCTGCTTTAAGCCACCCACAGGTACTCTGCAATCTGTGAGGAATAAGAACTGTAAATATGCTTACTTTTTTCTTCCTTTTTCATTTATTTTTAACATTTCAGAGGGGAAAAAAAGTCACAAAACAACACATACAGAAAAGCCAAAACAAAAGCAGAGACATTTGGCACTTAAAACTGTCAAGGTACGTTTTATAACTTCAGATTAAAGAGAAAGAAATATTCAACACACATTCCTGTTTCTCATCTCTCTGAACATATAGTAGCTAAGCTGGCTCCTTTACATCTGATTTTTTTACTTCAATTCTTTGGTCCTGTAATATTTATTAAACTGGAAAGCATGTTAACTGTGAAGCATATTAACACTAGTGGAACAAATAGTTTCTTGAAGTTTCAGGAGACATACGATCATTTAGATTAAAAATGCCTGGCTCTTTGATCCCATTTTAATACTCTCTCATCAAATTCAGATATATCACAATTATAAACACAGAAACAGATAAATGCACTACAGCATTGAGCAAAACCTGCCAATTACTCTTTTGGAATCCTCATGCTGCTATTCAGCACAAAAGCCTGTTATTCCATATGAATTCTATATTGTCTGTCAGTTCAGACAAACAAACAGCTTTTTGTTTTTATGACTGCTAAACTTAAAGCTGTCTGGCCTGATTTCTATTGTTCCTGAAAGAACATTTAATTCCTTGTTACTGTAGTTAAAAGAAGGATTTACTGTGATTGAGATAAAACTTCTGAGTATTTCCAGGACATTAGCTTATTAAAGCATCTTCTCAGACAAGAGTTTTTGAAATTGTTCCCTCAATAACAATTCTTTTGTAGAGTTTCATGTAATTCGCCTACAAATACCAAAATAAAAGGAAATGGTAAGACAGTGTTCCACTGCTGATCATGCCTGGAAATATTCCTCAGTCATCTGCATGTGCAGAACGTGAGGCACAATGTCTGCCCTACAGTAACTCCATCCAGCTAACACAAGAAAACAAATGTAGAAATGTCCCAAGATCTTTACTTTGATCTTTCATAAGGAAAACCTTGCTACAAGAATCAGACATCAGAATAATTTGGTGAATAACTTGATTTTTATAATGCTGGACTATTAAAAATTTCTTGAACTTTACTAATTTGAGCAGGTCCTTAAAATGCTATAGATAAAATAACATTTTTACTGAAATTTTTGTTCAATGCCATGTTCATATTTATTAGAGTAGTTTTAAATTTTGTTTTCCTTATTTTTCCATTACTTGAGGACAAATCCCAAGCATCTGAAACGAAATACATCTACCTAAACTCAATGAAATATTCTCAGAGATTCTTCTCTCCTCCTCACCTGTGCTTTGGGGATTTCTATGAACTCAAAGCAGCCAGGCAAAAACCAGTTCCAGAGCATCATGCTCAAACCATTCTTGAAATTTAGACAATGGTATCACCATACATGGCTTAAACCACAGTTAATTAAGCTGTGAAACACTCCTGGAAAACCTGTTCCACATTTTTTTCATGCTTATCTTAAATAGATGAAATACTGATTCAAAGCTGAACACCTTCCCTGTTAGACAGTGAAAGCTTTATGTAATGCATTCCTGGAAAGGTAAGGCTTTGCTTAGAGAATAATGGTGAGATGCAATTTGAGTTCAGAACTCCTGATACTCTTTGACTTGCCTGTCTTAAGGGCACTCTGTGAACAGTTTATTTTGAGTAATTGACCTAAATCATAACTGATTTAATAATTTCTTTTGTTTCAAAGGATTTAACTAATACTGCTCATTCTGACCCACTTACACTACAGAGCAGTACAACCACTAACAAGTGACTTCAACTGTTTTTCTAATTTAGTTTTGGTTTAATTATTTCAGAAACACAGGAGGAGCTCTGTCTAACTTTCTGAGAAAGGTGTTTATTCAGAAAATATTTATTATTTATAATGGCCTGCTAAAAGACTGGTCAAGTTTCACAGGAGAACAGTCTCAGCTGACCTGGACCTACCATAGCAGTCAATCTAAAGCACTAAACAGCTCAAGCTGTGTTTGCTGCTGATGTACACAGATCCCATGTGCCCCAAGTTACACGTGTGTAATACACTTCTGACTCACTATTCACCCAATATAACATGTATTGTGTTTCTGTGAAGCAGCTGTTTACTGGAGCAGTGGTAATGAGAGCCCAAGTGTGACTGTGGGGCCGTCCAAGGGCATTAAAACACTGCACATCCTAGAGGGAGAAGAGAGACAAGGGGAAAAAAAGCAGAGAGATAACAGAACAAAAAGCTGAGGACACAAGAAATGAAAAACAGGTTTTTGTTTAGGGGGTTTAAAAAAATTGACCATTCCTTTTTGTGTTAGCACAGCCAAATCAATAGGAGGCATGGAGGGACGTCTCAAAATGAATTTTAATGGCTTAGCAAAGCTTATGCTAAAACGCTCTGTAAATCTAAAGTTGATTCATACATTTATCTAACTTAAGTCATGGGCTTGTTTCCTGCATTTTCTAACTATCCTGACATGATTACAGTGTACAAGGCCATTAGAACTGCCACTCACACCACGCAGAGCCCAGGAATCACTTGGAAGCTCAAGGGAAACAAAGCACCTCACATTTGCATTGTGCCCCTAAATCACCTGGCACAACTAAATCAAAACATTACAATAGTGCAGACAGTGTTGGAAACAGCCTTTTT
>VWZW01001657.1:1504136-1633830 GCA_013397115.1 Edolisoma coerulescens
AAAAAAAAAAAAAGCCACCATGAAACAAGCCAAGGTCTCAATTAATAAAATTACTTAAAATTAGTATAGCTGAACAAGTTCACAATAACAATTTAAAATCAAATACAAACTGGCCACTTCAAAAGACTAAGTTTGCTAGAACTAATTGTTAAAGAACACTGTTACTCTTTTACTGCCTAGAAAGAAAAAACAATAATATTATCTACTGCTAAAACGCTATTAATGAAGAAAGGTAGAATAATTTATCATTGTATAATTAAGACAATGCCGTTAAGCATGCCTTAACGATTGTGTATAATAGTTTCCTATCACTAGAGAATACTTTTGAAACAGGGAGTAATTGTCTAAATAATTTTTGATTAAGTCCTTGATCAAACTGATCCACATTTATAGAAGTGAGACAGATCTAAATGCCCATACAAGGAGTGACAATTTGCTTTACTTAATTGTCCACTGGTGATGCACCTTTTTTTATTCTAATCCTAGGTAAAATGCTGTCTTTAATTAACGTAATGGGATTTTTAACCTTACAAGCAACAGAGCCAAGACATCAAGCTGGTAGGAGCATAAGTTGTGCTCCAGCCATTTCCCCTCTGTTTTGCTTTCACCAACACTTGGTCATTAGTTCATTTAATTATTCACCAGTATTCCCAGTGTTCTGTTCTCTTGTCAGGCTCCTTTATCTTTTCATTTTCTCAAAACCCCTTCTTTATGCCTAGAGTCTCAGTTATGGATTTGAATACTGTCCATATCCACAAGCCTTTTCCTTCACACCCACACTAATCCATCAGCTGTCTCTGGGACCTCCTGGACATGGTGCTTCCATATCAGACTCGAGGATTTTGATTTTAAATAAATGACTGTGCTATCAAGTTGGAGAAATGTAATATCAAAGGACTTGTATTTCTCTTGCACCCAAGCAAGTCCAATGCCAAGAATTTTAAGACAGTTCCTTCCTCATTCTTTTTCTCTTCCTTATGTTAAAACACTCTGGAATTCTACACCCGTTGGGCACCTCCACTCCTGTTGGCAACAGCAAAACCTGCACCACTGGGTACAAGATCAGCCAAGAGAAAAACATCAGGAATGTGCCTTTCATTTCTTGTTTACAGATGAATACGCTGTGCGGGGAACTCTGCCAGAATCTGAGATCAGCAAAGCTCCTGTGCACATCTCATCCTACTGTGAGATGATCATGTTGCTGAAGAAGTTTCTTAGCTATTTTCAAACATCTACAAGACTATTCTCAAAACTCATCAAATTTAGAAATCATGCAAGCAGTTATGGGTTTAGGTACTTTTCTTATAATTTCAGTCAAGAACACCACCTGCTTTTCACTCCACACTTACATCATTTTCTCTCACTCTAAGAAACAGTCCCCTTCTTTCTTTAAAGCTTCCAAAGAACCTCTCTTGCCTCAATTTGATACTAACAATTTCCATTTGCTTATTAACAAGAGGCTTTAATATACTTTCTCCCTGCTAGCAGTGTCAATCTATAAAAATATTCTTTGCAGAAGGCTTTACTAGAGACCACTGTTAAGACTGTATAAACTTATGTGGCAAGAAAAATCAACAATATTTTAAAATGCCTAATAGTATTCAGCAGAATTTCAATAAAGCTATTCCAAATTACACAAGTGAATAGTCCACTCAGCTAAGCTCTGATACTCTATTAGAAAGAAAAAAAAGGGAAAAAATAAAAGGAAAAAAAGGAGGAAAAAAATGAGAGTCTATTTGTGTAAACTGGTAGCCCTATTCCTTGTGAGTTCTCCACCTTTGTAAACACATAGATTTTATCAGAAATAACAGCTTCCTGAAGTGATTCTTTGTTTTAAACGGTTCAAGGTAAGAGAAGAAAAAGTTAAAAGAAAAAAGAAATAGGAATGGAAAACAACGGAACATCGTGATAAGGAACACAAAATGGATGACATTATACCTCAACAGCTTCCATACAAGTATTTGCTGAAACATTTTAAATTCTAGATTGCCTCGGCCAGCAATTAAACTTTGCATAATGAAGTAAGAAGGCTACACTGGAAGATTCTCAGCTAACAAGTGTTGCTCCATCTTTCAATAAAGGAAAATGAATTGCTTTACAGAAATTAATAAAACCTTGCAGTGATGGATACAATGAACACAACCATTATAAAAAATGACCAGCAGTAACTCAAAATCTCTGAAGGGAAATTCCAGGGTCCACACATCAAGGGATCATCAGGGATGGAACTGAGACATTGTCACCCTGAAACCTGGTCCACCCAAATCTGCAGTGCAAGGTTTACTCGCATGTTATCATAGCAGAAGAGGACACAGAGGCTTATCTTGATTAATGGAATTTATTAAATAACCTCAGTCAAGAAAAATACACTTCTAGGAAATCAGCTAATCCAAGATCACAAAAAACAGCAAATACCTCATAATATTGTACAGTCACTGTGCAGACATCACTACATCCCCTGTTCCATCTCAAATAATGAAGAAAAAGGCCCAAATCCCTCTGGAGGAAAATCTCTCTGGAGAAAAGGCCACATGCTTCAGCAGACATTATCTTCTGTTATCTACCTAATCATTCAGGACAGAACACGTACTCCAATATTTACTCTCACACTGCAACTTCCTTCTGCAGATTTCTTACACAGGAGCATCATTTTGCTTACTGTCTTCTAGCTGTGGGTGTCTCCAAAGAAAGCCTGGCGTTTGCTGGTGGATAAGGGGTTTCCTCCAGGTTGCTCTGTCAGCAGTCACTGCTCACGGGGCTGAGTTCTCACAGAGAAGCCCATCCTGGTTCCTCAGCTCCTCAGCCCTGTGTGAGATCCTCACCCAACACCCCGCAGGGGGTGCCTGAAGGCAGCTGGGGACAGCAAGGGCTGAGGCTGCTCCAGCCCAGGACGGGGAGCTCACGCGGGGATAGCTCGGATAAGCTACTACATGAGAAATGCAAACAGCCATCTCCTATTCACCATCTGTGGCAGTTTTACCAAGGAAGAACAGTCAGAAAGGAGAAACAAGTTTAAAAGTGCTCTTAAAAGCACATGGAATCTTTGCAAAATCCGTTTGGTCCTTTCTTTCCGCTGCCCTTTCACAGATTGAACAATAACCAAGCTGCAATGTCTAATTTCTTCACAAGTCTAAGCTCACTGCATTAAAGCCAGCCCGCACAATTTTGCCATCTGGTGCCTCAACTGCTGTGCATCCAGCACAGAGATCCCTACATTCTTCAACTGCTATGGTCAAACTTCCCAGGAAAAACATCAGCACTCTGTGACAAGGACAGAGATCGAACCTAAGGGAACTTGGCAAGAAGGATTTAAAGCAAATTTAAAGGAAATTCTGTTACACCTACCACATTCAGTTGTATCACTGCCTCTTGCAAAATAAAATTTATCACTTCGATGAAGACACTTGATTTAAACTAAGTATTTATGGTATCCATACAGCTATACAGACATCCTGATCTACATCCACAGTGTATGAAATTGACAGTGTTCTAAAATTGCATATTCTCCAAAGATATTGGACAGTTTTAACAAAGCTTATAGATTTGTTTTTCAAAACAGAAGATTAACTAGAGGTCCAAAGCTTAGTCGGTTCTTTTTCTAAGGATTAGATGTTAAGTACAGAGAAAAAAATTAATAACGCAGTTTAACAAAATTTGCCTTGAGAAACCAGAATTCTCTACGGTCACAACCAACTTGTTGCAAGTTAAACACAAGCCTTAAAATGCTCTCTTTGTTCCAAAGCTGATTTACCTACCAAGGTAAATTATTTCTTAGTACCATTATTTTTAGCAGTACTTTACAGATGGCAATAATGCTGCACCGAGTTCTCCTCCCACAAACAAGAAAGATGTTCACAAATTGGAGCAAGTCCAGGGAAGGATGCCAGTGTCTCAAGGGACTGGAACAGGGGATCTCCGTGGAGAGATGAAGGAACTGGACTTGTTCAATTGCAGAAATGGCCAGCAGTGGCCTTGCTGTCCTGCGAGGCTACGGAGAAGAGGGAGATGGGGCTTTACTGGGGGCAACCAAAGGGGAGTGAGAAACCACCAATGCAAACGGAAGTACAGGAAGTTCTGAACAGAAATGAAATGAGTAAAAACCACTCTGAGGACAAATGTGCACTGGAGAGGTTGCTGCAGGGGCTGGGGAATTTTGCTCATTTTCAAGATTCAGCTACACAAAGCCCTTAGAAACCCAGTCTAGTTCAACACTGACACTTGGATTAGGTGAGCTCCAGAGGTCCTTTCCAGCCTCAGTGGTCTGTGACTACGATATTCTTAATTTAGGAAAAGTTCCATAACCATTAAAAAGTAGAAAAAACAAAAAAAAACCCCTATTTTGGAAACAAGCCTGTAAACACATGATGCAAGCTTTATAAGCTGTGCATGCAGGCTTAACAACTCAGAGATTTCTAAAGTAAAAAATCATCTAAGCTTGTAGGTTTAGAGCTGAATTCCAAGCTTGAACAGTGCAATAAGGCAGAGAGGCAGAGGCTGCATTGTCTGCACACACACGCAGCCTGCAGAGGACCAGAACCTGCTGCAGTGGGGTCCTGCTACAGTCACACCAATGATACACAAGTGGGATGTCAGGGAAAAATGAATGGGCTTTGTTCCTTCTTCAGTTTCACAGTACAGACCATTGAAGGAACAAAAAATGGCTGAAATACAGTTCTAGAGTGAAGAAAATGCACAGGAACTAAAAGCACAATTTAACAAAAGTAAGAAGCACAAGCTCTATCACAATTCCCAAGACACTACTGCAAGCTCATACGTTTCCAAACATGTCATTTGACAGTGTTGACTTTGAAACAGTCCCTTAAAAATGTGAAAACAAACCCAGAAGAAAACAACTCTGCCATATGTTATGATGACACCACCATAAATCTAAAGAAAACAACACAAGAAGGAACTGTAACCTCTAACACGCACCTCTCCACCAGTCAGAGCCACATTCCTGTGTCATGTAAATCAAAACAAGGCCTATTCTTTTCCCACTAAAGATTTTGTCTTGTTTGGAAGCCCAGGAAACATGGCATTCTTCTGGGCCTATCCTACAAATATGTGGCCAATGACCAACTTGAGATCTGTGTGTGATACTCAGACATATGGTACATTATTCTGTCTGGAAATCTAAAGGTTGTTATACAACAGAATTAAAAAAAAAAAAAAGAAAATCAAAACTTAAGTTGTTATAGTGATTTACCAACAAAATCCATCAATTTCTATTTCCATTGCTGAGTATGGCACAGACAGTAGGTGTGAACCTACAACCCCACAGAAGTCAGTGGTGTTTTCTCTTCATGTACAATCTCGTCTGCCAAACTTCAAAAGGCTCATTGATTTTAGCCAATATGGGCTAAAATCAACTGGCATTTTGGCTCAGCTGGGCTGGTGGGTGCAGCTAACATTTCCTTTCTGCTGTTTTTAAGTCAAAGCAGGGGTATGGAGAACATGAGCTACTAGGCCTGGGAACACAGAGAGAGCAATTGGCCAGCAGAAACTGTGAAGGAAGGAACACTTGACTGTTATCCATTATGTGAGTTAGTGTTGGTTGTTGCTGAGACATGCAGAGCCAACAAAGTGTCCTAATTAACCACCTCCTTTGTAACTTCCCCTTTTGGCAGTTGTGGCCCAGGTGAGTTCCCATCCATGCTGGGGTATCCTGAATTTCACACAGTTATTTCTAAGCTCATGAACTCACCCCCCACACATCTGGCTCTGGTAGAAGTCACAGCTGCACCTCAGGCCCCTGGACAAAATGTGCTCTAAGTAACATCCTACTGCACCTTCCATCAGTGATTTTACTAATGCTCCCCCCTTTAAGGAGCTGTTTCTCTTTCCCAAGATAATCACTGCAATCCTCTATTTTAATACAGAAGTTACTGAGGCAGAGAAGAGTAAAGTGCAGCAGCTCTGCTATTTAAAGCCTCCCTTGGTGCAATAGGTCATTCTCCCATACAGGCAGTGGGTAGAAGAGTCTCCTCTATCTGTGCATCTCAGGGCAGGAAGGAAACTGGAAATAAATACTATAAATGCTTTATTATCCTGAACTGAAATCAATAAACTATGAACAGTTGTAACCTAATTTACTAGCAAACAGAACTGAAAAGATATCTGACAAAGCTTTTCATATACATTAAGAGCCATCAGATTGTAATTTTAGGTCAATATTGAGACACACAATGACCTAGAGTAAAATGATCCATATACCATTACCGATTTACTCAGTTGCCCAAATTAGCTCAGTAAATTCTAACTTGCATGAAAACTTTCATGAATTATTAAAATAAAAAATAAAGTTAAAGGAAAGAAATCTCTTCCTTGATGCCACTGTCAGCGATATGCACGTGTTGCTCTTCAAAAGCAGATTCTGCACAGAGGTGTAGACTGTGACAAACAGTTCCCAGAAGGGTAGATCTGTGAGCTCAGCCCACGGCACGGGGAGGTGGTGGTCCCTCATACTCCCAAAAAAGAGTCTCCTCTCCAAAAAAGAGCAGGACTGACAAGTGTGTAATTTGGGTGTTTGGTCAGTGGCGCAGCCAAAGCCACTTGAAGTGACATCTCTTCCAGCACTCCCACAGAGATTCCTTGCAGGACAGCAATCCTTGACTCTGGACAAGGCTCGTGCTCTCCTTGCACTAACACAGAATAACAGGTGATATACAAGACATGCAATGCAGTGCATGAGGCAGCAGGAAGGAACAACCCCTGGACCAGTAATTCCTACTCCTGCAGAAAAAGCACTCCCTGAACCAGACAGCTTCCTACAGACAAGAGTTCTGTGCTTAGAGAAGCAGCTGGAATTTCAACCAGAAAAAGAAAACAAGTATTTGTTCAATTAGAGTGGGGGAAAAAAGCAAAACGAGACAACCAACACCAAACTAAGTCTGTGTTTAAACCACTAATACTGGTTTCAATTCTAACAGCATTAAAGATACATAATTCATTATTTTTTATTTCAGCTACCACAGAAGCAAAGGATTTCCATTTACATCACTCAGCTGTCCAGTTTCATTCCCATTTCCCGAGAGGCAAGATAAAAAAAAAAGTCAATCCTCAGACTGAGCAAGCACACTAAGAGTTAACTACTGGGAACAGAAATCAAGCTTCAGCAATTTAACAAGACTGTCCAACTTCACAATTTTGATTGAAAAGTAAGTTTTAGTCAAGATCTGATACACATACACAACTTACAAATTCCTTTGCTTGAACTTCTGCAGTGGATATTCTCTTAAATAAATAAACATGCCATTTATTTAGTTTGGCATTAAGTCCGTTTTATCATTCTCATAAAAATATTGTCAAGGACAAAGCAGTTTGTATGAACCCTTGTTCATATAATATTTACTTTTAAAAACTATTTAGTTTTTGTTGTCAACGTCTGGTCAACTTCCAACTTCAATTTTCAATACATTTTTTAAGTAGCCTGATAGCATAGTCCTGAACTAAAATAATAAAACGAAAAAAAGAGTAAAAGGAAAAGAAATATATTTCTTAAGAGTAGCTTACAGATTGGGGTAATCTCTGCAATTTTGAATTGATGGTAACATTTATATATTAAAAGATCTGCAAAGGAGAGATTCTACAACACACAAATCTCAATGCCTGGAGCACCTCCTCAAGACAAAGACCTGTAGTAACCTAAATAGCAACTGAATTTATGCAAGTGGAATAATCTTTAACTGAAAAGAGTGATTCTTAAACATAAAATAAACTAGTTACATTTCATTTCCTATAAATATGTACAAGGAAGTCTACACACTTACTTAATATCTTGATGGAATCCTCAGTTTTCCAGGTGGGCTGGCTTAAATTTTGAAAGCAGCTTAGATTGCTCATTCAGTCTAGAATTTCTATTTCCTCTGTTCTGCACAGGTGAAAAATCATAGATATGGGCCTCTAAGTCATTTATCCATCTGAAATGTTTTTTTTATAGTCAGTATAAAAAAATTACATGAGGCTACTGGAATATTTTCCAATAATCAAGACTACAAAATTAGGAAATGTCCCATTTAGAAATTGAGTTTTGAGTGATAAGAAGGAAATACAAACTGGTCCATAGTGCCATGCCTCCATTTAGACTGTACTAATGGTAGTTCTGATACAGTGCAAGTGCATCACCAGGCAGATGGTCAGATCAGGGCTTCAAATATATGTGACTTAAAAATTGTAATTCAACATGAAATTGTGACATATCAGTTAATTAGATTTTTTTTAATGAAGAATCAGAATGCTTTTAAAAGTTATTTTTCTGTATAGAGAGATTTGTCCATGCTTCCTAAGAATTCCAGAAATTAGATAAGTCTAAGGATAAGTCTACTTATCTATGTAGAACCAGGCTAATCCTCACTTTGCGAGAAAACATCATTTATCAGAGGGACCAAAAGCAGATTTCCTTATCATTCCCACTAAGAATTTAGCGAGGAAAAGTGTCATATCATGAAAAACACCCAAAATTTCTACTAAAACACAAGATTACAAACGCTGTGCTCAAGCTCCACCAAACCTCTGTGATTCACATGAGAGCCTGGTACAGACAAATAATAACAGAAAAAGGAAGAACAACGGAAAAGTATTCGGGGCAGCAGAGTTTTGCTGCAGATCAGGGTGTGCATAATAAAACCAGTAACACAGGAGGTGTCCAAAACAGATTCAATGGGCAACTAGGTACAAAATTTGTAGTGCAGCAGGTGAAACTAGAAGATTTTAAATAAACAAATAATTAATAAAAAAAAAGCCCTCAACAATTAAAGGTCAGAGTATGACGCACACATTTCACAGCAGTGAAATGACAAGGTTACAAGACTTTCTTTTTCCCTGTTTGTAATCAGAACTTCCTTAACAGTTTGGGGGTTTCAGCTACTCGATTTTGACCCATTTTTGTGCCTGAGCTTTTATAAGCTTCTTAATTTTGACTGTTCCCCAAAACCCATCTGCACTTCTAAAAACTATTCTCCTTTTTTCTCTTGGTTTCACAAATTCTAGGTGGAGTGCATTTGCAACGATCTACAATCCTCCTTATAAATGAATCCAGCGTGCGGCAATAGCACAGATTTTCAGAATTCATCTATTCCTCATGCACATTTCCAAAATTACTGAAAATTAATGAGTTTCTACTGTGTGCATTTATATGCAGCTCTTTGAAGTAATCATTACTAGCCAAGAAAAGTCAATTGAAGAAATGGATTGATGAAAGAAAGGTAACTAATACACTTTAGTGTATTAGTGTACTTTAGTATTAGTGTAACTAATACACTATAAGTGTACTTTTCAACACTTGTAACCGCAACCCTGGATCCAAAATGCACTAAAATAGAGTAAATTCCATATCCAATGAGTCATGATGACCAAAATGATGAATTTCTAAGTATGCTGAACATGCCTTAAAAAGTGGAGTCTAAGGACTTTTCTCCTCTGTAAGGTAATTTTTTTTCCTATTAAGACTCAATTCCCTTTTGTCCCAAAATAAATACAATTTTACACACAACTGAGTTTATCTGCCTCAAATCGATTAAAACATTGAAATCAATCTTAAAAAAAAAGGTATAGTTAACCAATCTGATTATTACAAGTCTTGTAGGAACACAGATGTGCTGAATATGAAATTCGCTGCTTGAAAGGTACTTTGGAAAGTGTTAGGCATTACTAGAATGCTTTCAAAACATGTGCAGCCACTTACAAGAAGTGTTCAGGAGCTTCACCCAGTTTGAAAAGAAGTGCTTTTTCACAGCAATAGTTTTATAGTAAGTCTTTTTAGGCAAATTTCAAAGAATGTATAGTGCACATAATTTAAACTGAATTCACCTATAATTCAGTATTTGACAGAGCTAATGCTTAATTGTTTCTAAGGAGTCTGCAAACAAAAATATTTCTTCCTTTATTACCCAAACATTTCACTAAAATTATATTTTGCTTTGTTTTCACATTGAGGATTGAATTTGACACTTTAAAGGAGAAAAGCAGCTTGTGCTGCTTACTGTGCTTCTAATTATTGTACTCACAATTTTCTTTGTTTTATATCAGAAAGAATTTAATGAGACCTACATTTTGAAATATAGCACTACTGCTGTAGAAGAGGCTTTCTTCCAACAAATTCCTGTTCACCATCCAAGCAACTCAGAGCATTTCTGACCAATGAGTTAACCCCAGCAGCATGCAGGTTTGAATCCAGATGTGGACACAAAATCCAGATGTTCTCCAAATCCTACCACAGCTGTTTATTGTTTCCCTCTCAAGTGTTTTAAATCTTACCTTCTCTTATATCAGATACCAGAAGCTATTTTCTGTTTAACAGTGCAAGGTTAATAAACGCTTTTCAAATAAGTTCATAATCTACTGTGTAGATCTTCAGAACCAGTTTTATCTTCTTCACACAAAGATAATGACGATTATCTCTGCAGTTCCCATAAATCACTTCACCACCACTGAGTTGATGGAGATATGTTGATTTGCATCAGCTGGGGATTCTGCCAATTTCTGCCCCAAGCAGGGGTAGAATCATGACTTTCAAAGCTCTTTTTCAGTGAAAACACAAAGCTGCATGACGGTAAAAGCCTTGGTTTTGTCAAAAATTTGTCTGCATTAAAATTCAAATACACCACTTAAAATTTCAGTCAACTCATCAGAGTACACATTACAAATCAGTTAATTCTAAATTTCTGAGCAATGGTGAATAATAAAATCTCCATGTCCCTGAGCACATATACCACCATCCCTCAATATCTGTGACTCTGTGCTTTGTATCTCCAAAGCTGTATGTTCTTTTGAAAGACCATTATGAAGGACTGCCAGCAATTCCACCTGCACATGGACGATGAAATAGAAATGAAAAATAAGATATAAGATTTGAATCCAGAACTTGTAATGCTTCATCACAAAACTTGAAATTAGTTGCGTTAAGGTATTTCCAAAGAGACAAGGACCAACACCCCGTCAAGTTGGTGAATATTTGCATGCAAGCATCAGCTTAGTTTCCATTTGAATCCAAAAGTTTTGCCCCTCATTTCCCCTTACATATGACGTATACTAACATTCAAATGAAGAACGCTATTTTTTCCATTATGAACACAAGAAAATGGGAGAATAAATTCTACAGACAGGGAAGATAGAATGGGAAAATATATAGTAATTTACAATGGACTAATCAAACAGCATGTGTCATGTTTTTATAACCTCCCATAGACCTCCAAAGGCAATTATAGCAGAGGAGTTTTCAGAGTTACACCCGACTGAGATGGAAAGGTCTGTGTACATCAAATATTAAAAACAAAATCACTATAAATAACCTCTAACTGAAGCACAGCCCCAGTGACAACTAACATTCTTTTTTTCTTTTTCTCTCATTTTTGCCCCCTGACACTGCAGTGTGAAGACTGCAAAAGAAAAGATAGAATATATATCTATAGAATGAACTGAAAATTTCCAATTCTCGTGATGTTACCAGTGAGGGAGATGTACAGCCATGTGTGTGGCCATTATCTTCACATTCCAGTTTCTTTACTGCATCAACAAATATAATTGAGCAGAAAACAGAGCAGTGTTAACTACAATACAATCCTGCTACATAATTTGTAAAAAGACATTTGATTTTTAATACTATAAAAAGGCTATTCCATATCTCTCCTAAAATATTTGTAAATTACATCACAGATTAAGAGCTGGCCCTAACTATCTGAGCACCACTTGATACTTGCTTTATGTTAATAGACACTCTCTTGAGTAGCTGTGCTTGAATATGTTATAAAGAATAAAAGGAAACACCGTTTAGCAGTGTTTTTAAAACCGTGAGAAATTTCCATAATTTGTGACACTCGACAGATTTTGATAGTATCTCACATTGATTTTTATGTTTCCAGATGACAATCATTACACTTTATCTGCAGTTTGAGTAGTGGAACCTAACCTCCTAATTAGGATGAAAAACTGCTCCAGTTGCAACCCCAGTAAGTCACAACAAGTCAATAATTTTAATAAGAATTAATTTTAAAAACTCTACAAGGTTGTAGTGGAAGTTATTCTGGCATGTCTATTGATTAACACTTGGTATTACATCCCATAAAGGACTCATTAAATACAACATCAATCTAAATGCAATATTTTGGTATTTCTTAGAATTATTTTTTTTAATATATATTTTACTTACTAGAAAGCATAAGAAAATACAACAAAGCACTAACAGATTATTCAGGTAAAGTACCTTTTCGATTGGTGTGCTGGCTTCACACTGCACTTGAGAGCAATATGAAGGATTAATTCACTCTATGCTATACTCAAACTAAAAGGATGTATGACTGAGAGCTGGCATTTCTCTTATTTGTCAGCATCAAATGTCCTGACAGATCTCACAAATTTCCGAACATAAAATATCTAGTTGCTGCCACATCCAGAATCAGTCATGTCTTGATTACTGTGGCCCTCTTTATTATGATCCCACAGATATTCTTCCTTTTAGAAGTATGTAAATCTGGGATATGTGCACTAATGCCACGAAGAGATTTCTTCATTTTCCTATTTATGTTTAAATTTGAAAGAACAGTAACAATACTAAATGCAAAATTTGATTTTTGAGAGCTGCTGAAATAGTAACATTTATTAACATGGCATCTACCTAGACAAACTTGGAAACCATTAATATTAGCTATAATATAATTATATCCATTTAACAAAAAAGCTTTTACTAGTCCTGTTTCCATTTGTCTGAATTAAAAAGCTTTTTATGTTAATATCAGAGGTTTACCATGTAAGGACTGCCTTTTTTTAGCAGAGACATTTATACTCTGACAACAAGGTTGGATGGAAAAATGAATTTCAGTGAAAGCCCGAGAGTGATGCTGCTGTAACTCTCTGACGCTGCTCAGAGCTGTGAGCTGATGCTAGGTGGCAGTCCTGTGTAATTAAACACCAACCACTTCCCTGCATCTCATCCACTCCAGGCATTTTTCAAAACAGCCAACTCGAACATTTTGAATAATAATTTAAACAACAAACACATCTCTTTTTTTTCCCTTTACTTTCACCTCTTCAGAACTTCATTCCTTATACACAAAAGGTCTCAAAATTAAATTTCCTTTTCATAAACCCGTGTTCTAGCACAGCACTGTTATAGGAAACAGCTCACAAAACAGGAGGCAGAATGCAGTACTACACCCCATGCTCTGGTATTGCACAATTTCTAACTTCTGTGTAGGTTCTGACCTCGCTTTTCTCTGTATCTCAGAAACAGAATTAGCTCGTGTTTGAGGTATCTACTGCCAAAGCCTGTTTTAGTCTCCAGATGTATTTGATTGAAGCGCTCACTTTAATCATTTGATCCCTTTAAATGCTACTGCTTTTAACAAGTTACATGTTCACCATGGAGTAGTTACAATTATTTGTAGCTACCACAGATAAAAAAAGGTTACACCTATTTTCCTAGACAAATTTTTGGGAACGTGTCTCACTTTGTACAATTTTATTTCTAAAAGGAAAACTTGTTTGGTTCCCACCGTCGCTTGGATTACAAGTCCAAAAGGTTTGCCAAGTAATGCAACTCAGCCTCCTGCAAAAGCACCACTGACACAGAGCTGACAGGGAAAGTTTCAGCACAGGGATGACTACAATAAATGTAAAAACAAACCATGTCAATTATAGTCAGCTTATTCCACAGTGAGAACTACTTATATATTATACAACGTATGCAAATAATATAGTGAGGTTTCTTTCTCATTTAAACATGCACCCAAACGGGGAGGCAGAAGAGATCTTACTGTAATATTAACACAGTAACAACATAGTTGTTTTCACTGTGATACAGACATTTAAGCACCCAAGAATCACTGATTATGCATGAAGAGGTATCAGATCTCTCCTCCCGGGTTTTCCTAATGATGCACATACATTTACTGTATTCATTACAGAGTACTGGCTGAGACGTATGGAGTCCCAACTAAATAAAAAAGCAGAGCAGTCGATTAAGAGGCCTCAAAATCACAGCACAGAGACTTGTACATGATAGCAGGAAGATGTGGCTGCTCCCTCACTATAATGAATAAACTTGTCCAAAACTTCTCGAGTCACGTTGCAAACGTATCTGATGTCAGTGGGGGCCCTCAAAAACAGTTTTTGAATGTGACTGACCTTACCCTCCGTTTCTAGGAGGTTGATTTGATGTTCTAGGATGCATATCACATGCTCCTTCTTTCCAGGTAGCAGAGACATCACTCCATATTTTAATATTCAAACATTCTATTTATTTTGGACATTTCTAGTGCAGAATGTGGACACTCTGGTGTCCAACCATACCTACAGAATCCTCAACAATGATAGAGTCTGACTGTTTCCAATACACACATTGGTTGCTCCTAATTCTACAACACAGTGGTAAGAAACCAACTGTGTCACTGGAACACCGGAAGAACTACCTACCCTGACACTACTTACCCACAACAACAATTTAATCTGCAGAAGTGTTAAATAATATGGTAGTTCTATTTTTGTGTATCATATTAACACTTGCACACAAGAGTGCAAATTTCTGCAACTGTGGTTTGTCACTCAGTAATGTGACTGCCAGAATTCTTCTAAGGCACATGAGGAAAGTTACTTAGGAACAACAAAAAGAGGTTTGTAAACAATGCACATCTGCTGTAGAGCTGAGTCAGTCCTGTAACGCCTGGTGTTGTGCCACCCTGCCGAACGAAGGCTTGAGGAATTCAACTGCAGCTGGGAACATTTTTCTCAAAAAACTCATTTCCTCTCACTACTCAAATAGTAATTGTGGCCCCTGTGGCCCTGCAAAGACCAAGGCTCTGCATTTCAATCCAGCATCTCAATCCAAATCATCAGAAACAGAACTCAGCTAAGGAACACTGGAGCTCTTAAATCCTGTATAATGGGATCCTATGCAACAACACTTTCTTCTTCTCTTTTAACAGCTTTTCTAGATCCTTCCCACTGAATCATAATCACTTATTTTCTAGTAAAAGGTTAAAGCCTTTCTGGAAATGACAGCAAGCCAACGTAGTGTGTTTTTTTTTCCACAATGCAACAGTTTATAATTGACTGCTTATGTAGTAATTGCTCTATTTATAGAGATTATTTGCAAGAGAAAAGTGATTGACATCACCTGGTATTAATGATAGAGGGTTTATTTCACATTTAAGACCTAAAGCTTCTACATAAATTATTTTCCCTTCCTATGATGCTCATGTTCCACACGAGTCTTGGGAATATATGTATGAAATTACATGCCAGACTTATCTTTTATACATTACCTAACAAATTTTACTATTCTTTCAAAATTATTTTTACAGACTTTCTGTAACAGCCTAAGAAAGACTCTTCCCAGTCACTTCGTGCAGCAACACTTAAGTAGTTTGGATCTCTGCCTTTTGAGCATCCATGTTGGCAGTGCTGCTTTTCCTGTAAGTATTCCAGTGCAGTATGGATTACACATCCTTTAATTTTGATGGACTCAAGCTCTGATGTGCAATTGAGCAATAGCATTTGTGTATGACAGAAAGCAAGTAAGACAATTGGCAAAGAAATGAGGGATGGAGAGAAGATCTGAGAAGATCCAAGAAGATCTTCCTTCTCTAAGCTCTGGGTCTCCAGTGGAAGATGAAAAATGTAGCTGGAAAAAAAAGAGTTAAAAACCCTAATAAAGTATTATAGCCTTATATTCTCCAGCAAGATGGGTTTGAACAACAGGAAAAGTAAAGTGACAACACTGATCAAAAAGTATTTCAGATTGTAACTAACAATTACATTTACCTCTCATATAATTTTATTGAAGTCAAGTGAGAATAAACAGTCACTGTGTAAGAAAAAGCTGTTCACAGAAGGCTTATAAAATTGTAGTGTAATTCATCTATTTATTAAAAGGATAATAAAGACCATGGCCTTTGAATTATTATGAACTTATATTTCTTTTCCATGCTTTTGTTCTGGAACTGTAGCTTATTGGCATTTTCAATGCAACACAAAGCCACATATTGTAGAAATGACTGAAAATATTTTCTGTCCTTCATTCATTTGTTGAATTACTTTTTAAGAGATGAGAGTTGCAATATGATTACACTTAATCCCTAGCAACACCTTCTTCCTAGAGCCCAAACCTATAAATGAAAGAAAATACTCTGCTTTTATACAACACAGTTGTTCTTCCACATCAAAATGGCACTTAGGTTATTGCTAAATAAATTATTAAAATAAAAATCAAAGACAGGGATTTGCACTTGTGTGGCACTGTCATCTTAATGCCATTACAAACCAAAACCTTCCATTTTGGGAAGCTACACTGGGATGCTACAGGAGGGATTGATAAGAAGACTTGTACAAAGCTTACAAACTTAATTCAAGGCTTAGCTTCATATTTTACAAGGTACTTAGGAAGTACTAACACCTCTGTTGCTCACAGCAAACCTTTGAAATTTATCAAGGAGATAGCCAAAGGGTTAAAGAAAACATGCCTTCGCCCCTTACGAGAGTTTATTTAGTTTCAGCAGGGCTTTAGCACAGAATTTTGCTTCCCCTCTGCACCCCTGTCCCTTGGCTCGCACAGATGATGTCAGCACAGCAGCGATAATGGTCATTTAGAACGAACCTTCTCAAGACAGGTCCCCTCTCTGCTGCTGCAACCGAGGCCCTGGGAATGCAGAGTGGGTACAAAGAGAGAGAGATGGAGGGAGCAGGAAAACACTTCCCACAGAGCTGCTGCCTTCTCCTCATTTCAGATGTGAGAACTGAACTTGCAGCAGCAGCTGGAGCAGCTGTCCTTCCTCCTCCTGCTCCAGACAACACACACGGGAACCAGGACCTAGAGGGACCCTCTGGATATCCCCTGAACTGGCACCTGCACTCCAGCCCATCACCTGCCTTCCTGCCATGCCAGCCAGCCTCACACCAGCTCTGCCACACAGAAATTCAAGGGTTTGATGCGCGAAGAATTCTGACAGGGTTTATTACAAACGTGTATCTTAGACTGGACTGTGCTTGTGAGACTTTCCTTAAAACCAGCTTATAAGCACTTCCACACATTGGCTCTTATTTACACACAGACATACTCAATCCTAATGAACCAATGAAACTCCTCAGGATGTTTTTGGTGGTTTTAAACATACTGTGAGCATTTTTCAAGATATACCATAACATTAAAACCCTCTAGTTAGTTGAAATTTATTTTCAAAAAACCAAGAAAAATTACTAGGTCTAAAGCAAAACATCTAAAGATGCTCTTTAAAAAGTTAAATATGCTTCATGACTCTAAGCCAACTATTAATTCCATAAAATTAAAAGCAGACAAAAGAATTTTAAACCGAAGGAACTTGAAATCAAGTTTGTGAGTATTGGCAAGCCATGGAGGAAAATCTTTGCCTTCACCTCTTTCTACACTTTTTTTTTTTTTTTATTTTTTTTTTTTTTTTTTAATCCTAGAGGCAATTTTCATCCATTATTCTGCATGGAACCAACATCCATTATACAAAGACAGTGTCTTAATCAAAATGACTTCTTATACAAGTCTATTTAATAAAAATTCATTGTTTTAATCTAGTAAGTGTAATAGTAATGAAAACTAAATTATGTCTCTTTATTAGTCAGTTACTGATGCTTCTCTGCAGCTTATAAAACTAGTTCTCTTAAAGATGAATATATTTTAAAGCACCATAAAAAACTCAATGGCATTTGCTAATGGAACAAAAACCAGTTAGGCCAATACCATGGATTGGCACTACTGTAATGTGACCGACACACCACCACCACATTTTCTTACACAAAAATGACTCTCACACAACTAGGAGGTTTAACAGATTTAAAAATAGCTTAAGAGGTTTAACAATAATATTATTGTTTGACAAATATCTATGTAACTTGGAGTGAGGAGGCATCTTGTAGTCGTATGTTGGAAGGATATGCTTTATCTGAAAGAGCTTTAGAAAAATATTCTCTGCAGCATATGCTCATTTCTCAAAAATTAAAGTTTTTAATAAATAAAGAGCTGAATGCTCACAGCTGTTAAGAAAAGACTGGAAATGCAGTCCAAATTTTCCATAGATCAGTGGAAAACTTCACCTGGAATGACACCCACTGGAAAAAAAATTCTAAAATCTCTGTGAGACCTCTAAGCTTCTCCCCTCACGTAGATTTCTCGTTCAGACGGACACCCTCATGCAGTAGTAGAGACATGATTTCTTTAATCTCCATTTGAACTCTGTTCTTCAGATGAAACCAATTTCTTGGACTTCTTCCAGAACACAATCCTACAGATCTCCTAACGCTTCTCAGACTCTCAGCCCCACTACTTGCAAATGCATTGAAGCAACAGACCAAACTCTAATTTGCACCTTCAAGAGCTTCCCTATTGGAAGCCTGTGTCCAGCAGCGTATCCAAGTAACTCAAAGCACATTTTTCCTAACAAATTTATTTATTCGAACAATCAAAACCACAAGGGTCTGCCTTCATTCCCACCAATATATCCCAGAACTCTTCTAAAGTTACTGCCTCAGAAACATGCCACCTAGGCCTGTTCTCAGTCTGCCTGCCCCCCTAACTAGGCCATGCTCCCCACTTAGGGAAAAGTTAGTTGCTGCTTAACATTTATCTTTATCTCTTGCCCTCAGCCTTTGTGTACAAAGTGTGTGGCACTGGGACACAAGAAGAAAAGAAGAAACAACTAATTACTGATCTAGTCATGGCCCTAGATAATCTCTTGAAACTGTTTATCCTGAGACATTTTATCTCTAGACATTGTTTAATTCATTAAGAAGCTGAAAAAAATTAAAGCAATTTATTATAAAGCAAAGTCACTGAACCACACTTGATAAAAACAGAAGTGCAGACCTCTCCCACATCTGTCAGAATAAGCAATGCAAATAAAGGCCAGAGTCACAAGACAAAAAGCAACGTCTGAGACAAAGAGCAGTGTGCTTATCTCGGGCCTGCAAAAACCACCAGCACTTCTTTGGCGTTGATGCTCCCCATCCATAAAAGCAATGCTTTACCTGCTGGTGTAAACTGGAGGTGGCTGAAGTCCCTTTTAAACGTGCTTTTTTATTGGGTCTTCTCATCCCTGTCATCTTTCCCTGCCAAGTCTCCTCATTGCCAAGGACAGTGGCTCAACTTTGAGAGTGGTGGTGAGATCTTCTGGGAGATGATGCCATGGTACACCAATATCCTTCAGCAACCATCCAAAGTTACTGCCTCAGAAACACAGCACACAGGCTCGTTTGCAGCCTGCCTGCCCTCCTAAGCAGGCCATTCTCCCCATTTAGGGAAAACTTGGCTGCTGCTTAAGAAATTTTTGCACCTTTAAGAGCTTCCCTATTGAAAGCCTGTGTCCAGCAGCGTATCTAAGTAACTCAAAGCACATTTTTCCTAACAAATTTATTTATTCAAACAATCAAAACCACAAAGGTCTGCCTCCATTCCTACCAATATCTCTCAGCAACCATCTAAAGTAATCTGCCTCAGAAACACACCACACAGGCTTGGTTTTCGTCTGGTTATGCTAGGGTATGAACAGCATTTTAACACTTATATTTGTTTAGAAGTCTTTCCTTCCCTAACTGCTTTATTTTTTTCCAGGTCTGCTACCACCTGCAATTGCCCATTACCTACAAAGCCTCCACTAGATTAGAGCAGCAATCTCAAACTTCTTTATATGCCTAGCTTTAGATTTCTTAAATTTGAAAGAATCAAATGAAGCCACACTCTTCCGGTGGTATCAAATGCAATAGGGAGAGGTGATTTTGACCCCTTTCACTGAACTCCAAGGGAGAGGAAAGGAGAATTTACTTTCCCTCTGCAGGGAACTGCGGTGCTTAATGGCTGACAGAAATGTCTCAGAGCTCCCTCCCTCGCTGTGCTAAACTGTGGTAGGTAGCTGTGGTGGAGCTGTCGTCATCTAAGGACATAAGCAAGACAAGGAACAATAATGGCTATGATCAGCCCAAACTGCAGGTTTAATAAAACAAACAAACCCTACCCAACTTTGGCAAACAAGCTGTGATTTTCAATGTCTTTCTCATTTCTCTTGCAACTAAGAAGCTGTCACTGAAATTTCAGCCCCATGTCCAATAATATTTAATGCTCTTTCACTTTCCACTATCGACTTATAAAAATGCATATTTTCTTTCAAACACAAGCTAAACCTTGACATTTATAAGCATTCAGAATCAGGATCTTCTCAAAATCCAATATGAAAAGCATTTGTGTTTCTCAAGACACATTGCTGGCAGTCAAATCTGTGGCTACTGACAGCAGTGCTCTATGACAGAGTAATAACTACGGTGTATGACTACATACATTATTCACACTAAAGTAATATTATCAATTACAATCAGAATTCATGAAGCTCTACAAAATGGCAGATCAAGATGATTTAAGTGCCATTTTACATCCTAATATTTACAAGCTAATGCTTCACAAAATGAGCGGGATATAGTCGGTAGTACCACATCCACTTCCTGTGGAGGCACTAGTTAAAGCACTCCTAACTTTTACGTTAAGATAATAGTTGAAAGGTGTTGATGGTTTTAACATACATCCTTTTATTCAGAAAGACTTCTAATTCTGAATCTTGGCTCTTTGTTTTAAATCAGGGATGTATTGATTAACTGTGAGACTGAACATATCTCAGCGGTGGCTGAGTCGGGTATCCACTATGGAATTAGGACAGCTAAACACTGGAATCGATCCTCTCATTGTAAAGCCACAGCTGCTGTGGCAAGCAGTTTCTCTAAGCTATTAATTTTATTATTAGCACACCTGGAGACACTGTTTCCCTGAGGGGAAAGCAATTCAATTGTGTGTGCTGCAACAACTAGTGGCATATGATCAATGAGACAGCTGGGACCACAAGCTTTCTCCTGGAGCTCGGGGTGGCTATGACAAAGTAGTTTGTAAAGCAGTGACAATACAAACTAATATTGCTTTATGTTTTATGCACCTCATTGTAAGCACATAGCTCACAGTTTCCAGTGTCTGGCACATTTAGGCCTTTCTGGAGTAGTTCACCAGTCTCAGTCCTCCAAAGGCCTTTCCCCATGACATCTGCTATCAATTGACCACTGACTCCTTCCATCCTTCCCCTGTGCCCCAAGGCAGCAATAAACCACACGGCCTTGAAATGCAACAGCAACACATGTTTAACATAGAGGAGAAAGACTAATTACAAGTTTCTGCACATTTGGTTCTATTTCATAAGCACGTTAATGAACAGACACAAAGCCCCACAGGCCGGGCAGCAAAGCACCATCTATAACTCACTTTCTAATCCCAAAATTACTGATACGTCTCAAAAACTCTGATCCAGCAATACTTATAATTTAGTCAATATTTAAATGCACGAGTCAGTAGAAATTAGCAGGAAAGGAAGATAAAACATGCTCCACTCAGGTATTACAGGCATATATAAATGATGCACCAGCAGCTCCACACACCAAAAAACTCAAATTCACACTGGAAGGACAAACCAACCAAACCCCTCATGAAAATAAGATGAAGATAATGCTGCATCTGATGGAAGTCACAAAGCTCCAGTACCTCCTGCAAAACTTTCAGGAGCTTTGGATCCTTAGTCTGTTTGCTTCTGAATTGCCATAGTAGTGAAAGCAAGTTCTGTGTTGTGAAACCTTGTAAGAGACGATACACATGTTGCAAAGACCTCAAATTAACAGAAACACTTCGCATTTAAGACTTCCTAGAAATTTTATGTCAGTTGGCCTTAACACCTTTGACTGTGGGGTTTTGCAACTCAGCCATGTTCAAGCCCTCCTTGGTCCATCCATTCACAGTCCACAAACCTCTATTCTCCTACAGGCTGGCTATCAAGGATACAACCACTCTGTTCCATGTAATTTCCATTTCAGATTTTGATTAGAAAACATTGATTGTGAGTACAATGAAAAGCCCAGTTTTTAATGATGATTTAAGTATGTTTAAAATTAACCTATCATTATTGCCACTTCTGCAGTAAAATCATTGTCAGCCTTCTGTATCCATGTCTAATTTGTGCAATCAAGAAATGAAGAGACTTGGGACTCACTACTCTGATGCTGACAAGCTATTTCACAGAATTTTTGAGCCATATTTCCCAAATCAGTCAAAGCATCTCAATGACTAACCATGGAAAAGAGGTGTCCTAGTCAGCAGAAGCTGTAACAGAACCAAGACATAACCTTTATTCTTCAGCTTCTACTATTTTTAAAAGTGAAATAAAGTAACACCTTTGTCAATCACTATGCAAACGTAGAAAATTGAGGGTAGGGTAGGGTGGCGTGTGGGTGTTTGTGTCTAGAGGAACCTTCTAGTTAACTTTAGTTACTTGAACTTTGGGATCTCTGCCTCAAGAAGAATTTTTCTGTACAGAAAAGCTATGAGATGCCTTCATTTCAGAAGATTTGAGACTGCACAGTTGTACAGCCAAATACAAATCTTTAACCACCAAGCTTGACCAGCAGAGTTAGTACAACCACCCACACAGATCCTACCCCTAGTATGTGGCCACTCAAACCAGGATTAAAGGCAGAACAGTCTCACAGCTGTGTTTCACAGGATTCACTTTTCCCTGTGCCTAGAAAGTATCTTTTCTATTTTGCTTTCTAGCTCACCACTTTTGCCAGCTTTCCCCCATGTGAATATCCCCAGGAAGGTTGGCCTCTGCTCTCACTTCTCTTCATGACTTAGTCCTAGATTTTCACAAATTTTTTTTTAGTCATCCAACATCTATGTCAGGTATTGAACATACACTTTAATGTGTACAACTCACTGACAAAGTATTTTACTAGTGATACCAACACTTACACATTTAACTACTTCTTGAAATCTAAATCAGTTAATAGTCCAAATTTAGCTAGCAGGGATATTAACTACTCCTAAGAATGTGGTGAATTATTTACTGAACACTGGACATTAAATTTATTAAAATGAATAAAAATACATTTAAATCTATTTGCACTGGAAATATTATTCCTACATTGTAACACTACCATTTCTGATCTTCATGTGTTTATATGATGACAAAATAGTAAATATCTTACATATTGCAGGGTATTTTTACTTTAAGCCCACCTTACCTTAAACATCCAACATATGTGCCTGCTTTTAGAGGTGCTGGCCATTCCTATGTGAAAATCTGTCTAAAGCAGGATTTAATTCAGAAAATGAGGAAAGGTAACATGATTTCAACTTGGAGCTAGTAGATTAGCTGGATTGCAGCTTAAATAATACTGTTTTACTCCACAAAAAATTGCTGGATATAGTTTGGAATTTTAAATGAAACAATAGATTTCTTCTTGAAGTAGAGAACTGCACAAAAATATATCAGAAGGCAGTTATTAAAAAGTGATCAATTAATCACATATATTACATACATATGTATGTTAAAGGTATAGTTTCTGATGGAGTACCTGAAAAAGTACACGTGAGCATTTTCATCCGCCCATGTTAGACAACATGATTTAGAGCAGTGGTGGCACAACAGTTCCTGGAGGCACAGTGCCAAACCTCCACTGGTAAATTTTAAGCTTTTTGAGTTGCAGACTGAAGCCCGGCACAGTCGGTCATGGCTGTCGTGAATGAACAGAAACCTGGGCAAGAAAAATTTTGGCTGCTTTAAATACCACACAACTTCCTAAATCTTACACTATATTTGCTATTTTTCTTATCAAATAGGAAAGGGAATGTCTAAGAAAATAGTTTTTCTAAAACTAGTTAGAACAAGACCAGTTTTTAATCTACCAAAATACAGGCATAATGTCCAACTTGATCCTATGAGAGGAGAATGCAATTCTCCTTGAGATCTATCACGTTGAGCTCCTAACGAGGCACACGTTCAGGGGTATATTTGTCACCCCTCAAAAAAGTAAAATTCTCACTGCATTTAGGGAGAGCTGACTGCTGCTTTCCCAAGTTATGTCTCTTTGGGATGCATGCCAAGTGTCTAAGTGGCTGCACAATAAAAGTGCAGCAATTACTTCTCACTTTTGCTGGAGAACCAGCTCAGGACCTGTCACGACACAGTGTTCACCTGTGCCAGGCAAAAAAGCAGATACTGACTTTTTTCCTCCCCATGATTCAAACCCCCAACCACTTTACTCTCCTCCGCTTTTTCAAACATTAAATTTAGTGTAAAATTAAACAATTATAATTGTATATTTGAATACTTTCAAATCAATTTACAAAATCATAAAATACACCCCCCATATTTTTACAGCTCTCACAATAATATTGGCTTATTTTTCACCTGCCTTACCGAGTTATTATGTACAAAGAGATGGGGAGAACAATAACATATTGAAGAAACTATATGTTCTCTATAAGGTATATTTGGAAACATATATTTTAGCATTAAAGAAAGATTAAGAAGGAAATGCATGAAATTGTGTAAACGTGAGAAACAACAGTTTGGATTCCTATGAGTATTACAGACTGACTACTATTAACAACAGATACTCATTTATAATTTTTTACTTATCCATGTGTTTGCTGCCTGGTTCTATAGTGTATTCTCACCGGATTTCAAAGCAGACTCTAATGTAGCAGAAATATGACTCTGAGGAAAAGACTTAGAGAAGTAATTTCTACTGAAATGTTGCAAGTGCTGCCCTGACTGACAAGCTGAGTATGCACAATTCAAAGACTAAAAGAGCCTGAACTAAAAAGTACTTGGATGGATGTAGAAAAGTGGCAGCATATGAAAAATTAGGATATTACTTTTAAAAAAAAAAAAAAAAAAAAAAAGGTAAAAGGTAAAAAATAAAGAGAAATATCCCATGTAATGAATATATATATATAATTGAAAGGCACATTCAAACCAAGGAAAGTAAATTCTGGTGTAAATATGCTGCATCAAAAGTCTGATATTACTGTGTGATTACTTGTATTCCATGAAGATATATAATAGTTTCTCCATAAATGACTAAAAAATTAGACCTAATCTAAGAGCATGATTAGTCAGTCACGGCAGAGCAGATGACTTGTGGAAACAGCCTGACTTACCCGGCAATAACCTGGTAAGGTGCCCATGTCTGAAGAGCAAGGAGATGCTCAAGCACACAGGTTTGGTACATTTCTAAATACTTGAAATGAGACAGCTCTCCCCTTGCACACATCTGGGACGTAGTTACACCACTCCCGTGGTCCCAACTGCAGTGATTCTGCTCTTCCACTTTTAAACCTCTGTTTCATTACATGTTCCTCCTGCTATTTCCTACAGATCTAATTTATCTGAGCTACAGAAAAAAAGGAAGCTGAAATCAAGGTACTTTTATTCCCCAAACACATATACATTTTTGGCAATATATAACTAAATTGGTGCATAGTAAAGCTTTGGCACTGTAGTTTCCACTTAAGATTGCCGTAACTTTTTTGTTTATATTACTCCATTAAGGTCTAACATACACTGTCATCAAAGTTTCCTGTCACTGAGAAGCAGACATGCTTAGGACACATGTGAGGATCCATTTAATAACTCAAAACATTATTACACTTTAGTTAAGAACAAGAAGGAAAAGTACTAAACTGGTAGGGAATTTAGGCCAAACCTGATTTCACAAGCTGGAATTTGTCCAAGACACTGTATTTAACACCTTTACTCCTGTGAGCAGTGAGACAGTTCTTGAATGACCACAAGTGGCCAAGACCTCAGTTTTAGATCTCACCTGATAGAGAGGCTAATGAGATTTCCATTTTGCTCAGATTGACAGCCACTACTCCATAATATTTCCGCATCTCCAATCTCTAATGGAACCAAATACCAAAGCTGTGCAAAAATGATAATATGGAACATTTTTTTCCCCCTCCAAATCTCAGAAGCGATTTGACTCAGGGTCAGGGGGAGCTTTAAGTCTATGCATATATCAGTTCTTTTACCTTACCTATATTTTGCAATCCTCGACACACAAACACATACAGGAACATCTCTGAAAGCCACCACATCAGAAAACCCAAAGCATTCTCTCAATATATCATGACTCTAGAATATTTTTTATACAAATTTAAAGGATTATTACTATACTCCTACATAAAAGCGTAATACATACACAATAGACTGGAATGTCTTAAAAGGATGAGCCTTGTGCTACCTATAAATAATCCAGATGGAAAAAAAACCCAAATTGAATTAACCAGAATATCAGAATGGAATAATTATTCAGAGTGCTCCTCTGAAACACACGTATGCCATTGATCCAGTGATTACCACCTCTCCATTTATTAGAAAATCATTAATATTTTTGTCTGCAGTGAGTATTAAATAAAAATCAAACACCAAACCCTAAACACAGTTACATGTGAAGTGCACCCTTTCTTAAATAAACTGCTGAAGCATTGACAGTGGCTTTGGAGCAACTGTTCTACAGAAGTGCTTAACCTGTAAGACACGCACTGCCTCCAGTCTGCTGGAATTATTCCTCTCGGCCCATGCTCTTCACTTGGAAAGCTTTTTTACGGACAAAGGAGGTCAGAAGTACAGATTACTGGACTGGCACCAGTATCTGCCTGTTCACAAGTGTCGTCGTTCACTGCAGCATCTCCCTTACAAATCTGGGAGGGGACAATATGGGAAACAATGTGCCTGGCAATAGGATGGATAAAATTCCTGGTGTCATCTCCTTACTCCCAGCGACTGCCTTTCACAAAGCAACCCAAGTGCACAAGATGTGACTCTACAGCACACATACAACACACTAAGTACTTGAAGGGGGAATAATTTCCAGCCATGGATTAGCAAAACTACTCGTGTGTGGCTTTCTCTAACAATATGAAAAACTAATGGCTTGGTGAAAGGTTCTGGGGGATCAGGAAAGTACTGCACATTACTGTGCATTACCAAATGCAGGCATAATAACACAGCACATTTTTTCCCTAAAGCCTGAGTTCCTGTATTTTAGCAACTGTACCATATTGTGACTATGCTGTATTGTATGACTGGTTTTAATGTGGTGGCATCAATTTAACGATTTTTGTTAAAATTACCACATAATGTGTTTTTATCCAAAGTCTCAATACAGTTTAGTAACTTTGAAAAGCACTGGGGGTTTTCATTTGTTTAGTTTTACTTTTCCAGCACAGTCCTTTTAACTGGCTTACCCAAAACTTTTTGATGAAACAGTAGCAAAAACAACAACTGTCCTGGCTGCAATTTGCCAATCCAAACATCCTAGCCCCCTTTTTATCCCCCTCTGTAAATATTCTCGATTACATTGCAGAGGTAGATAAACAAACCTAAAAATAGACAACAGCCATACTTGGTTTATAAACACTGGCAAAAATGAGTACGTTCTCAGGAACATTTCTCACCTAAGTACCCATACTTGACAGCTGCCTGTTTGAAAGCAGGTTTTGATGCTTGCTATCAACCACCCTTTAAAAAGTTCCAACTAATTAAATTAACAAGGAACTTATCTGTCAGCTACATGTTGCATTTTAAGACAGTATCTCTCCAGTCCACCCTTCCAGGTCTGAGTTCATCCTCAGACTTTAATTAACTCTGCTAGAACTTATCAGACCTGCAATCTGGACCATAAATAAAAGGGAGAGATTTATTAAGGTGTGTTTTTTCTTCACTTAAACACAGAAATAAAATATTTTAATATTATTATGTTCATACTATACAACAATATTATAATAATAATTAGATACTACAGTACTGATTTAATGGTTATGTCATTAGCATCAGAGAATCAAAAGTTTCAAAACAAACACTTCTCTCAATTGCTTCATGATTTTTGTTAAAATTATTTAAGGAAATAGGGAATTCTGCTCTTATTTATTAGTTCCTTCATAGCATACATTACATTTTCTAAGCTCTGTGCATTCCATTCATGTCGCATGTGCATACCAGAGATTTTTTTTTTTTAATCTATTCACTGTCAAAATAATAGAAAAAAATACTGTTACCTGGGGGTTTTGCCCTCAAAATTGATTTTTATAACAACTCATTTAATCTAGAATTTTTTTTTTCTAAAAATATATCTATAGCATATGAAACAAAAAGAACAGTGTGGTGCTAAGCCTGACTTCAAGGACAGTCAATCATCTCTTTGCATTTTATTGCTCCACTACTAAATAGTAACCCATGTAGACAATGTGGTCAGAGTATCACTGCACTGCAATCAATGTGCTTCACTATTTTCATTCTATCTAAAATTGAATATGAGGAATTTTACCGTTTATTCAAGTTATTCATTATAACCACTTTCAGGCAGAAGATTCTAAGATGGAACCATGCTGAAGCAGTAGGAGGGGGTTATTTGAGACAGGGTTTCCTGACAGGTATTTATTTCCTCTTACTCCTGACTGGAGTTTGCTGCCAAGTTCTTCCTAATTCATTGCTGAGTTCCTCATCTGGATAAATCCTCTACGTGACAAGCAGTGTTAACCACAAGAGACAGAATTGACTGAGATCACCAGAGTTTTATTTGCACCTTTATAATTTCCCAGCAGTCTTTGTCATTTTGCTTCCATATCATGAATACAGAAAATCCGTAACTTTCTTATAATACAGGTCACATATTACTTGTTTGCACCTTGCTAGGGAGCACAAGTGTAAACATAATTGTAGTAAGGAAAGTGAAGAAATAAAGACATGTTGGTATCTAGATTTGGTGTGGGTTTTTTGGTTGAAGGTTTTGTGTGGTGGCTTTTTGGTTGTTGTTGTTGGCTTTTCTTTTCCTTTTTTTTGTTTGGTTTTTTGGGGGTTTTTGGTTGTTTTTGGTTTTTTTTTTTAGTAGTGGCTTGTTTTGTTGGTTTTTTTTTAACATTGCTGTTGGTTTGGGTGGATGAGAGCATTCTCTTCAAATCAGTCACTGCAATAACTTTAAGATGAAAACTTTTAGCAGAAAGTGCTTAGGTTTGCCTCAAGGCCAAGCTGTAGAAGAGCTCCTGCCACAGCTGTAAAGGTCTGCAAAGCTGCATTGCCAAGCCTGGGCACTCAAGGACAAAGGCCCTTGGTTCCAGGGACAGCCACTGAGGCTGGGCTGGAGAGAGCATAACAAAATTCCACTACTGGAACCCGAACAGAACAGTCTCCCAATTTCATTTGCTTTTTTTAAATGGCCCCAGCTCTGCCTCAGTAATCTGAAGATAACATGCAGTCCAGTAAGATACAGAATCAAGCCAGATCTACACCACTCGATGCTTTCCTGGTGAATTTCAAAATAGAAATTAAGGTCTGTCGCACTAATGTATTTCTTTATAAGTACCGACCAACGCTGGAAGCAAGAATTTGCACTGCAAAACTGAAAGCCTTCCAGCACTCTTTTGAAAGCCTGGGCTGCTAATGCTCTAACCAAGCTCTAGTGAAAAATGTTATCAACATCTTTGGCAACTGCTGCAGCAATGGAATTGAGTATAGCACAGAAGTGGCAATAACACAAAAATATTTGCAAAAAAAAATTGTGATGGTCTTTGTTAAATTTTAGACAATATTTTTTCACTCCTACAGTATATATAACAAAATTATGACTAAGTAATATATTGCAGAATATGAGGAGAAATGGGAACTTGAATTCTCTAGGAAAGCTGTCTGGTCAAAGTTAAAAATAGTTTTCCTTTTCTAAGCTATGGTTTATATAAAGTTAAGTTGGCCCTATCACTTGCATTCACAGATGCAGGGCTCAAAAAAAAAAAAATATTCCAATAAATGCGAACTTCCACTCTGTGGATTTTTTATCATGCATACACTAAAATGCCAACAATATGTCATACCTAAGAAACATCCTTTTATCCTATTTTAAAGCCAGTATTCAAGTTAAATGGTAAGGCATATCTCTTGATCTTGTTTTGTAAAGGTTGCACTTGCTACAGGCTTAACACAACTGTGGGAGAGGGTATGGAAAGGATCGATAAAGCAGCATTACCCTTTGTGATAGTGAATCTCTGCAGGACAGTCCAGCTTAACTCTGTTGCCTGCACTTACACTTCACACTTTCCCACTGGGAGAATAGGCTAAAACACAGTGATGGACTTACAAGGCAAGGAGAGGTGTATAAAAATCCCCCTCCTGTTCCTGCCCTACAGTTGCTACCTTGCTGTAAATGTCATAAAACAAAAAAAATCCGTTAAATTACAGGGTTTGTTTATTAAGACAAAAAAAACATTCCCAAGCCCTGCTGAACACAGGCCCTTGCTTCATCACACCGTGCAGATGCAATAGGTTATAATTTTCATTTTAACAGCATGACACATACACACAAAAAAAAAAGGCAGCAGAAGTACACCATGAATATCACCAAATGACAAATCTCTTCGGTGCTACAGAAGCATCAAACATGAAAGAATTTCTGTTTCAGCACAAACTGGGCTGTTGGAAATCACGTGAGGGTGATCTGAGCGTGGCCACTGGGCTGTGGTGATGACAAGTTCTCTGTGGGAGAATCTGACTTACAAGTAAAGAGGGTTCTTGCTGTCTGAAAACAGATCTGAAGAGACAGGGGTATTTTGGGCACAAAGCAAAGTAAACAGCTTCAATTATAGGCAGTAGAATGGGAAAGCCACAGGCACTTAAGTGGGTCAGACATAAGATGAAGACTGGAACAAAGTCAGCAGAGAAGAAAAGAGGAGGATGTTAAAAACAGAAAGTTTTAAATACAGTTTAGAAGAAAAGTTTCAGAAATTAGGACGAGTGTTTTAAACTTGAGTCAGACATGAAGGGTCTGTCAGGTAGAGGATACAAAGGTGGAGATGACTTAGCTATTACAGTAGAAAGAGAACCTGCTTTTAATACACCTAGAGATTGCTACATAATCACATTGCAAAGCACTAAAAAACATTGGTACAAAGCCTTACACCAGAGCCAAGAGGCGGTTGTGTAATGGTACTTTATCAAATGTGCTAAAAATATAAATAGGCACATACAGAAACAAAATCAGCTATCAAAATCTTGTGCCTTTTAAAATTTAAGCATCCTAGAACAGATTACAGCAAGCCACTTGTACAGTGTGTCCTTGAAAAGTGACACATAATGTGTGGTTTATATTCTCACAGACTATTTGGAGTTTTAGATCAGAAACTTCTTTTGAGTTTCTCTAAAATGGTGCAAGCTAATAAAGAATTAAAAGTGGAAGTGATGTAAGCATGAAATTGGAAGCCGAAGAGTTAAACAGGTGATAGCAGCAAGTGGAAAAAGTAAATTATTCATTTGGAGACTGAGACAGACAAATGCCAAAGCAGTTTACATAAAAGGTGGCATGGAAGTAACACCAATTAACTCCAGAGGCCCTAAAACTACCCAGTCTGGTTGGAAAGATACCATATAAATTTGCATCTCTGCTCTCACCACTTACAAGAGCTGTCATCTCCCCTTCAAATCTTCTTTTTTCCCCTCCCAGCACCAAACCTGTAATATGGATCTCTTCACCCTTCCCTTTCCCACCTTTGCCTGCAACCACACCTAAACCCCACGAGGTTACACTTGAAGCTGGCTCTGGGGATGCAATAGGTTTCAGGTTTTTCACCTGCAACCACTTCTTCTGTCCAGGGCAAAGAACAGACACACTCTCACCTCCAGACAGCAGAACAGATGGTGAGCTCTTTGAAGGCTCGGGAGGCCAAAGGGCCCCCAAAGGGCTCCTAAGCATGGGTGATGTTTGAGCACATCCCTGTCCCTCTGACTGACCACCCTGCCTGATCCAAACCCTACAGGAGCCTGCCCTTGGCACAGCCAGGCTGTGAATCAGCCTGCAGGGTTTGGCTGTAAGAGCAGGAACTGCTCCAAGTCCCAGGCGTGGCAGCCAGGGTACAGTGCTCAACGTTTCCCACTGAACTGAAAGCTTTCCCAAGCTCAGCTCTCCCCACCCTACCAGAGCTTCTGCCAACCACTCTGTCCTGCCATAAGCAAAGCTTTCTGCAAGATAAAGAAACAAACACCTTGTTTGACACTCAACAATCTTGTAAGAAATCTTCATTATCAGGTGTTTCTACCCTAAACATACTCAGAATTTAGACTTACTAATGCAAATTCGTTGTAGTTACTCAGAGCAACTGGTGAGTAAAGTAATCTGGAAAACTAAGTGCAACTACATGTAAAAATATTGCAAAATATGAATTATATAATTATTGCATGGGGTAATAAAAAAGAGGCTCAGATGATTTTTTTCATGCTCATAGCCAATATTTTTAATATAAACATCACATTTACTCACTTTCAGGACATACACCCCATTGCAACACGATGGGGAACAAAGTGGAAGTTATTTTTCATGCCAGCTCTTTGGCTTAGTGTTGTATAAAACAGCCACTGTATTCCTTCTCTTCCTGGATTTAGCTGTGGGAAATGTATTTTGATATTGCACACATGAAACAGTTTTGTCCTTTTTAACCTGCCCTACGTTTCTTATGCATGCTTTCAGAGCTTTGGAGAGTATTTTATCATTTACTGATATGCAGAACTCTCAGTTTATGAGCAAATTATTAAACTGCCCATCCAAGTCAGTGCAGGTGGAATGAGCAGCTTTCTTTGGAGCTACTGCAAAACCACATGTGTCATGTAGTTTACTTGTGGGATTGGATGTCATGGTCTCACTGAGGATGAGCTGTGCTGTAGGTAAAGCTAAGCCAGTAAAATTCCATCCACTATCTTCTTAAGTGGAACCAATTAAAATAACAAAATTATCTAAAAACATTTTGACTGAAATAATTACATACTTATGTTAGTTAGCAACCAATTCAGAATTAATCTCAAGATCTCCTTATGCTAAACAATGCAAAATTTTGTATAAAACTACATATATTGCTGTGTAAGTACCTATATGCATGCAAATATATCCGTATATAATAGATATTTATACGGAGATTTTTTTTTTTAAATAAGGTAAATAAGTTATGATAATTTGTACCTTTGCTTGAAAAAAGTGATTCTGAAAGTATCTTGTCAGTCCTTAACCACTGAAGGTTTAAATGAATAATTTCTCATTTTCTAATAAATCCAGATTGGCTGATGAAATTTCAGCGAAAAGTGGTTAAAATTCATCTTAGCTTTTCCATGCAAAATTGGATTCCACTTTATCAGAAAACTTTCAAATGCAATATTACTCGTTGTTACATATACAGCCAGCAACTTACGTAGGGCACTATTTATCATTCAGACAACTTAAGTACAACACAAAAAATCACCTTGAGACAAATGAGAAATTCTCTCTTGGGAAACCCCAAACTGTATTAATATGATAAGAAGTAGAGCTTCACTTTTCCTTCATTAAGTCTAGAAGGCATTTCTCATACAGCCATGTAAGAAGTTAGAAAAAGAATACAAAATAAAACTAAAAAACCTTCCAAGGTTCAGACATCTTTTTAGTCATATCAATCATTTTCAGTTCAACCAACTTTTTTCATTGTTACAAAAGCATTCAAATCCAGATGGAAATGAGCTGAAAGATTCAATGCCCACAGGGAACTCAGGGCTTAGATAATCTAATCCATTTGGGAAAGAAAAAGTTCATGTCAGGTATTTAGTAACCAAAGCAATTACCAGAAGCTGAGTATTGAAATTGAGCTGAGTAATATTTCATCAGATTTCATCAATCCTGCTAGAACAAAGAAAATTGTGGGACATAACAACCCATTCAGTGTTAGTTGAGATAAGTAAACTGAAGACAAATAAAGCAATGATTGCAGTTATCTGTTATTGTTTCCTAAATACATTGCTCGATATATAATGAAAACAATATTTCCAAACCATTGAAACGTGGGTAGCAGAGTGGCCATTTTGACTTCTGTATTTGCAGTTGCGTTATTTATGCTGTTCAAATCTTTATTTGCATTACAATTCGGTCTGCACATCTCTCCCTCTTCACAGTCTCCTCTTAAAAACAAGAGAAAGATCTACCCCTGAGTAACCACAAAATGTAGCATTCTAGGATTAATAACATTAAATCCCTTAGTTGAGCAGTTTGTAGGAAAACTGTCTGTTCCAAATAACCAGGGGGTTGCAAAGCAGATGTGCACCCACAGCACCTACCCGTGTGCTAGAAATGTCTAAAATGTACTTTCACCGAAGATTCTTTAAGTTACGATTTCTTTAAGTTAGGATTCTGGGAACAGCTAACATTCACTGAGAGAAACTGTCAAAAAATACATTTTTTAAAAAACTTCCCTTAAAAAACCAGCCATCTTTTCACACAAACAACATTAAGTTTAAATAAATTTCTACCTGTGAACATAAACCAGCATCCATGCAAATGTGTCTTATGCCTGCAGAATCTATCACACCAGGAATTTCAGTTTGATTAAATATTTTATGCTCATAGTTCAAAGTGGCTTTATATTTAGTTTAAAATAAAACCCCTCATCATCTTAAAAGATCATCAAGCAGGCCTTGAACATGCAGACATTATGCAAATGCTGGTTACAGATAGGCCTGTGTGCGTGTATGGGTGAGTACCAGGCACATCTGCTTTGGAAATTTACTGAGTCATACTTGAAAAACCAGAACAATTTCAACTCAAAAGAAAAAATTCTTTGGTATGCTAAGAGCCCAGCAGCAGAATGAGATTTTTCACAGGGAGCCGTGTGCTGAGGACCAGCACTGACTCATTTTGCTCCAGCTAACCTCACATTTCTGCCTAATTAATGTGAACAGGAAATTCAGAGTCAGCAGCCTCTGCCGCTGTTACCATGGCCCACCAACAGGCTGAGATCTCAGCTATCTCAGCAAACCCCTGGGGCACCACTGCAGCTTTCCTTACTCAACTGATATTTAAGGTAATACATGGAAGAATCAAAGAGATCGCTTAGCAAACAGCGTGACTACGTAGTTATCAAGATCCAGGAAGAAATGGTAAATAAAAGCAAATATTCTTGGAGTGTTATTCATTTGGAACAGCTGCTGCTTATTGAACAATTAGTGTCCTAGGTGTTGGAAGTACCTTAGATGAATGCTAAAGGCAAATACAATGCAAAATCATAAAAGCCTCTCCTGAGAAAGAAATTAGGAGCATGGCTTTTACTGCTTGGTTTGTAAGACGAGTTTATCTATGTAAACTATGGTTATGTTTAAGAGAAAAACATTTTGTCCCTGAGATGCATCTATTTCACTGTGTTCCTAGTAAAATTGGTTCTGTTCCTGCAATCACTAACATAGACAAAATAGTGTCATCCTGTGAAATTCTCTGCCTTTTGCACCTTTTCCTGGTTCCAAAGGATTCTAATTCTCAAAGATTTTACAAGGTTAACAACCCTCTAACATTTCATTTTTTAAACCAGTTATGAAATACAGAATTTATTCCAAGGCAAATTAATTATATCGCTGGTCTTCACACGGGAAAGTTTTGCAAAGAGTTTTTAGCACAAAGCTGCCATACTTCAGCTCACTAACCCACCTTTCCACTAACCTTCAGTGCTAGTTTATGGGATATTTCAAAGGAGAAAGATAATCACCTTCAACATATCTAAAACCTTCTTGTAGGCTAATTTTTAGCCTATGAGTCACAAGAAGAAAATACTGAAACATAGCAAATAATAAAAAGGAAAATAATCAGGATATTCATGACTTGCTAACAAGCCTAGCAGGATGGACAGGAGTAATTTAACTCTGCCCTGCTGAGTCACTTGAGCTGCCCATCTACCCAGAATGAAACTAATTAGCTGGTATCAAAAATGCCACAGCTTGAGCAATGGCCAAAATACATGAGCAAAATAAAATCAATCAGCATGAGACACCTTCATTTCCATTTACTAAATATTAAGTGCAGTAGTTTGCCCCAAATTAACTCACAGCTAATGAAAGCCTTATTTAACAGTATTTGTCTCAAAATCAGAATGGAAGATTGATTATTTCCAAGTACCCAAGTTCATCCAACCATTTCATATTCTTCCAGAGCACACTCTATCACAGCGTATTTCAACTTGCACTTGTAACAGCACATTCAACCACAGAACACATTATTAAAATAACATTAATGGTCTGTCTTAAATGGATGAAAGTAGGGACAAAAATTCATGCTGACACTTTGTTATGGTCCTCTACTACTGTGCAACATACACACTCCCTGCCTCCACCAGGCACAATAGCTTAGATGAAAGTCAGAGTATCAGTCCAGCTTTCCCCAAAATGCTCTTGCTGCACTGCATGTACACAAACACCTACCACCTCAAATATTTTTGATAGCTGCCTGTCTTGAAGCAGCTCATCTGGATTTAAAGATGAGATGCACAACTTTGCCTTTTCAGCTGTATCAACCATCACTTTCACATAACAGCACAACAGACAGTAAAAATAGAGCTCCATTTTAGTTCATCTGTATATTCTCATTGATTAATGCATTCATTCTATCAACGTGAGCACACAACATGCACTAAGAGGCTCTATCTAGCATACATTTCATTTCGCTCTCTTCTTCAGCTTTTACACTGGTTGTAGCTGACATTTCCACCCAGTCCACATGGCAGCATTTTGACCTTGCTTTTAGAGGCTCTTTAGCATAAAATAATCTTTGTGGTTAGAGCCTGCAACTTATGCTGAATTATGGGTACTTTACAGTAAAGAAATAAAACAGCATAGTCAAATGCTGACAGTACTCCAATGCTTTTCCCACAAGTCCTCTGAAGAACCAGCCAATTACCCTGCAATTGACACAAGTGACTGAAAAAAGCATCCTCATTTCTAGCAGTCGTAAATTCATTTGCAAGTAGCTCATCAAAATTAAATGTATACTTATTACAGACACAAAGACGTGCTTAAATCACATTAAAGGGATAATTTTATGATACTTGTAATTATTTTCAAAAAAAAGAAGATTTTTCTATGCTGTATGCAGTAATCCTTCGCAAGCTTTAAACTTAAATCAGTTTCTTTACTGAAGTGTTTCCTTGCAGTGTGCGTGAATACTGGCTTGCTATAATAGGATTGCTCATGAGCATCAGGCTCCTGGCATCGATCTTTGTAGCAGAAAAGGGAACACCGCTTGGGGGTGAAAAAATACACAGAAAGGACTGCATGGTGCTTTGGGAAAAATTTACAGAAAGGGAAACCAACCAAAATTGTGACTAAATCAGAGATGGCTGCATTCCTTTTGCAGTCCTGACAAACACTGAGAGAATTAAAGAGTTTTATCTAATAATAAATACTTAAGATCTGGTATTAGATAGGAAACATTTCTAGCAGACAATGAGAAAAGGAAGATAAAAGGCAAAGTAAGGGAAATAATGGTAGTACTTACAACTGTTTCATTCTAGGTTTTATTTTAGTTTATTCACAAGACTTGTCACTAGTTTATCTGAGTCTGATATATACGTGTGTACTTATGGACACATTGACACACCTTTTTCCTCCTTTTCCCTGCAAATGCAAGAACACTTTTATTGCTCTAGATAACAGTATGAATGGACAAAGACAGAAATTTGTGGCAGAAAACACCCTGGATAACACCATTTCCATGAATCTTGCTCCTCTAGTCAGTATTATTACTTTAATTATGAGGTTATTATACATATTTTAGACAGAATGTACCTTACTGCCCAACAAATGAAACTGCATTAGGAACTGAAATATATTTTTAAAAGAAAGCATATAACTGACAATAAAGAAAACTATAAAATAAAGAATTAACATTTAAGTTACAATGCAAAATAGCCTGCAATATCCTTCAAAGAGAAAATTATATTTAAAGCCAGGAAACAAACAATTTAGTGAGGGACGATATTTCAATATTCTCCAACAGTCTCATAAAACACTGCAATAATTTTATAAAACTTGGTTCTACTCTTCCTCGGTAGTAACACATAGATCACAGGTATCAAAATTCTTAAAGTTCATTTCTAATCAAATGATAGCAAATTTCAAGCTTTACCATTCAAGCCCAAAACCAACCCTGTGCCTGGGTTTTCTGCTTTTATAGCAGAAGCAGCTACTCAGTGCTTAAGATAATACTCATCTTCTAGCTCTCTTTTCAGTCATCTTCCAGAGAGTGGACACCACTTTCTGATTAAGGCAACCTTTCATCACAATTGTCCTGAGCATCAATTCAGACTGCACTATATTCTAAGCCCTTAAAATAATCTTTATGTAATGCTTCCCAGAAGTGGTTAATTCAACTGATCCACTACAGGAAGCTGCTTCAAGGCTCCTCATTCAGAAGTCTCTGTGTCTGAAAATCCAGATGTGAACTGTTCCAAGTGTCCTTTAGAGCAGGGAACAGAAGAAAATTCTGCTTTCACAGTTCCTGTGCCCAGGAGTGAGAAGGTTCTAGTCCTCATGCAATAGGCTATTCTTGAACATTTTTAACATTTTTCTGTCCTCTTATGTTTAGATAATGATGTATTTATTTTTATATTTCTATGGTACAAGAAAAATAATAAGATGATGTTTCATGGTTAAGTACAGAGTAATTGTAATCAAGCTCCCAAGCTGTGACATGGATAAAATAACTCCTGACTGTTGTGGTTTTCTATATATAAACCATCTGAATTTAATTCTGATCTATTCTTTGATAATAAGTGATGTCTGCATCCTTTGCAAAACAAGGCCTCTGAAAGAGGGAGAAGCAGCCACTGTTAGACACGAGGTGCCACAGCCACTGGGGCTAGCGCAGAAGATTTTCCCCAGCTACAAAAGATTGTAAAATTATCACACTGGAGTAATAATTTTGCATTATCTAAACATCTCTGCAATGGAGCCACACAGACATTTGCTGCAGGGGCAGCAACTTCAACTGGTGGCGGGAGCAGGGGGGACAAGCACTCTGAGGAAAAAGTTGTAAATTATTGACTAATGCAGAGCTAAAGTTCTGTGGAGAATGAGAACAGGTGTCACAGGGCCCACCCTGAAAGCCAGCCTGAGGTGACAAACAACCCTGCAAGGTCCTATGGGGGAATGGGAAAAGCCACATCCCTGCTTTTACTCACCATTTGAATCCCAGAGGAATTCCAATGCTACTTAGCAGTCTACATTAATCAAACGTGAAAAGATAAATACTAATTCTACAAATCTGGTTTAATTCCTCACCCAAAGACTGATTACTCAAGATCTGTACAGAAAAGGGTAAATTTAATCTTTCATTCAAGTTGTAGCAGCTGGATAAATTACAGAAGCCCACATAAAATTGACCTTCAACCACCACTTTCTGATAACAGAGTTTCTCACCTTTTCTTTTATCAGATCTGTCTCAAAATTTCCTGCAGCAAGATTTCCCTATATTTAGAAACCAATCAGTGCCAGCAGCTGCAAGAACTGCCCTCCAAGCAATCAAGGGTGGGAAATACATAAGTCAAAAATCCAGTGAGGCAGAAATTTCTGATCAGACTTGAAAGGAAGCTCTCAGGAATCTACATTCATCTAGAAATTGAGAGGCAAAACCTTGACTCCTTCAAAGCATGGCATTTTCAGGCACAGTTCTGAGGCTGGAGTTTTCAGGCTAAATTTCAGAAAGACAGGACTGTCAAAAACTGCTAATCAGATAAAAAAATACATGATCACTATGATTGAAGTGAAGCAACTCCAAATACTTTGTGTTTTGAAGACTCCAGAACCCACATTTTATTATGCACATGATGCAGAAAGGGATGCTATTGAAAGAAGAAGCAATTTTTTATCCAGCGTGATTATACAATCTCATGATCTTCCTCAGACTGAAACAGGGTACAACAGGAAATATTTCTCACAAAACAGAAGGTATGGTATTGCCACAGGAGTTCAGAATTACCTGATTTGTCTTAGGCAAAACTATTGGATTTCAGACTTGCACTCAGGCCAGAGGAAGGGTAAGACCTAATAAGCAGGGTACATCCCAGCAGTCAAGTTAAAAGATTGAGTACACCCTATGGACACTTCCTTATCAGTACAAAGGCACATATTTATCTTGGTTTTTTTTCAGTGACAGCACAATATAAACTAAGGGCATGTCTATCTCTCCTCTCTCCGTGGCACTGAGCACTTCAGCTGCACCAGGAGCAGGGTACAACATACAGCCCCAAACAAGGACAACTTGCAGCTGCACTTGCACTGAGAAAGCCCTCAAGAAGTAACAAGTCTTTCTCAAGATAGATGCAATCATGTTACTGTTAAAATGTATGCTCTGATTTATAGAAATTATGATTCTCAGGGTCCTCCAGGTTAAACACAAGTGGAAGTGAAGGTAAAAGACATCCTGTAACGTATTTCAGAAAAGAACTGTCTTTGAACTAGATGACTTAGAAAGTATGCTTCAAGACAGAGAGGTGTTATCAAAGATAAGAGTATGCTACAGTTCCACAAACTCCACTTGAAATGCTGTCTGCAAAGACTGCTGCTCTGCTAAACTAGATATTGTTAGCATTTCGCACAGATTATTTAAAGATGCAGCAAAGAGTTATTAGCGGCATCTTTAAATTAGCTGTTGCCTACTATTGCCTTTTTTCAAATTCTCAGACTTTTAATTTCTGATTTTTTTTTACAAAATAGTGCATTACGCAACCATTTTATTTGCAAATAGATTTAGTTTACGAAAACTTTGCCTTCTGCAACATGTTTACTAACATGAACCTACTCTTGCTTCTCATCCACTACCACTTAACTTCCAATCACTATTTTGGCATTGGCAAACTCTATCAACATTAGAATGAAATCCAAACAGCCCTAAAAAGAACTAATCACTCACTGCTCATTCTCACTTGGAGAATAAGAAATTTTAACTGTTGCTTTCTACTGATTTCATGTTACACCAAATTACATTGCTGTTAAAAACGTATTCCCCAGTCAGAAACATCTGTTCAAAAATTAACAACAGTTTTTCAATAGAAACACCTAATGAGTCTGCTCTTCACAGCTTCTCTCATGCAAATTTCAGACTATGGATTAGAAACTTGAAATAATTGTATTTCACCATAGCTTTTTTATACTGCAGGACACATCAGCAAAGTCCCCTCAGCAACTGGGGGTAGAGCATTAACAAAATAAAACAAACAAAGGAGAAAACACAGAAAGGAGGTATCATTTCAGTTAAGGTCATAAATGTCAGAAGACCAAAAGTATGCCAATGTGTAATCAAGTCTTAAAAAGTTTTCAATATCTCTCATAATACCACTCCTACAATCAAAAAGAAGGGAAAGCTTCAGCTCATAAACAGTTCTCCTTGAATTATTGTGGTCAGCTGATAAAGCTTATTTTTGTTTAACTAAGAAAGAAAAGGAAATCATGATCATACCATCTACCTCTACACAAAAGCCTTTTTTTTTCAATTCTACTGCTGTAATCATATTGCAGATCCTGTTTACCTCTAGCAATAAAAACATGTCTTCTTAAGACATATGATAGTGCTAAAGCAATATGGTGATAAAGTTCTTCCAACTTCAGTAACATCTTTCCATATGAAGCATTAGTCTGACTTCCTCTGATATTCTCGAGATAAAACCTTGAATCTTGCTCAGTAACTTCAAAAACACAGCTCAGTGTGGAATTGCACTTTTCCAGGAAGGAGCCAGAACATTCTGTGATTCTTCTTTTCTGACATGTTAATTGTTCTTCCATGCACAAGGAGAACAGAAGCAGCAGCGTGCCATATTTATTCAATGAAAGTTGAGCCACAGGGGTTATGGTACATTCCTTCTCCAACATCAGCCAAATTATCTCAGCGCCCAACTTTAAGAGGGTGCAATAATACTCCATCATTTGAGAAAGCTGGGAGGCTTATGAATCATTTTAACAGCATGAAGGCAGATTGAGATCATCTCCCTGTTATAGGAACCTGGAGACAAGCGGCAGCCCTGGTGAATCATTTTCATACGTCCTTACTCCTCACAATAACCTTAAAGAGACACTACCACACATCCCAATCTTCATTCAGCATACACTGGAACTTCCCAGGACTGAAAATGAGTTTATGTTGTGGCTGCAATGATACCCACTGTTTTCTTTATATATATACATATATATATATATATATTTATAAGGCTCCAAATTGGGTCATTGTGCCTACCAAGAAAACCCATGCTCCCTGAAATCCATTTTAGGGAAAAAGAAAAAAGAAGAAGTAGATCTAATATTTGTAGTCATGAGAAAATGCATGACACACACATACTAACTTGAGCACATTTGACTGCAACACTCCAGAAAGAACACAGAAAATGCTCTTGAACATTTCCATGTAAAGTCATTACTACCAAAATTAGGTACCTGTGCAAACTCTGCATACAAACCTTCACATAGACATAGATATTTCTTTAATAAAATGAGAAAGCCTTAGACACAACAGTGGCGAATGATGAAAAAGTGATATTTAATTTTTAATGAGAAAACTCATAACCCTTGGAAAAATCAGTGTATTTGAATAAAAAATGTTAGCCTATGTTCTTCCCAGAAACAAAATCCTTTAAAACAAGCTGTTTTCTTTTCCTTTTTTTAAACTGATTTTTATGAGAAAGAATGGATCACACCCTCCCTTTCAAAGAAAAAACTACTCATCTAAACGTGAGGCCACTGAAATTTGGCTGAAGTGTCACCATTTCATTAGTAAGAAGTTTGGATGTTTTTAGGAAAATACCTCAATTTTATTTTCAGTTTGACTCAAAATAAAACAGCCTGAAAATACCACAATTTTATTTTTGGTTCGACTTAAAGTAAAACAGACTGAAAATACAGCAACAGAAGGGCTGCCAATTTCCATTAGGTAAGCAATGCTTACACTTCTCCTTCCAATGTCACAACAGGAAGTCTAAGTGTGTTTCTAATTATGCCATAGAGATTTCTTGCATTAAGAAAAAATAAAATACAATGCATATCTCATTAAAGTACTTGGCGAAGGTAAGTAGGTCTACCCAAATGGCAGTTTAGGGAGAACTATCCTCAGTTTTAAAATCTAATGTTTCCCGAGAGCATCAGGAATCAACACTACCTTAACTTCCGCCCTCTTCGGATTCACCCATGAAAGGAAGGAAGGTTGAAGAGAGAAAATGTACTCTGAACACAGCATCTGCGTGAGCAGCATTTTTGAGACCTCCTAGTCATCAGTGCTTTAAAAATCGTGTTCATTTTTGTTTGGCTCTGCCAAACACAGCAGCCTGTGCCATGCGTGGCTGCAGTTCCAAGGAGAGCTGTCCAGTGCAGGTTTGGGTACTGGTGAAAGGCAGGCAGGGCAGGAACGGGGGCTGAGCCAAAGAGCTGCCCTCACTCTGCTCCAGCACAGCACAGCAGGCACCTGGAGGTGCAGAACTCACGTGGCAGTACCTGAGCCAGGACACCACCACATCACAGATGTGAGAATGGCAAGGTGATGTCAGGGAGTGCATCAGGGGAAAACAAATAAAAAGACAGTCATAAAAGATGATTGGCAACTCAGAGACTAAATCTCCAATAACATTTTGATGCTTTGGTAGAGGTTCATATTTTAAAAGCACAGAGTAATTCAGGCCATTCTGAAATCTACACTCACATGATAAAGACTTATTTTTTCATCCAAGTGAGAGATCTGCCTCAATACAGAAAATGAGGCACAAGATATCATCCAATCCACACTACAGGATGCCACCAATACACAATGCTGAGCAAACTCCAATGACTTTGGCCCCTCTTGCCACCCAGACATTCCCAGGCTGTGGGTCACATGCTCCTAGACTCTGTTTTATTACAGAAAACAGCAGTAGTGGCACTCAGAGTAATACTACAGCAATATTCTGTTTGCTGGTAAGTGAACTGGCAAAGTGTCAGTCTCTCAACGGCCTTCAAGACTGGAAGAGATGCAACAAACAATTCATTATTAAAAATATCCAGCAAAAGAACCCACACACTGACTGACTTCAGACTCAAGCTAAACACCAGGCAAAGCACCCTTCGCATTTTCTCAGAATGCTCTTCCGTTCCTGAGCCATGAGGTAAAAGGAGCTTCAAAAGTCATGTTCAAACAACCAGAGACATTCAGAGCAACTGCCCCAGGTAAATTTTTAATGCTAGCAGGAGCCACTGTTGCCAGGCAAGAAGCGTGTCACTACGTGAGAGTGACTAGCACCGGGAGGAAGCAGGTGCGGGATTCTGTTCCTGGCCCACTTTAAAGGGATGTCACTGTGCTCTCGGATTGTGACAGACAGTGGCATCAAAGGTTTGGCAGGATGTGCCGGAGGGCTTCTACTTGATCCTTCTTTTAAAGAAGTGCCAACAAGCTCTGAATCATGGAAGCAAGCAGGCCTCACAAAATACATATCCTTATCAGAATTCTTCTCTAGTCTAGGAACAAATATAGTTGGAAGAGTTTCAGAAAAGGTAGGTTAATTTCTGGAGTGGCAAGCACTGAGTAGGGCGCAGAATCAAGAGGAAAACAGTCAGGTCCCTAGAGAGCCATATGGTCAATGAAGACTTTGTGCTTCCCTGGCCACAATATAACATCTGGGTTTTGTGCCTACTGCTGAAAAACAGCAGAGCACACTATCTGTTCTGTTTTCAGAGGACAGAGTCAGAATTCTGGCTCTTCTGAGTTCCTGGGAGTCCATGGCCATGCACATCCAGCATTGGAAATGGGGAAATTAATGTCTTCCTCTAAAGTACAAGAATGATTCCATAAGAAAAAATAAAAAGGAATATTACTTCAAATGCGGGACTTCATGCCATTTTGTTTAGCAAGTCCCACAGTCCTTTTGCAATTGTAAATGGCACAAATACCTGATGGGAAGGTGAGGGCAAATTCATTTTATATGCTGCTCAAATAGAGAAGCTATTTTATTTCATTGAGTCTTCTTTACTTCCTTCTTGAACCTTTTTGGGCAAGTACATTTGTCTCAACATGTTTTTAAAGTAAGTTTAGCAAGATATATAGATTGGTCAGTTTGTAAAAAGTAACAGAAATAATGAAGATTTTGCTCACTTAACTCACGAACCAGTTTCTAGTGATAGCAAGAGAGTCAGTTTTACAGATAGTTTGCAGTTTCAATGTCACCACTACTTGATTCTTGCAGCATGAGGATTTGACTTCCTCAACAGATACGGGTCAAAAATCAGATTACGTTCATCAGACTCTTAAAATAAAAATCAGCAGCTCCTATTTGATTCAGTCCTGCTATCTAGATCCCTTCTCATTTATTTAACCATTCCTTTCATTTGACCATGCCCTTGGTGCCTTCTTTGTTGCAGAATTTCATCTGTAAGAAATCCGTAATGAGGATATATGAGCATATTCTATTGCAAACTCACTAAGTAGCAGAAAGATGTCAGAAGTCAGTTCTATGTTAATCAACAGTGTCAGGACATGCCATGGCAACTCAGCAATGGCAGAGGTGTTCCAAACAATGCATTCTGCTGATCTTATTTCCATAAAGATACATGGAGCCAGGAAACACTTGAGATTGTTGTTCCTCAACTGGGAGAAGACAACCTAAGGACCACTTAAAAGCCAACGGACCTAGTCTGAAAATACACATATAAAAGACTGAGGTTCACGTGTCCAAACATATGCACTGTTTCTGTCATGAAATGGCTCTCTACAAACGAACCCAGTCATTTCAAAGCAAAATCAAACACACAATTATAGTCACAAGTTTTATTCAGTATGTCAAGAATATGATATTTAAACAACAGTATTGGACAAGACATCAATTAATTCAGTTTATTAATAATTTGGGTATCTACTAATAAAGTAAAGATTCATTATGTGGGTGGATTCAACAGCAGGTTCTGAACACTGCCCCTTGGACGTGTCACACTTGGTGACATTTAACATCTAACTGGAAAAGACTGAGCACAATCCATTGCATCCATGCCCAGAAGAAGGGATGCTAAGCTGGATACAGGGGAAAACAGCAATCACACAGCAACGACCCATCAGCACATAGTGTTTGGTGAACAGAAGAGCACAGACTTCTTCAGGCACAATTTCCCTCCTTCCATCCTTCCATTCAACTTGGACTGAGTGATTTCTGGCATTACCCAAGACATGGATGATAGGGTTGAAATGTCAAACTCAGAACTAGAATATAATTTACAGTGCAAAATGCATTTTAGAAAAAGTTGAGGGCTGCCTTTATACATGCAAATTCTTTGATGTATATAGATTCCTTTAAACCCTGTGCTAGGGACAAGCAAATGCTGCTGTGAACACAGAATTAATATTTACAACCTTCATTCTCTGCCTGCTTAGCTGTAGCGAGAAGGCTTAGAAAAATTAAGAAAGTATTAATGCCATGAATCAAACAAACGTCCAAAATATTAAACTTTAAGCCAAATCTACACCGTTTAAGGTTATCTCCTTTGTTGTAGCACATGAGGAATGAACTACTACCAAGTGCAAAACAATGAAAGAAGACACACAAAACGAATCCCTCTCAACACCATGGCATGGAGCTTAATTCAAGCTACGTGTACTACTGAAGAAATAATGATTTATAATAAAGGTGTAAGAACATCACAAACAAAAGGAAAAAGTTCATTTTGGTTTTACTAAATTACCTGCACTGTTTGTATTTTGGCCAATAAAAGACTCAGATGTGGGTGTCTCAATGCAAGGTTTTTCAGTGGCCATTATCAGCATAGGGAAAGGCAACACTTTGCCAAGAATGTCCTTTCTCAAGTTCTCACAAAATAAATGAGCTCCATTTGGTTCTTTTAACTATAACAGTAACTGCCTCCATTGAAGTTGAGGCAGTATTTTTTCTCAATTTGTTTGCATTATTATTTTCCCATACAGCATCAGCCCACTGAAAATCATCGATCCATTCATTACAACCACAATTACTGCCAATCTTGATATCAAACTCTATTCAGTATCTGAACAACAGTTAACTGATGAACAGAGTAGCATCCTGCAGAAAGCAAACTTAGGACCATGTTCCAGGGTTTTGCAGAATACAGGCATCTCCACCAGGTTTAAAGCACTTTCTTGAATACTTGGTTAAATTCTGGCTACATCTACACCAAAGGCCACCGCGTTTCACAGATCACTGAAATATGATAGCAAAATATAACTGCAAATTAAAGAACCATTTATTTATTTCTCATCTCTGTGCACTTGGCAACTGAGGGTAAAAACACACCCCTGGAAATGACACATTACACGATCATCAACCTGCTAAGAGCCCTGATAAAAAGCCTACAAATGTCAAAGAGATTGTTTGCCTTAAAAAAACCCACAACCACACACAAACACAGGAATCCAAGACAGCCCATAAATTGTTTAAAGGCTATGCCATAAAAATTGAGGAGTTTTTTTAACTGAATTGCAAGTGCCTCTTGATAGAGTGACTTGATAATTTGATAATTTGTTCAATTCAGCTTGATTACAAGTCTGATACTTTGACATTATCTACTTAGAGGGTACTGAACCAGTATTCAAATGATTGATACCAGAGCAGCAAATCACTTGACAGACAGACCCTGACCAAAAACATAATTAAATCATTACATAGATAGGTATTGCTACAAAAACAACCCTACGAGACATCATTAGTGGCCAAAGAGATGTCAGTGCTGTGAGTCACCTATATCACAGATGTGCATTAATCAGTGAGATACAAGAGCACCCTCCTACAGCTGCAGACTGCACTCATCCTTCACATATACAGAGCAACCACACAGGCAACCAACCAAACTTTTCCTGAGTAAGGAAGGAGGACTAAAATACAGAGACTAAATTAGCCACCAGACTGAAACAAAGCACATGAGTTAAAAAATATATACAATCAAAGACAGCTACTGACACTGAATGAGATCTGTAAGGAAAAAGCACAGATATAAAAGACACTGAAGAAATCCATTCCCCTTTTTCACTGTTCCACAGTCCAGCTGTAACAAGCCAAAAGCTTAACAGAAAAAAAAACCAAAAACAAACTCAAAACCAACAGTAACTTTATCTCAGTTTTTTCTCCTCTTTCATCTTCTGACATGATATTTCAAATGTTAAAATTTCTATCAAAAAGTGTAGTTTTAACGAGCTAGCTATATTACAACTGAATTCTCTGCCATATGAGACAAATTACAGCATAGTTTGATTTCTTTGACACTTATGCACACTCACGAGGGCGATCCTCTGTTCTTTTCGTATTATTTTTTCTTAAAGAAAATCCTTAAGAGAAGCAGACCATTAAGGACAAATGGTATTTAAGACTTTTACAATCACAGATCTTCCTATGATGATAATCACATTAGACTTGATTCTTCTTCTCCAGTTATGAAAAATCAGACATTTCATCTGAGGGAAACTTAACAAATGCTCCAACCACAAGGGAAAAAAGAAAAAGGGGAAAAAATAAATAAAATTAAATACAGGGAGACCTTGTAATCTAGGAAAGGAGGCTTCATTCCAGGGATGCTGTGGATGAGGGAGCCTTTCTACCACAGAATCATTCAAAAGAAATAGACATTGCATGGATAGGATGTGGTTAAGTCTCAAGACTTTTTTTTTTTTTTTTAACTGTTGGTACACACAGTTCCAACAGCTCAGACTTGCGCCTGGTCTGCAGGACTCTTCAGGGAGGTTCTGAAGTGGCTGTGCCTGCCTTCAGGCTACAGGATGCTGACCCGGGGCAATCATGACCTCAGCACTGCCACATGTCTGGAATCTCTGCCAGGGACAGGATCCACCCAAAGAAAATCCATATGAGGAAACAGAGAGAATGTGCACGAAACTCCAATAAATTTTCCATTTTGCACCACTAGGGAAAATAATGCCAGCCCTCCCTTGAGGTTATAGGATGTCTGTCCTATAGACTGGCAGAATTTATCTGTCTCTAAGATTTTGTCAAATGTGGAGAAAGTCAGTCTCTAATTTAGAAGTGGGGATAGGAAGGGAGAGGCAGAAGCAAGGAAAAAAGCATAGACCAGGAGCTTCATCACTTTAAGACCCAAGGACAAACATCCTTAAATAAACGCCCCTTATCCTCTGCTCTTACAAGTGCCCCAGCTACAAGGTTAAGCAGAATGAATATTACATTTTCCTAGTGAGTAACTAGGAAAAGTCATGGTCTTTTCAAGTCCATTTCATGCCTACTTAACTAACCTGCCTATGGTGTTTTTCACCATATGAAGAAAATTTTGTGGTTTGTTGGGGTTCATGTTTTGTAGTTTCTTTTCATCCTGATCTTGCAGTCTTGCAAGATGTCTTTTTATTTACAGCCTGAATTTTCTCACCTCTAGTTCTAAAATTTCGTGTTCCAACAGGACGTTCCATTCCAAATGTAAAAAGCAAACCAGTCTGTTTTGCTGTGCCACTTCTGCGCACCCCTCACTCTCACACGCTCTAAAAGCCAAACGTGTGACACAAAGGAGGCACATGCGGGCCATCCCCTCGTTCACACACAGCCCATCCAGATCATTCACTCGGTGAAAAGTGCTTTGCTGAGCAGGGACTGCAGCCCTGGCAGTGCTACTATGAGAGATGACCTCAGAGATGATAAATGCTGCTGTCCTTTACTGTGCCTGTCACAGATTAATTCACTTGATCTGATCTGATGGTTCCACAGGGTGCTAACAGGAGCTAAGTGCCACTGGCAATAGGAACTGATTGGTTCAGGAGATGTCATTATCTCTGAAAAAAATGCATTGATAAAAGAAAATCATTTCAGACCAAGAGATGATGGAAGCAACTGATACATCACCATAATTTTTTCCTCATTCATGTAATTCCCAATAATGTGCATATTTGAGCATGTGCTTCCTCACCTGATTTGGTTCACTTTCTTTAGAACATCCTCTTTTTCTCTTGCAAGAGGATTTCTATTAAAGTTCACATATGATACCTTGTTTTACAGTTGCACTCTCTGGGCTCAGTTAAAGAAGCAATAGAAAGCTCACGTCCTCTTGCACACAAATTTCTATATGAAACTCCTCGAAAATAGTAAGACTTCTGTAGACCAAATTTTTAAGTCCTGTGACACCAAAGATCTTGAGTAACTTTGCCATCAGAGCATATATTCATGATTATCAAATAATTTTTCAATATACTATGGATAGATACCACTTCCATGGTATTTTTTCTTTCTACTATGAACATAAGATTGGAGCCTAACTACTTTATTTTTAGCATTCTCTGCTCCATAATGGCCACTATTATAATCGAGTGAGATCTGTATCACAGTGATGTTTCTTAATTACATTAAGCCCCAGTGGAGCACCCTATAAAAACCACTCAAAATCCTCATTTTTCTAAAGCAATAGTTACAAAAAAATGTAGTGAGATACTATACATTAAATAAATGTTAAATATTCTATCTTAGAAAAACACAGTTTAGCTTTGGTTAATTTTAGAAACATACAAAACTTCAGTTTCAAGCAACTGGAATTTACATTGGGGTCAAAAAAAAATTCTAACCACACGGGACAGAAGATCATCCTAATTAGGACTGCTGTTCCTTTTCTTTTTGCTATCTATGCACAAATTCTGATGTAGCACAGGCTCTTTAGTCCTAAATTTATGCAATTGAATACTTATTTTTTAAATAATAATGAAAATTATATTTGATTTTAACTCAAATATTGCTTTAAATTATTTTCATTAAGAAACCCAGAAAACAAAACTTGGTACAGTACACTAATTTTGTGAACATTTTTAGAATGCATCTTCAACAGCTGTTAATAATTAATGTGATCAATAAAGGGTTCTTAGTTGCCCAAGCACAATGATTATCACAATTATTACAAGCCATAAACTTATTTCCCTATACTTAGGGGCTAATGCACATAGTCTGGTCCTTCAGTGAAATCTTTCTGATCTTTTCCCTTAGAATTGTGGGAATAAACTACAGCTTTAATTACCTTGGAGAGCACGTTACCAAATTACAAGCATATATTAAACAACAGCAAAAAGCAGCAACTTTTGCCTTCTTTTCTCTGGTATTTTGACAGTTCACCAACAATAATATAAGCAAAAGCAAATAATCTGTGAAATCAGGTTATTGTTGTTTTTATGATCTCTTTCACGTACACAGTTCTGTGCAAGAACTTACCTAGAAGTGGAAATTACACACTAACATTTTTAAAAGTGTTAAATCTATTAATTAGTTGCAAATCCCATGTATCTGATGTGAGAAACAAACAAACAAACAAACAGCCATAAAAAACAAAAAACCCCCCCAAAAAACCAACAAAAAAGTGAGAACCCAGATGCTTAAACTCACCAAGAAGTTTAGGAATGACAAAATGCTTTTATAGAGCTCATTTAAAATAATTAGGATGTAATAACTGTGTAGGGCACACGCAGACTCTCTGCAAACACAGGATAATGCCATGTTTTCCTAGTTTCAGTAATTTCCTTCATTTTCCTCCATTGTAAATGCTGGACATCATGCCTACAGTCTAAAAAACAACTAGAAAATTGTACCTTTAATCGTCTCCTATTGTTTCACAGTCATTCCATATTGCATTTGTTTATCAAAGCCACTCACACCACCCTCGCCTTTCTTCCATCTCCTTTCTGCCTCATTAGAGGATATTAAATGATATCAACTATCAATTTCCTTGTCAGGTTTAAATTAGGATAGTTATTACCTGATCAATCAATTACTCATTCACGTCAGTAACTATTTCACATCTCTCCTGCTTTCAGGACTTCAAACTACCTTCCCTTCTATTATGCAGGGCAGATGTTATTCCACTGCTTCCCTTTACTATGACAATATTTCAGGTACGAAACGTCTTGGTTTGGTTGAGCATCTGTCATTTGCAGCCATGAACTTAATTATCCATACTAGAAGGAATTTCATTTTGAGTTGGAAATATATCTTTTTAAATTAGGAATGCAAACTCAGATGCTGCACCTGCACGTGGCATCAATCGGACTCTCCCTACACAAACCAAACATCTTTTAAAAAAAATGGATCAGAAGAGCAAGCATTGGTATTTATTAATGTTCTTGTGTAGGTTTTGATAATAAAACATTTAAAAGATACAAGTCTTGCTTAGTTTAACAAGCTGCTTTCTTGATGACTTAACTGCGGGCTTGCATCGTACTGCTTCTACAATCTCTCATTTAAAAGAACACAACATGCAACATCTCAGGACATAAGGCCAATGAAACTCCTTCAGATCAAATTTATTTTTTAAAAATAAATATGTTCATGTACCAATCAGTACATAACAATCTCATATTAATATAAAATTCATATAGTAAGCAATCTCATGTGAGCTAATTTCCATTCCTTCATATTTAAGTTCATCTCTTCTGCTAATCTGTTTATATTCTGGTTGTTTAATTTTTCTTGTGAGCTCCCTGCCTTAATTTGAAGGCTATGTTTTGGTCTTTCTGCAATTATACCCATATTGTTGAAAACTGCATGGAGATAACTGGTCCTTTTTCCAGGTGATATATTAACTCCTAGATGAAGGCTTGCATATCACGCCATTCAAAAAAGCATTCATAATGCTCACTTCAATAATTTGCCAAAATACGTGTTTGCACAAAGCTATTTCACTCTGATAAATTGTACACATTGCTTTTTGAATCCTCCTTAGACAGTTGCTTTTGTTCAACTTATCAATACAGCAATTCTCATTTAGAGCTTGATTTAAAATTATACTTCTTTTAATGTCAATGTTTCTTGCTATATTTTGTTCCTCTGCAAAACTAATTAAATGAACGTTTATTATGACTTTCTTTCTCAAATGATTCATCTTTCTAAGTTATAGATTAAGACTGCAGTTACCCTTCCCAAGAAATGAATCCTCCCAGCGCTATCAAGAATCATTTGATTTTCACAAATATTATACATTTTCTCAGCTTTTAAGCAACCATTTTTCATAAAGCATCTTGATATAAAAAGAAAAAAACTAAACAGTCTCAAAATTCTAGTTCTAACATTCTGTCTTCAACACACACTGTAAGGTTTATATTAAGAAAACTATCAGGTAATTTTACTCCAGCGTAACCAGAGCCCCCTTGACTGGCAGAGAACGACTGAAAATGGAACTGTCTCAGTTGTGGTGTCTGTAATTCTGGGTTTTGGTAACTCTTTCCAAATCAACTCTGACAATTAATGCTGGGAAACAAGGGAAGGTCAGGGGAATTATGCCGTGAGGCACTGCTCCCTGGGCCCCCTTCCGACACAGTCACCGTCACACAGAAGGGAAATTAAAAAACAGCCATTTGAAAACATAGCCATATAAGTACACCAAAGCACTTTTTAAAAAAAAAACCCAAATCTGCAGCAACAACTGAAGCATGGCACACACTACAGAATGAGAGAAATTCCAAAGGTGTATGTTATCACTGTGCCAGTTTGACGGCATATCCTTCCTGTATCCACAATGGATAGTGGAAGCTTACTCGGAGCAAGCCAAAGCACTAAGCTTCATGACTTCAAGGACCACTTGACGACTTCTGTGACAAAAAATGTCACAGTCAAAGGAAAGAAGAAAATTTCAAGTGCACACCAAAACCTACAGTTTAAGGCACTTTCCATGTTACGCAATAATTTGCTTGCTACTGAGGAGCAAACACAGGCTCGTACCACAAATGCAGCTTGTCCATGTCAACACTTCATGGCTGAAGAAGCTGCAAAGCCACCACAGTGAAAAGCTCAGATTAAAAGAGCTGGCTACCAGCTTCAGGGAAGAGGCTGTACCATAAAGCACAGAGAAACTGCACAAAAACTAAAACTGACAGAAATCACTCTGGCACGCCAGATAATAAAAAATGCACTAAAAACTCAACAGAAAGAGGTACAGAGCACCTTTGAATGCCAAAATCCTTGCAGGATACTATACAGTCTTCAAGGACAGGTCTTCAGTAAGTTACCTGCAGTGTTTTATACAAGTCCATCTAGAAATACTATTATTCTTACAGTAATATAAACAAATTTAGTAATTTACTAATTTTTAATGGCAAATAAGATCCTGGTCCACTTTGCAATCGAGATTTGCAAGTCAACTTATCCTCCTGTCAGTGAGAGGTGACATGAAGAGGTTTGGGGTTGGTGATGATGGATGATAAGAGCAGGTGACAATGCAGGAGCCCAAGTCTAAACACCACCATCAACTCATAGTTTTTTGTGCTCCATAGCAACAATGCTCAGGGCCAGCAACTCTTAATACTGCTCTTCATGCATCTGTTATCAGTGATCAACAGATGGTATCACTGAGAAATAGGCTGGTTCATTTCCTTCAAAGAACACAACCTAAGTGTGAGAAACTGCTGCAACAGGGAATCAACTTGCATTCAAGGCCTTGGGACAGCACATTAACACAGAATGACACAGGACCAAAAAAAAAAAAAAAGAATAAAAATATGGGTTGCTATCACTTTAGCCAGCTGCTACGAAACACTAACACAGTGTGTATAAAGCCGCTTTAATATTCATCATTTCAAGATTTTAGAAATGCATTTTAAAAATTTATGCAGGACATTTTATACCTGAAGTGCATCCATTTCTCTGTCTGTAATACTACCTTATGAATAAACCCAAATGAACAGGCACATCTCCTTTCTCTTTATGAAACAACTAGAATGCTTAAATACAATGTTAACCTGAGAAAATTCCAGAATTTTCTATACACTTTGAACACTGGGATTGAAAAACCAGTCATTTTTGCCTTCCAATTATTAGGCTTCCTTAAAACTAATTAAACTCAAATATTGTTTATTTCTAATCAATATAATGGGAAAGAATTTGGTACTTTATTTCTTCATCCAAGGGCAAATACACAGCACAGTCTGAGAGAGACTACCTCAGAGACAGGATATAGAACTATCTACAGTTACACTGCAACCTCACCAAATTTTATCAGGTCCATACACATTTTCACTTAATTTTCCCCATTACTTCTATTAATTTTTCATGAAGACTCAACATAGTCATTTAAAGTGAGATATTGCTAGAAAATTTAGTAAAAAGCAAGATGTGAAAGTACAAAAAACCCCATAAAACCCAAACACTACATATATTTTTAAACCCTCTGTGATGAAACCATGCACTGCTAATTTCTCAACAAAAGCTATTAATTCTGTTAGCAATGGAAGTGATGAAATTCAGTTGCTGATCAGATATATATGGTGTTTGTCTGTGACTGATTGATTGACTTTGGTGCCCTCCCAGCTACATTCACCAATGGACTCTTTTCTGGAGCTGAGGCATTTTGAAATCTCTTCTCTCTTCTGAGAGGTCCCCATAATACAAGCATTCAAAATTCTCTGCCATCTTACAGGAAATTAATTATCTTTGAGATCTCTTAGCCCTTAATCGAAGTCAGCAGACATGGTGAAAAAGTTCAAAATCTAGGTTGAAGTTGACAGAGATGCAGAAAACACCAATTCATAAAACTTCTTATCTCATACGCAGAAGCTAAAATGCCTCAAGACCAAATTTTCAATCTTAATCTCTTTTAGTACCCCTGTCTCCCAAACTCAAAACAATGTTATTCAGGTTATTTGGACTGTAAAATACATTAGGGGGAAGTGTAATTGTAATTTAATCACTGGTGCAAGAACAAGCTGAAGCAAAAAGAATGGATTGATGTTCAATAGCTACATTTAAAAAATAACGACTTCTTTTTCTAATTGGTATTTCATTAGTTGTGCTATATACAATTGTGCAATAAAATATTAAATGATACATAATTCAAAAACATAATTTAAAGTTCTATTACACAGTTTCTTCTACAACAGCTATTAATTTTAAGACAGCTCCCATAAAGATTTACTGCATTAAATCACATGAGGAAAGAGTGAGCAATCCTGATTTACATTAAAATAGAGGAAAATGCAACAGCTCTGACATTTACCCAAGTACCCAAGTTATCCTCAGGTACTCGGGCTCATCTCTCATTTCAGTGATTAAGTTGTTCAGAGAAAAACAGCTCCTATATGTCACATATAGATTAGTCTGCTGCTTGCCCAGTGAGATTTCTGTCGAATCTTCCAGATGTCCCGTGCTCATCTGTATTTCTTAATGCATTATTATTGTGTTAGCTCAGAAACATGGCAGCTGAAGGGGCAGGAGAAATAATACCGTCCAAATTAATGTAAAAATATCTCAACAAATATTACATTAATTATTTCATTCAGGCAGTCACACTCCATTCCAATAAAGTTACTGACAGAAGCATCCTGGTTGGAAGGAGAAAGGAAGGAGGCAAACACTTCCTGGAACACTACTACACAATGTCTGGGTAATAGCAATGGTCCAATTCACCCATTTCTATACAAACATCCATTGTAGAGTTATAGACCTGCGAATTCATTGACCATGAAATAACATTTTAAAAGTAATTTCTACTTTGTTACATATAAGAATTAACACATTTCTATCTGTGTTTTTCCTGGCACAACTGGGAAAATATTTCTACAGAAGGTGAAGGAGCCAGACCTGTGATGTCTTTTCCAATTGTAGCACTGTGTGTTTTTGTTTCCATGAGATGCAAAAGCTTAGCCATAAATTTCTGTTTAGCCAAATACATTTATTTTTAACAGTCCTCAAGTTTCCTTTAAATTTATAACCAACTCCATACATATATGTGTTTCCATATATGCAATGAAAATATTTTAAATTCGAGATTAACAAAAATTGTCATTGAAAAACACAAATGTCTGGTATTGTCTAACAGAATTACTATAACGCAAAACTTTTAATTGATTAGACACTGAAGAGCTATTGCTCAGCTTAGACATTCTCTAATCCCATCCGGCAAAGTCTTACTCAGACCAGAATCTGGTTTGGCTCTGTCACAGGCAGGGAAAGGCTCAGCTGAAGCCCTGAGGATCACATGTGGGTACAGGTAACACAACCTGCAGGAAAATCTGACGAGGGGCTGACATCGGCATCCAGCAGGCAAACAGGTCCAGACCGGGCTTTAGTGCGGCCGGCAATTCGCAGGAACCTCTCCCTGCAGGGCAGCCAAACACACCCAAGGCACGGCAGGGGCAGCGGAACCCCCGACTCAAGGCGTTATCCGAAAAGCAGAGCTCAGGAGAGCAGGGAGCCCCCACACCACACACCCCGCGTGTCTGCCGTGCATCACTTCACCTAAACCAACTACAGCTTCAGCTGTCCTATCTAATGTCTGCCTTCAAATTAAATGTATTTTATCTATATGTAATAAAAAAAGGTTGATATACAATGTCTGACAAAAAAAAAAAAAAGATACTATACACTATCTACAGATTCTGATAGACAGCAAATCAAAATAATTCAAGCAACCAAAGGCACTTTGTGGAAGTGGCTTATTTCACTGTGTAGGCTAAACGTGTTTCGAGGAAGGATTACATTTTGTTTGGCAATTTATTTTATTGACAAAGCATATTTCATCAGATATTGCTTCGCATTTTGTAGACAAATGTATGTTGTCAAATTTCCTATTTCCTTTGCTGGATGAAAAGCATTTTCCCCACAGATTCTACACTTCTCTAGAGAGCACAATGAATTCCACACAACAGTAGGTTCTGTGAAGGTGTGTGTATTACAAGTTCACTTAAAATAGTAAGATTTTTAAGAGCATACCTGGAATATATAATGAAAAGTGGTCTTTAGCGTTGATATCTGGGTGACTGTGATCTGTCACAGTAATTAATAATCATTACAGTAAGATTAAAAAAATAATTAAATCAGAGTCTAAATAATTTGGGGTTCTGTGATTCTAATGTATGCAATATTTTTACTGACAATTTACCCTCAACTGAGAGGAACTCATGGTTGTTGCCAAACATTTGAAGACAATTACTCTTCACTGCTTTCTTTCTGATAGATTTTCTTTTGTTCCAGGAGAACAGTGTCACTACACTCTATATAGTGTCACAGACAAAGCCTGTTCTAACTCTGTGACAGAACCAACCTAAGGCAATTAATTCAGATTGTTTGTTAAAATCAGACTAAGAACAAACAAACTAACCAGAACAATCCTCTCCTGGCCCCCGACAAACCACACACAAACCACAGATGAAACAGTCCTGTCAAGAATATTGATTCAACAAATTACCTTCACATATTTTTCATGCAGAAAAAAAAAAACCCAACAGATATTATGAATATTCAGTCCAGTTAAGGTGCATATTTAACCCCTACGTTCTCCCATATAATTCAAAATACTAACTTTACATGTGTAATTTCTCTTCTTTGTTACCAACAGTACTCATTTTGAGTTAAATCAGAATTTGACTTGAAACAAAAAAATCATGTCTCATTCTCATTAGCATTAAACTGAGTGGAATTCATGATTTCAATATCAAAGAAGTATTCTTCATGTCAAGCCCGGCTTTAAAAATAACTTGTGGACAGACATCATGAAGAGCTGCAGAATTATCAGCTATTTTATCTTAAGGGGTAATTTACCAGGAAGGTTAAAAAGGCCCCCATTTGCTACGGGAGCATTTGAAGAGCTGTGTCCATTAACCTGTGTAGGCATTCAGAGCACTTTCTTTTTTAGCCAGTTATTTTTTTAGTCCACTTTAATGATAAAAGAATTAAGTAATTTTTTTCTAAATTCTCTCTTAAGCAAGTAAGCAAATCTACGGACAGTAACAGACAGCTTGCATATGAAACAAACACACAGAGAAGACAAAAGAAAAACCTGCAATTTCCTCTAAAATACCCTGTAGGAATCATCCACATTTATTCAAAAAGAGGACCAATACATAAGCAGTGATTTTTCAAAATCCAGGAAACACCAAGACAGCTGGTACCAAGGGAAATATTTGAAATGGCTGGATGATCAGCAGAGGAGACAACAGGTAAGTGAAATTTCTGCTCTTTTCACAAACCAACTTCCTCTTTGTCCATTTTGCAGTCCCCAGCTTTCAGGCACTCCTACAGAACAGGGCATCTTGCAAAGAGCCATACTCACGACCATTATTTCTCCAAGTGACAAAGGGCTTCCTCACTGCCTTATTTGCAGTTACCATGAAAGAATTTGCACCATCTCCTGCTTCCCAGAAAAGGCCACCTACTCCAAGAATTCAACCAGGAGAGAGCCAGCAGTAACCAAATGAACCAAAGCCTGGATGAAATTCATGACTAAAGAGTTCATATACCTGTTTTAATTATATTTACAGAAGATGACACTGGCAGTAAGATTTCATTTAACTACTCTTATTTTATAGTGTCAGTATTTGTTTCATCTACAATAAATGGAGTAAACTCAACACCGAGTAGGAATAACATTTAACTCACTTTAATAACTCACTTCAGCAGCCACCACCAAGCAAGGACTGCCTACAGAGAAGCCAACACCCATTGCAGGCTGCCTCCCTGCCTGTACACCAGACACCAAGGTTTTGTTCTTTTCTAAGACTCCCTCCTGCATCAAAAATACCTGTCATTTTGGAACACTGTCCCTGGCCACAACTGATGAAAGCCTTCCCTTCTGAGGTCCTCCCACAAGACACCTTTATTCCTCACCCATACACAGAAGTTACACTGGAGTGAAGAGGTAACAATGCCCATCTCCCCTGAAAGTCAGCCTCTCCCCTTTCAGCCCTGCCCAAATCATGCTGCTTCACCTTCCTTCAGCACTCTCATCCCCAAGGAGCTGGGATAACCAGCCCCACCTCCAGCATACAACAGATACAAAGATTCTGCACTTACTGAGGAATCAGGGATGGTTTCATATTTGTATTTTTGATTACTCTGCACATCTAACTGGAATGCAGATGGTTCCACTACTCCTTTAGCAAAACTTAAGGGGAGTATGTCCTGCTACCTAGAACTCCCAGGGAAACAGCATTTGGGCAGCCTGCCCATCTGACTGATGTGCAGGCCAAGTAAAAGGATTACAGCCAGGGTTTACTGCTCACTGCTCCTCCCAGCTCATCAGTTCTGCCATGGAGGAAGTTCTCAGTGTTCTTGGCCCTCAGACATGCTCCAGATGGCTCTTTGGTAAAGCTTCTCAAAACCATTTTTGCCACCGACATGTGGCAAAAGGAGTCTCAATCAGAATTATTATTTTCAGGGTTGGAGGGAGACAAAGAAAAAAAGCAAGCATCAGGAAGAGTACAAATGTGATTAAAGGTTGTGGCATAACACTAATCCTCTCAACCTTTTCCTTCCCTGAGTTTTGCTGGTAAATTCATGTCAAAGGCTTTGTTTCCTTTTTCCTGCTGTGCACATGCATGCTGCAGGAGAATGTGCCTGTAAAAGACCAGCCAGTTTATCTAGTTTAACTCCAGTTGAGATCAAGGCTCCCCAACTCCACCCCTCTGAACAACTGTTTTTTCCACTCAACACTGGTACTACATCTCCAGGTGATGAACTAGGTAGATTAACACTATCAAGAATGAAGGTTCATTTTTTGCACTGGTTTTCAAGCACATATGTGGGCCTATGCACATGCAGTTATCCTAAATGACAATCACTCAGGACTAGGGGAGCAGCAAAGGTCCTTCCCTCTCCCAATTGCAGAGTTAACTCTGTTTCTCTTGGCTTACAGAGACCAGTCCATATCCTGTTCCTGCAGTCCTAACTCATTCCTTTCTTCATCTCACCTAGATGAGCCAATTTCTTGTGAATTAGGAATTTATTCCTGGCCATACAGTGGAATATTACAGATCAGTAAACCCTTCTGAAACCAAAAAGCAGCTTTAAATTGTACAATCAAAATCCAGAGAAAAATATACAGTAATTTGAAAAAAGAGAATCACTGTAAAACAAAGTCCATGTTTAGAATTAATTATACCATTTCATATTGTAAATTGACACACAAAAATACATATTTGTAAGGCCATGCATATTCAGTTCTTTGTCTTCAAGGCAAACTCTTCACTGACTTGCTTTGAAGTCCCAAATTAATAAATATTAGGTGCACATTGATACTGTGTATCGCCTCAATAAACCAGAAATAGTCAAGCTCACTCTTGTCTTTATCACACAGCAACTGCACTATAAGAGCAGATAGATTATAGCTCACCTAACCAGCACAGGTTAACTAGATAGCTGTATTTCAATTAAAGAAAAAAGCCAATTGTTGCATGTCTTATTATCATCCTAAAACATCTTGGCAACAATTAATAGCTACCCAATTCATAGAAATTGCTTTCATTATTTTTGAAGCAGCTACTTTCTTGGAATGTAATGACTAAGAGAAAAGAAACATCTGTTTCTGTTGCTAAGGAGATCAACTGAAAAAAAAAGAGAGATAAGACAAATACTTAGGATATTTTTTTAAAAATAAAAATTCCTTCCACTTAAGTTCAACTACATGCTTTTGAATCAGCAGCACAGCCTGCTATCACATAACAAAACACCAGCGTGTTTCTCTTTTTGCATTGTGACTGCTCAACTGCCAGATATTCTGCGTATTTATTCAGGGACAACACAGCACAACCAATGAAGATGCCTAGACACATTCGCCAGCATCTCTGTGTCTTGAGTAGATGCAGATGCTCATCTTCAAAAGTGGGTATCTGCATAATAAGCTGGATTTCTGCTAAAGTGAGGGAAACTTCAACTGTCTGCGACATGTGCCACATGACAGTTATGACAAAGCTAATATTAAAAAATAAGAAGATCCAGTCTTGTAAAACAAAAGAAAAAAAAAAATATATCTCTACCAGCAGGCAGATTGCCTTAACGCACATGTTCACAGGACTGTAATTAACCTGGTGTTGTACAAGCATGGAGCAGACTGCCAGGGGGTATAAAAAGCTGGGTCAGTAAAGATCTGCATGAAGCAAAGCTGCTTCTGCTGTACATGCTCAAAAAGGTAACATTAGAGCCATCTGCCAGTAAAACAGGTGGGCATGTACAAGGTAAAATCAAATAAAAATCCAGTTATATTGAGTTTATAATTTTAAATTAATCTGATGAAACTCACACTTATGTATATTTTGGTTTTCTATAGTAGATCACATAGGACAATAGTAATCATGTTGTTTTCCATCTCAGGTCACTGTAAAGGTGCCAATACTGTGAGACATATTTATGTAAATGCAAACTTGTAAAAGGCCCAGTGACACTGAGAATAAATAATAGCTAGAAGACAACTAGCAAACCACAACCTTCCCTGCACACAGGGGAACTTAGCTTCAAGTTTAAAAGCAGAATAAGAGTATAGAACAAAAGATTTTTGTGTTATGGCTCATCTTGGCTCATAGACCTCCTGGAATGGCACAGGGCTACAGAGCAGCACAGCCCTGTCACTCTCCCAAGTCCTACTGACATCATTACTGCATCGTTAGCACCCTTGGAGACCTCCCTAATATGCAAACCTGATTTATTCCTGCAAGGTGTCCTGCTCACTCCGTGTCTCCTTTCCTGCAGTCAATTCCAGGATGACACCCAAGCCTTTCTTCAGGCTCACTGTCCCTGATTGATGTCCCAGGCTTCAGCAGCAAGCATATGCAGCTGTCAGTACTGGTGGGGTAGTGCTTCCCCATAAAACAACACCTGCGAACGCTGAACATTTTGATTCTCACCGTGATGGCAGTTTAGTTTTTATCCACTTCTTCTGTTTTCTTTCTATCACACCTGATTTTTGAAGATCCTATCCAAGCAGATACAGGTTGCTGAGTAGAAGTTAACTTGTGATTTAATTTCAGAGTCTGATTCACAGTCTGACTGTATTTTATAACTTTATTTTTTATTTGTACCTGCTACTTCTAGAAACACAAACAGCGCAATAAAAAGCAAAGGAAAAACCTGAAAGAAAACATCTATTTATCAATACTCCCTTCTCTTAAAGATTTCTTTTTTTCTTTTTCCTTAAATACACAAAAATAAGCTGTTCATGAAGGCAAAGGCACCAGCCTGGACTGGAATGAATGGAACTGAAATGCAGCTTTATCCACTCATTCTTCGTATGTGTGCTGTATTCCACCAAAAACATTTATCAGACACCTACACAGTCACACCACCTCAAACTCCAGTCACGAAGTAATTACAGACAGAGCGTTTCTTCCAGGACAGATGCTGACTGAGAACCTTTCCCTTTTCACAAGGTAGCTCTGAAATAGTTCAGCCCAGGATTCATCATCAAACAGGAAGGGCTACATCAATCTCAAACACACAGAACTTCTTTTGAAACCCCACCAAGTTTCCAGGAAGATTTCAGAATTGGTTGCATGAAAATCTAGAATTGCCAGTGCTGAGTTTTCAGTACAGGAAAGGGATAAAACTATAAATAAAGGACAGATTACACCAAGAGCACCACAGACAGGATTTTACATTTCCCTTCATGTCAGATGCCCCTATTCAGTGCTTGCAGCAGGTTATACAGACTATTTCACAGACAGCAATCTGTCATGAGCTGTAACTGTTTTCTTTGGGCTCTCCAAGGACAGCCCTAGAATGCATAGAATGTCATTTCTAGAGTTTCTAGGCAAGACCTGCCCCCTTCAGTCTCACTTTAAGAAGCATTCAGATGGTTATCCTAACATTTCCCACAAGCTTCCACTCTAGGCCAGCCTGAATGTCTACCCCATTTTCCCCCAGCCTTTCACCCCCGTGTCATAGTCCCATAGAAGTAAAAAGATGAGTTTTCTTTTTAAAATGAATATGACATATATTGAATATATATATTAAAATATAAAATACTTGCCCTTAGTTAGAAAAATCAAAGGTCAAAGCTCAAATATTTTTTTCCCCACAGAGCCTTTTTCACACAGAGGTTCATATCCCACTCAAGTTTATGAAAAATATATGAATTATACAATGTCCTTTTTCACACAGAATCACATATACCACCAAAGTGTTTGAAGAATATATGAATTACAGAATGTCATGGCAGAGAATGCAGATTATTGTTAATAAAATTTGTGCCTGATAAGAGTATTCTTATAAAACAGCAAATATCATCAGCATCTATTTATCAACTTCGTACGCTTCAGAATAGTCAGTCAAAAAAATAAAAAAAACAACAAAACAAAAATCACAAACCAAGCAGCAGGACTTCAAACATCCAGTTATCTTTTCCAGTACATTTTTACTTGACCTTTAGTGATAATTTAATATTTTTATAGTTAGTTTTTCTCACTACATCCTCCTCAGTCTGCACACTTATATCTAGAGTCCACTAAAATGTTTTAAGATACAGTAATTTCTTTTTTTAATTATCCTAGACTTACTGTTCTGCTTGAATTATTTCCATCTTCCATACATCTGACAGAGGCCTGAATTTATCCAAAGTAATATTCAATTCCTCATCTGCTCATGCATTTCGTGAGAAATGGCAGTGCTTCATTTCCTCATATCAAATCTGGTGTCTTAGAGAATGATGCCAAATAAATTTCTCTCCCAACAAATATGTTTGCAGTGCTAAGGCCAATGTGTGGGCATATGTCCTGATAAATTTAAAACCACTCCTAAAAGTACATAGGTTAAGCCCCATTAATATTCTACTGAACTTCATAATAAAGACAAAAATGTAAAGAAATGGTACTTGGTGCTATGGCATAATTTACAAAAGCAGGGGCAACACCTTAATTCTAATTCTGTAATTACCACATTACAATGACTTATTTTAATTGCATATATGTCCCTGCTCTTTCATCATGCCTAATTTTTGCTGATAATTCCAGGACAACGTCCATTTTTCTGTATTTATTTTAAAAAAAAATTTAAAACAATTTTCTGATGCATTGTTTCTTATTTGGGATACAGACTTCAGGTATGAGGCAAGGAATGGGAGGACAACACTGTAGCTGATTGATTGGTTAGTTTATAATTTACAGTAATTTCAATAAGTTTTATGCTTACACAGGATGGTAATCTGCCTTTGCTGCCAAAAGAGTTACTCAGGAGAAAAATCAATAGCAGAAGTTGCATAGGTTTTGTGGCTCCATTTCTGAGTGCTAATATTTAACTTATCAAGCTCTGTGAGTTTGCTGCTGAAGAAATAAAAGATGCAAATACTCAAGAACACATTATTTGTAAACTTTTGTTCCCTTTAAAAATCGTTGCAAACTAATAAATCCAATATGGTAGAGGTATCCAAGTCTGACAGTAAAAAGAGGGCTTCTTCAGCAATTTGCTCAAGTAGTTTTGACTATTCATACCAGTGGGAATTTACAGAAGGTTTTCAAACCGTACTGAAGATGCTCTTTTATACAGAGTGGCAGCATGAAAACTGCAAAAAAATTTGAATCCTCCAGACCCAGAACTAAGAGCCAGAAACTGGCGTGATGAAGAGGCTGTTTTCTTCCAAATCCCACAGAAGAAGGGAATTTACTGTCAAGATGCATAAAGCTAAGAAACTGAGTCCTCCCTTGACAATAAGTCCAGAAGGGTTTTGTTCAAGAAGTTAAACTTTTTTCTCTAAAGTAGTTACTTTCTAAAGGCTTTGATCCACCATGATGGGATGATAGCAGCCTTTGTTGAAAAGAAAGCAAATTGGGAAAAAAGCAAACCTAACAAATATGCTGAAATATTGATGTCACAGCCATGGCCTCTGAAGAATACAGAGGATGCTGGAGAAGGACACAATGGAGGGAAATGAGCCTTGATAGTTGTTTGGGATCTGATGGTGAGTCTTTGACAGAGTATAAAGAACAAAAGGCAGAAACAGGCAGTGCTGAAGGGCTGGGAAAACAGCACAAAAAGGTTTCCACAAACTGGGAAGTTACCAGCACTTCCTCATCACACCAGGAAATCCACAGGAACACAAGTTTAAGGAGTGCAATAAAGAACAGACAGTACCAGCTCAAAAATGCAAAGTCAACAACAGACCCTACAGCAGGCTGAAAACAAGTCATGTCACTGGTACCTGGGACAGAACCCAGGGCAAATTCCCAACCACAAACCTGCAGCTAAGGAAAACTCTCATGGTACGGAAAGACAGGACATCTCCCAAAACCCTACAGCCCCAAAATGAAACCCCAAATCAGCTGATGTACCACACAGTGTGTGATCTTGTGGTGCCTGTGTTCTTCCCCTGTCCTAGGGCTCTGAGAGGAGCCTCTCTCAGCTGGAGGAACTGCTGGAGATCCTCTAAAGCAAACACTTCATTGCTAGGGAGGGAAACTCTGCTCCTCGCAAACACCACTGAGCTCCTTGTCCCAACCTGTGTCTCTAACCAAACCCAGAGCAAACTCCCCCAGACATATGATAGGGAGCAATAAGAAAAGTGTTTTCTTCAGTACCTGAAAATCCTTCCTGGCCTCAATATTTTCCAGAGCAATGAAAATAAGTAACACACAGGATCTAGCCACCATTTTGAAAGTTGAAGCAGGCACATTCTCAACCTCAATTACTGCAGGGAATTATGAATCTGGTTTCATGTTCAGCTTTGCTACTGACCCTGCTGTCTGACCCTGTGAGATCACTTGGTGTTATTTTAAAAAACAGACAGCAAAAACAAACAAACCAAGACTACAGCAGGGGATTTTGAGATTGAGCTATCCGGTGTTTTCAAATTTTCACCAAGGACCTACTTCTGCAACCTTTCCCTCACAAACTGCTGTTGAGATACACAGCAAAAGTGAGAGGTTCTGAACCAGTATGTTTTATCACTTAATGTTTCTTCTCCTGGAATTTGGTGTGGGAAGTACTTGTCAATCTGTTCCTTAACTACTTGAAGATGGGCTATGAAGATCCCTTAAATACATGAGTATATACACAGAGCATATACAAATAACATACATAGAATATATTGATACATTTATAACAATCAAAACAGATTTCAGGAATCCCCTATTTCGTATTTCTAATTATACAGAACTGACAGAAAACTATCATGAAACTTAGACTTGTAAAACAATAAAAACAAATTTAAAAACCTCCACAATCCCACCAGATTTTCTTTCTCAGTATAATGCATTACATATAGTGAAGTATCTTGTTTTTCTAATTTTAATTTTCTTATGCTACATAAATTTTGAAAAGGTAAAGATTCAGGCCCTTGGAGTAATTTACTTTATAAGCATGGACCACAGATCTTAATGGCCTAAAAACTGAAAAAGTATAGTCCTGAAGTCAGAAATTAATCTTCCAGCAAAAAACATGTAATGACAACCAAATGACCCATTGCAAACAATGCAAAAGAATGTGCTGATTTTTTTCAGTGTGAATGAAAGAATTCCCTCAGAATTTGGTGCTTGCCATATCTAAACCCTACAATTTTGTCATGCTTTTCAAGACAAGTGAAACAATTTAAAATGTTGTATTAAACTAACTGCAAATCAGAGATTTATTTTACAAAAGACACAATCTAGAAGTAGCTTCCTGTGAAATACTACCACTGAATTTAATGACTCGAGTATGAATTCTCAGGTGTATCACTGAAAATTACACTCAGTAAAATTAAAATCCAAAAGAGAAGACATGGGTTTTTTTAAAGGAGGTTTGGTTTGGTTTTGTTTTATATCCTTATGGGAATCTATCAACCAAAGGTTATGTTTCCTTCACTCTCCAGCCACTCCTAAGCAGGACAGCCCATTTCCACTGCTGGACACATTGGGATAAGTGGGGTGCTTTATATAATTACCTGAATTCCCAGAGCATATGTACAACAGTAATTAAATGGTAGGGTGTCTTGTGAGCACTCTGACCAGCAGTTAGAGACACCACCAAAGAGCAGATAATGGGAAAGTTTCTTCTCTTTGTCTTTTCTCTGCACAGCATATATGGTCTATACACAGACATAGAACTTCATGGTATGCAGCCAGTCATACAGACTAAATAGTTTTTCTTGTATTCAGAATCTGAATAAAAGCCTCATTTGAGTGAGGAAAAATTTCTTTTGATGCCAGGAGCAATAAATTCCTAACACCCTCATTTGATCCTGAGTTTGTCAGGATGAGCAAGTCCAGCAAATGAACATGCAGGTAGATAGGAAAAAGGCACATTTCTTTTAGTGACGCCTTCTGAAGTAATTCAGTTGGGCTGGAAAAGACTGAAGTAGATTCTTTAAAGGAAAGTGCTGAGACAAATTGCTTTCCTCTACAAAAACACTTTCCTGCAGAGATCTTCCCAGGCACTTTTCAAGCATAGATGGAACCATTTTGGTCGACAATATAAACACATCTCTGAGCAAAACAGCACACAAAACTCAAGTTGTGAGTACTCACTGACCGGGAGGTCGGCAGTGCTCAGTCTCGCAGTCGTTAGGGGTCGTGTCTTCAGCTCATCAGGTGAGAGAGAATTCTTACTGCAGTGGGCAGTGAAATGCAAGGACCTGTCAGAAAGAAAGAAGTATAACTTTCAAAAAAAAAAAAACCCTGTAAAATATGAATAGTAAGCAAAGGCTTTAACAATGTTTTGGTACTTATCTCTCACAGTTTTTAATTACCAAAAGGACTCCACAATCTAAGCACACCAGGATGTAAGAAATAAACCTTCTAGATTCCTCTTTCCTTATGCCTCCTATTTTCCCTACTCCCTGTCCCAAATGCAGACACTCAAGCAAAGAGACTGCTTAGTAATTTCATTTTTACACTGCTAAAACTAGTAAATAACAAGGGACCACATCTTCTCTATTCAGTTCAAAAGAACAAAAAAACCAACGATCTTAAAAAGCATTCCTCAAAACTTTTGCACCAAGACACTTTTCCACTGGGTATTTTTATTACAAAAACATTTAAACTAAAATACTCTTAGATGTCACCACTTCACAAACCATTTGTTGCTTTTTCTGTTAATTTATTCTTTTCTTTCTCAGTATGCAATACCTTCTAATACCTGTTGATTCCCACATTTTCTTTAGAATTTCTATTATCCACAGAAGTATTTTTGGAAAAACAAATACTACTTAATATGTCCATAGCCTCAGCAATTTCTGCCTGGTCAATGAAATGATCCAGGCAGAGCCAAAACCATTTGTAAGATGACTTTGAAAAAAATATATGTTTCACATTGCATTATGAAACTGAACAATAAGAAATAATGGTGAAGAATTGATTGGTCGTTCTGCCAAAGAAATTCAAAGAGTTGATGGCAGCCCAGTCAAAAAAATACAAAATCCTCACAGGCTGGAGGGGGGAACAGTTAACCATCAATATTAGAGCCAAATGTTTCATAAGTATGTACAAAAACCTATAAAGACAAGCTAATGCTTTTCACTGTTATGCATGAAACTTCTAAGCTACTTTCTTTTTAAACTGAGAGCATTTAACACTGCTTTATCTATGGCTTTCACTGAATTTAAATTAATGGTACTTATTTTTGGTTAAAAAAGAAGCTTGATGTACTAGCACTGCTTAACTGCTGAGGTTTATCTCCCTGGAAATGAACAGGCATAACTGTATTTCAGGCCAACAGCTTTCCATAAAGCATCAACTATTTGAATAAGACAAAGAGTTTGATACACATTGTACATTAGTATCATGTAAAATCTTTATGGCCAGAATCCTGGCATAAGGTTTTCTAAGAATATGAATCAAGGTGAAAAAAAAGCTCCAGCATTTTTAATGTGCAAACATGAAAGCTGAAATACAGATAACCTCACTAATTAGGGTTTGGGATGCAGTCTTTACTTTCATAATCTCCTTATTTTCACTATTATGCTTACTTTGTTTTGTGCAATCCTATCAACCTATGCCTAAGTGCAAATTACACTTCTAATACCTACCTCCTGCTTCGGTAATTCTGTGCCATTTACAGTATTTGCTTGTAATTGTTAATTCTTTTACACCTTCCCTGTTTGTGTATCACTATTTCAGGAGCTGCTGGATTTGAACAGCAAGATCCATAAGAACAGTATTGGGTTACAGAGATACAAACAGTGATAACCTACCAAGAAAAAGAAGAAGTAGTAATTTGTGAGAGCTAAAATCTACCTCATAAGAAAACATCTTTACACCTCAGGAAAGCCCACCTCACCCAGGCTTTTCAAACTGATCACAGGGAGCTGCTGATTAACAAAAGGACGCGCGGCCACTTTGCGACTGAAGTTGAGAAGTATTTTGGTTCTGAAAGCCAAACTGGAGCCCACGGTGCCCGTGCTCAGGCCTCTGCTGTGGCACAGCCCCTGCTCCCCCAGGAGGGGACGGGTCCAGCCCAGCCTCCTGCCCAGGCACTGCCACCCTGCCACCCACCCTCGGCCACCGCGCCGGCCCTCAACTGTGCTGCTGGAGTCACCTCTTCTCGTGGAGTAATGCGTAGGGAAGAGACAAGATCATACAAAAAACGACTTTAAAAACAAGGCTAAAGTAAGTATAGAGCTTTTCAAACGCATAGGAGATGTAAAAGCATATGACACTGTAAAAAAGTGTAGTAGAGCTACAATTCCAATTCTTAATTTTTCCTTTGTCCTGTTTTACATGTGGGAGGTGCAAAGAAAGATGAAACTGTCTAGCTATAACAGAATTTTTAAAAAAAAACCAAAACCCAAATAAGCCAAACAAAAAAACCCATCATAAATCCATGTAGTAAATTAATTAACAAAAATCAAAACAGGTTTCATGTTTCATTACAGAGTTTTCAACGAAGTATTTGTTACCAAGACTGACTAAAAATACAATCTGACAAGTTCTAATATTTTTTTGCCTTGAAATGCCTTTCTGTAAGAAAGCAGGGGAGAAGTGTTTGTAAACATCAACCAGTATTTACAAACAAGCCAAACCAAGTAAGAAAAGAAGCAAAGCGAAAGGGAATGAAGTTGTTCCATTCAGACATCTCTTACAATAATACTGGATACTTTAAAAATAACTTTGGCAGAAACTACACAAGCAGCATAAAAATGGAGCGTACAGTTTCTCAGAAGTCACAGTGGCCACACCCCTGCAGCAGAGTTTGCCCATTTCCATAATGCCTCTCCACAACAGTGCCAGGGAGGCACATCTGAGCATTAAAAACTCCAGGGCTGCCTGTCTGCTCCAGTGCCACACTGAGGTCTGTGCTGCCATTCACATCTCAGCTATTCCAGCAGTGCTAGGAGCCACAGCAGCAGGGCACGGAGCAGCAGTACAAAGAGGGTTAAATAAATGGAAGGCAGAGTTGCAAATTACTTGGGGTGCCACTGGAAGAACTGATATAAAACCCCATAAATTTACTATGTGCTGCAAGATCTGGTCCTTTAGAGTAATCTGCCAGGACTGCCAAGATGGTATCTATGAGCAGTCAGACACTTAAAAACTTTGAGAGAGGATTTGGCACACTTGATGCTGTTGCATGTCTTGCCCTTGGTAATGATTAATTAATGAGTCGTGTTTCTTAGATGAAGGTTATAGATTACACACACAGCAATGATAGAAATGAAATATCACAGCTGCAAGCATATAAAAGCCAGGGAACAGCAAAATCTATATAACACAGACAATTTGTCCCGGTTGGTACATACTCTACGTTATATTTTATTAGTAGTATTTTTAATTTTATTTTTATTTTTAGTCAGTAGATCATTTAGCACAAGGTACTGAGAGCTTCACTAAATCAATTTCCTGCTTGTTTTTGACACTGCTGGCCCCAGGCCAGGCAGCCTCCCCAACTCACCCTGCTGCCACTCAGCACCAACCCCTCCATGCTCACCGTTCCCCAGAGGACACCACTCCAGTTTAATTGGCTGAGATCTTGGCACAAGAATATAGAAGAAGTGTCTGAATACCACGTGACAAATTTTCCTTGCATTTGGCATTGTACAGCACTTTGCATGCTACAGGACAGGTCTGGGTGCCTTCAGTGTAAGCTCAGAGTGATAAGCATTTTTATATATCCAGTAAATAAGGGACAAGTACACATTTACCAGCCATGCCACAGCCTGGTTAATGCAGGAATCTATCACCATGCAGGCACCTGTGGGACACAGCAATTCCAGTTCCCCTCTCTCCTCAAGGCTGCAGCCACAGGAACACATCAGTAGCAGTCACCAGCTTTGTGTTCAGGCTGAAGAGGCAGCACTGCTCCCAGCAGCAACTCGCTTCTTACCTCAGCAGCCAGCTGTGCAACACCTGCCCTCCCCTCTGAGCCAGCACAGGAGCTGATGGGTTACTCAAGGAGCCTGGCTGGGCACCTCACCAAAATATTCCTGTTTCTTTTGTCTCCTCCTGCCGCAGTTTTATTCTGCATCAGTTCCTCACTCTGGCTCCATGTATTGCCACGTGAGGAGGCAGTGCCAGCACATGGGGCAGGAGTGGGAACACACACAGGAATGTCCTGGATCAGATGCTGACAGCAGAACTGTAGTGTGAGACAACACAGACTCTTTGCATTATATTATATCCCTCTCCTGAAAAACCTGCTCCATGGACTGCACCCTAGCAGGAAAAAAACCCAAAACAAATGCACAGCACTGATCTTAGAAACACAACCCTATGTGGTTTCCCAGGACTGAATTGTTCTTAGACTGCACCTGATCAAAGCACTGCACCAATGGTTCTGAAAAAAAGATGTCATCATGCAACTTCACCCAAAGGCCAGGACAAATTTAAATTAAACATCTGGCTATCTGGTTTAAAGATTTGGTTTTGGCTATTAAGTCCTTGACTATTCTCACTGCTCCACCCCCCCCCCACACATCTCTTTTTTCTTTCACAACTTGAATAATTGCCTTGCAACATAGCCAGTGTTTCAATAAAGACAGAGAGACGCTTGCAGAGAGATTACTCGCAAGAAAAACTGGTGCACAGTGTTCAAAAAACAAATCCAGCACTTCCATGTCAACTCACTTAGGATGCACAGAGCATTCTTTATATTCAATGTATAGTGTATTCACCCTCCAGAAAGTTATATAAACTAACTATTTATAAAATTCTGAACATTCCAACAAATTAGGGAATATCTAGACTTTCTATTCAGTTGATATTTAACATAAATGCCAATTACTTAAAGTGATATTGATCACAACATAGCACCCTTGACAAATCGGAGTAAAACTTTCAAAATATGTTTTTCCTCCTGACATCAACACATATAATGGAAATTAGGTTTATGAGCTGTAGGCCAAACTTGAAAGAAAAAATATTTCTTCTTCCTATTAGCCAGCAAGAGACATGAGAGAGAGTGGTAGATTAGTAAATGGAAATTAACTGAATTCTGGGTAATGAAAAATAATAATAATAAAGCTTTTAACAGCCATGAAATTATAAACATAAGTTTTTTCAATATATTACAGATGTAGAACAAAAAAAAAATGAAATTACAAAAAGGAAGAAATTATAGATTTCTCAAGTATGTAAGTTTTGTACTTCATAACTGACATATTTCCAAATGTCTAGCTTAAAAAAACCATCATTTTTTTCTAATGAATATCAGTACTAGTTGAAGACAACACTTTATATTTTCAAGAGAAATACTGGATAAAGTCGGCAAGAATGGGAATGCAGTCTTTGATAGTAGCAGAAAAAAAAGATCATGGCAAAAGTCGAATATCACTGCTTTCAAGAGGCAAAGAGCAAAAATTGCAGCTGAATCATAGCAGAATAAAAACCCCAATACACCAGTGAAGTAACTTTGTAACACCTTCAGAGACACAGCAACCTTAATCCAAATAAAAAGAAGAGCGGTAAAAATGAAAAACATACCAGTCTGACATGTCTACTGAAATACGTATCCCTGAGACCAGGAGGAAAGAATGCAGAAGCTGAAGGGAAGCACCATGGTCAACCAAACATGAAGGAGATCATGATTTCACAAAGATGCTACAATGGAATAACAGTAAAAGTTGGTGTTTAACAAGCAACAGCTGTAGGAAGAACCCTTTGCACCACACAAATCAGAACAGTTGACACTAATAAAGCAAAATTGTGCTCAGTGAAAAACTGCATAATTTACCACCACTGCTGGGTGGTTCATCCATGGCCTATATCTAGTTACAAACCACATCTTTGGACAGATTACAACCCCTGAACAACAAACTTCAAAGACTCTGTCCTGTTCAAGGGTATCAGGAGCTCCTAAAACTGCAAGATGAAGAACCTGAAAGGAAAAGACACAAAAAATCTCTAGAGGAGAAATGATTAAACTAAATATTTTCCTGCGTACTTAAAAAAAACAAAAAAACAACTGAAAGGTTGTTTTGTTTTTTTTCCCAGAACAGTAAAGTGTGCATTTAACACCTACAAATAGTACTTCTTTGTTGCGGTGCGCAACCCACATTGTTGCCTCACACCCACATTTACATTAGGGCAAGTCTCCACAGCCCTTTGCAGTCCAGATTTACATTGTGTTAGTTTATTGGTTTGTGTATTCCCCTCCTAGTTTTATGCATTTCCCCCTATGTTTATGTATTTTGTTTATGTATTTCCCCCTGTTTCAAAGGTATTAGTTCTAGAATGTTCTTCCTTTCCTGATACGCCATTGGTTGTTTCTGTAAATCCCTCCTCTAAGGTATCCCCCTTGGTTGTTCCCCTGCTGACTCCTCCTATGTTCCCTTTCCCCATTGGCTGTTCCCCTTTACCTCGCCTCCTTTTGTCTCCGTATAAAACCCTGGGGCACACCATTGTTCTCTGTCTTCCTCCCCTGGACCCTCCTTGGAATAAACCCTTGGAACCCATGCGCAAGACCCTTCTCTCATCCTTTGCCACCAGGAAGGAGATCCCTATTACTCACGACCTCGCAAAGTCCACGCGCTGGCAGCAGCCTGGCCGACAGTGCCAGGGATGGCTCCAGCAGGACACGGATCGGGCGAGGGCAACCCCGACCGCATAGCACTTCTTGGATACAAACACAACAAAACAAAAGACTGAAAAAGTATCAGGTAAACAGGAAACATCCATCAATAATTTAGAGAGTAAAGAAGAGGCCAACGATGAAGAATTCATTCATTTCTCAAGAGGAAAAAGAAGGTGTTGGAAGGAGGAAGGAAAATGTCTGAGTGAGATGCATGAAAGGCACTCCGGTGTGGGGCAGGAGAGCAGCACAAAACATTCAGGGCTGTGCCCACCACAGCTGGTGACCGAGTAAGGCCCCAAGCTGTACAACCAACGAGAAAACTACTCTCTTGATACTGAATTTTGGTTTAGATTTTCTTTTTAAGTAGCTCAACTAACCAAAACATTAATCAGTGTCTCCACAGAGTACAGACCACAGCATAAATCTCAGCAATTACTGAAAGGTGCAAAGTCTTTGTATCCGTGCACATGTAAACACCACAACTCCCAGTGCCTCCACTGAGACCAGGGGATTCAAAGAAATGATAGAAACAAACAGCCAAGCAGATAATAACCAGAACAAATGAGTCAGGAGCTCCACTTGCAAGCGTGAAAATAAATATAACTGTATTTACCATTACTTTACACTGAGAGTTTCCAATTAAAAAGGATAAAATACAATGGAGAAAACAATAAAACATACAGTGAAAATGCCAGAGTATCATGAACTTCCAGAACTACTGCAGAGCTTCAAAGATGGGCATCATGGTAACCAGAACCAAAGAGCAAGAGACAGTGACTTAGGGTGAAAATGCAGACATCAGGAGAGGAGGAGAGGGAACAGAAGAGGTGGATGATCTCATTAGGCCAAACACAGCTCACCTGAGGATGAATGGAACAAGGGCTGCCAGAAAGTGAAGGGAGTACCAGCAGGGCAGAGAGAAGAGCTGTCTCTATCAGCCCTTTAGTGCTGCTGGGAGCAGCACCTGGATGACACCTGAGATGGATCTGCAGCTTTGAATCATAAAACACATCCTGCAAGTCAAGTCCTGGTCTTTCCTTCCTTGCATTACACCATACGCTAAGGTAGACGCACCTGAAGCGGCTTCAAGCATTGGGAAGCATTCATTAGTGGGGATAAAGGAAATGAAACTCTGCACCCATTCACAGCACCATCACCAGGCACCACTGAAGTACAAGTGTAATTGGGTCTGGATATAAGCAAAGCTTAACATTCCACTGAATGAAGAACAATTCCAACAGTATTTTATGAAAAATCAATAGCAATTGCTATTCCAACCACTGTCTTTGGATAAGCATTATTATTTACATGCTTACTGAGATAAGCAGTATATTGTCTCTTTAAAAGGGATGAATAAAGTTACACCAGGAGAGTCTCTCTCTCATTCAGAGACATAATTGTGTGTATGTATAAATACACATTCCCTTCTATATATGAAGGGCAGCTAAACAGACTTGCTGCAGACACGTGCATTTAAAAGCACGGGTAAGATGCCTCTGGCTTTGTGCAGTCTTGCACAGGAGTGTATTCTACAAACTGTCCAGACCAGCACAGCACCACCACTGTGCTTCAGCCCTTTACATAAAATGGTCAAAGTCCCATCAAAGCTTTGATTAGATCTGAAGAGAAGCAGCAATACATCAGCCACCACCTTCCTCTCCCCTGCCTGGGCACTTCGGAGGAAGGATTCCCTCCCAAAGCCCCAGGGCAGCACCACCTCCTCCCACCCGGCAGAGCACTGAAAACAGCAACACAGCAAACACCACAATGCACTGACTTTACTTCCCTTTGACCAAAGCCCACCACTCGGAGGAAAGGACACCACAGAGAAAGCTGCAAGGCATGTTATCCTGACCTTCCTGACTCTTTTCATATGACAACCAGGAGACAAACAGAACTAGCAGTAGTCTGGTTGAAAATTCTTTTTTTGTCCTTCTTTTTCCCCTCGTTAAAAAAGATGGTTCTTTACACAGAAAATGCACATTTGCTAGGGAATGCTGGAGAGGCCACAGGTTCACAAGGATTTAAGCAATGGCAAGAAAGCTCCTCAGAGAGCCCCACTGAGGCTTCCCAAGCAGCCAAGGCCACATCCAGCTCCAAAAGTCCCTGGACCAAAAGGGCTGCAAGCCTGGGAAAGCCTAAGTGGCATTTCAATTATGATTGCCTCTTGTACTGTCCCCAGGCATCCACTTATGGCCATCGATCTGAGCCAGTGCAGCCCATCCTGTATTTCTAGTTCCCCCTGGCATCCAACTCTAGACAGAGACAGACAAGAATGATTTGGCTGATCACTAACACTCATTCTGATAATGCCTTCTGCACTAGCAATTGAAGACAAGAAATTTTATTTTCACCTTTCCCCAAGCTGTTAATCCAACCCCAGAATATTGTCATTACATCAAGAACTATGCATTACCTAATTTATTTAGACCCACAAGGTGGTATGATTCAAAGACATAGAATCAAGCCATGGCACTAAAAAAGAGGCATTATGAGATGTTAATCCCCTTCAGTAAACAGCAAATTAAAAAAAAACCCAAAACCAAAAAAACACCCCAGCAATAAAAAGCCCTGAAAGTTCACAGTTGCTTTTTGCCCTTTCATGTTTTAAGTAGATCCCCTTTCTTCAACTACAGACTACAGACACTCTGTTTTAAAAAGTGTCACAAATACTGCACGTTTTCCAGCACGGTTTCACCTGTGAATGTATTCTCTGCCTCATCCAGCATTAGTCACCCATTAACAGAAACAGCTGCAAGAGCAGCACAGCCCCTTGCTGCTGATACATTGCTGCTAATGAGCATAAACTGCACTTTGCACTCCACTGTATTGTTAGGAAATGTGGAAAACTAGGAAGGAATTTTTCATTTCTCTATATTTTCCATATTTGAAATATCTAAATATGGTCTGAAACTGCTTTTATTCCCTCTACTGTAACTTGTGTTCTAACATAACTACTGCAATGAAATTTTCCCATCTTTAAGTGCAGCTCTGATTAAGCAGTGACATAAGAACACACGGTTGGTTGATTTGTGACACAAAATAAAAGGCCAACTGAGTGGCAAGCCAGAGCTGTCATTTGAAATTAGGGCATAAGACAACCCTAATGTGATCTGAAATTCAGATTTATATTAGGCCTCATTAAGCAGTTTAGAGAAATTCTTACTTCTTTTTATTGGGTCTTTTTATCTAATTACTTTTACAGAATGATGTACATAAATACATAAAGTCTTTTGAAATCATAAAATATTTTAATATTACATTTCTTCAGTTATGCAAGAGAAAAGGCAAGAGCCTTCACAGTTAATTAAAAATTAAAACCCCCCAAAATTATGATAAAAAGAAATCTGGCCTATGTATTGGATATTCCTTCCAAAATGATCTCAAAACAAGCAGTACCAAATATTCAGAGAATTAAGCAGCACTTTTCCAGTTGTCTTTTAGATAAGGGTTATTTATCATAAGACTAAAGTCGGCATACTTTTACAAACTATAGTTTAAAGACAGATTTACTTTGTCTGTGTAGGTTCTGTTTATTGTTGTCCACATCTCTTACAGTATCTGTCAACTCCTCAGCTTAGGCCCTTGATACAACACAGCAATAAAACACACCATGTGTAAAATGCTTATGGCTTATTGAGAGTCCTTCACTTATAGAAATAATTCTATTTGTTCATTAATCCCTGAAGAAACACATGCACCTTCTTCACCAGCATCCAACTACTGACTGTAGTTTATTTGTTTGTAAAACATTTATTTTCAGTATGTTTATATAGTAACTGTTGCAATCTAGAAATCTTTTTCATTTAAAAAAAAATACTTCTCAAGATACTTGTTTTGTTTGGTTGTTTTGGTTTTTTGGCTGGTAAGTTTCTTGGTTTGTTTTTTTAAAAAGCCTTTGGGAAAGTAACGCAAAGAGCAAATTTGATATCCACCAGGAGATTTGGTGTAATTCTTCTGCTCCCAGCCCTCTCCATCACTCTGCACTGAGCAAGCAGGACAATTTTAAAACCTGCAGGTGTTTTCATTAAGCACATATTGATAAAAAATACTGTACATGTTTTCCTTTTCACAAAACAGAAAAGACTCAATGCACCAAGCAAGCTTAAAGGCCTCACTTAAGAGTATTGGTATTTGAATACTGAATAGTACCTAAGTGAGCATAAATACACACAGATAGGATTTTCAAGTATTAAAAGCTAAGACAGGGAATCTATACATAGCCACTGAATAAGGCAGAGCTTAAAAGGACACTGATTGCTCCTGGCTTTGCTAACTTAATAATAGGCAAGAAGTTTGAATGGCTTCGCCTTTACAATGAAAAACCTTAAATGCCCATACATACAAGCCCAGCTCAACTTCTAGGTAATAAACCCCTAGAAAATGCCATTAGTACCTAAATTTCAAAGTACAGAATTTCAAATGGCCTTTTGAAAAATATTTGGTTTAGAAAAGAATACTGTGAGTTGCACCTGGGTGTTCAGAAATCCAAAAAAATGTTGTTGATGGAAAAAAAAAAGATTCTATGCAAAGTGCAAAACTTTACAAACAGAGTGGCCGATCATTTGTAACACGACGAAAAAAAAAATTCCAACATGGTGCCTTACATAGCTCTGGCTACTAAAATCTGCCAACAGAACCACACACACACCTGGAGAGAGGGTGCACGTGCACTGAGCCCACTGCCAGGACAAGGAGCAATGGGCACAGACACCACCTAAATGCTGCTTTCCAGCACAGGTGTTCCAACACTGGACCCGGTCACTCAGAGAGGCTGTGGTGTCTCCATCTGTGGAGATATTCCAAACCCAACTGGATGCATCCTGAGCAACCTGCTCTGGTGGGCCCCGCTTGAGCAGGGAGCCAGACTAGAATTGCAGAGGGACTGAAAGTACAAGGAACTGGTAGGACTCCAGAAGTTCCTTCCAGCTGAAATTTTCAGCATTCATCTTCCACTTTTTGTTTTTGGTATGCCTAAAGGCAATCATTTCATACTGTCCTCAGGTGCAAGATCTACAAGATACTAAGTTGCATACATGTCCTTAAAAAATATTAAGGGGCTAAACTCTCCTTTCCTTATCTGTGCTTACTTTCTATCCAGTTAACAACATCACTGGTAACCACTGCACTTGATGTGCAAAACAAGAGAGCAAGACACAAAAAGAACAACACTTTAACAAGAACAAGTTGAAATTAGTCTCACAAAGACCAATCACTGGAAAAAGGAGTAGGGAATAAAGACACACTTTTAATATCTGCTGGTCCATTTCTATGAAATTTAACAGAGGGCAGTCACCTTGAAGATATTAAATTCCCCTGAGCGCTGGGAAAATCTGTCATGTAGTAAAACAAGGGACTTGAATTATCCTCCTCTCTGAGATATCTGGGGCTAATAACTTGGCTACCTGAGCAGCTCCCACCTGACACCCCAGGTGCCCAGGGCCAGTCAGAAGCATTGCTGATGGTGACAGGGCAGAAGGAACCTGAAGAAGGTACTGCAGGAAGGTTTACAGGATAGAGAGAAACAGGAACTGGCATTACTGCAGGGCAAAAAGGACAAAGGGAAGATCACATGAAATATGAGCAAAGAGAAACTAGTAAAGCCTTCTGGTGGGAGGCTTGCTGAGGGGATCAGGGAGAACGGACAGAAACGTGCAGGCAGTGAAGCTTCATTAGTTCCACTAATCACAGAACAATTTGTTTTTAGAAAAGTATTTTGGTTTGTTTGTTGTTTGCCTTACAAGAATGAACAGGTGTCTTAATATATCTGCATGTGGATTAACAGAGGAACAGCCAATACCAAGAGTGCTCTGTTCAGGCTCAATTTATAAATGGAAAAGTGATTCTGCATTCAACAGGAAGGATAAAAACGGTATCCTGCTGTTCACAGTGGGAGACAGAATTTAAATATCCTGTAATATAATTTGGTACATCACCACATGTCAGGCTTGACTATCCTCATTTACACCAGTAAGCTCTTACACAAGAACAAATCTTTTCAATCCAAGGCAGTAATTTCTCATTTGCACCAGGGCAAGTGAAAGAGCATGAGGTGCTTCTTATCGTAATAAAATTTGTTGTCTCCTGTTAAATGCATTAATGGCAGATACAATCATCTGTTAGTATTGTATCACAAGATAACAATATCGGCACTGGACTGGAAGGGGAAATAGATTGTGATTTGTTGTTAAGTAACTTACACCATCATCCACAAAAAATCGGTTAGTTGGTTGTAGTGTTCTCCAATTTCAGTTGCTTTTTAATTAAAAGAATAAATCAAATCACAACTATAAAGAAATTAGAAGCATCACATTGGGGAAAAAAAGTTTTTCAAGGATTGTTTTAACATCCACCATTATGCTCAATTTTAGATGATACAAGGTCACAAGAAAGGTATAATTTCTTTCAGTAAAGTCATACCTTAAACTGTATGGGGAACGTTTTTTTCTCCTCCAGTTCCCAAATTCTTCCACCATACAACAGCGATTGGCCACACAGAGCTTGTAGGAGACATTGCCAACAAAGCACCAATCACGACAGAAATACGCCTTGCCTAAATGGTTCTCATTAACATTTAAAAGAAAAAAAAAAAAAAATCCCTTTTCCAATCAAAGACAGCCAGTTCCGCGGGATTGGGATGCCAGCTCGGAGCACATTCCCATTCCCAGGTGGAAGTGCCCTCTGCTGGCCCCGCGCTCACCCGGACACGCGCCCAGGTGCCTCTGCTCGCACGTTCTGTGTCACTTTTCAACAGGAAACTCCATTACAAGAGGGCATACAGACTCCTCCAAAGACACCTAATTTAATTGCTGAAAGTTGTTTTTCTTTTTAAGTCTACAGAATCTGCATAAGGGAAAGTTATAAAGGCGGTTTAAACTTTTCAGCAAGAATTGAAGGTCTGTTGGCTTGGCTCAGATGCTCTAATTCTGTGGATGTGTCACGGGCAGATAAATGAACAAGAGAATGACCAAACAGGTGGGCTGATGCTAAGGAAAACCAAGAGAGCAAGTAGCTACAAAGATAAAATAGAGGATTAAATGTATAGAAACAGAGTGCAGAGGAGATTCAGTAAGGAGATTCAAGAAGAGAGAACATACAAAAATCCACCCATAAAATAAGTAAGCCATTTTCACTCTGGCTAAATTAGATTTCAGCCCTGAACTTAACTAGGATGATGAAGTCAGATTTCTCCACACCATTTCTATGGTCGGGAGGTGGGTAAGTGACACTTTATTTTTCCTGCTGAACCTTCTCTAATCTACAGATGTCTATATACTCGAGAGCTGCTTCCTTTGATTCCCTTAAGCTTTGCAGCAATCCAGTTCTTCAGAAGCTCAGCAGGGGTAACAGAAGACTGGTCTATCTTTGAGGAAGGAGGACAGCTTCAGCCAAAGAATATTAGTTACGAGAAGCAGCAATAAACTCCTGAGAGATACCTGCCTGGACCTGAGAAAGAGCAAATTACTCCCCAGATGCTCCATCTTTTCCTGCTCTTAACCTTGCCATTTAGATCTTTCAAGAGAAAAACAATACAGAAAAACTTTTTTTTTCCTTCCATTAATGATTACAAGCCAAAAATGGAAGGGAAGTTTAGGGTTGGATGTTTCTGTAATAGAGATGAGCAACAGGACTGAGGCAGTAAGAAGGATCAGTAATAAAAACCACAATTAAAACTTAAAATTGATCTCAGGCTGCCCCTATAAATCTTTCATTATTCCTACCATTAGCATTAGTTAGACTTCCATAATAAAACAAATACCATCCTTGAAAGGGCAGGTAGAGAAATCAACTTTCATGATTGCTAACTGAAAGACCTGATAAAGGATACTAAGCATTAATATGCATCCAGATCATTAAGCCTTTGTCTTCAAAGAATTTTCATCATTAGCCAGTTACTTTTCACAGAAATTCTGGAAGCACGTTAAAAAACATTTTGTTCTCTTCACATTAACATAAACTCCAAGCACTGGAAAAAACTACCTATGTTTTGCTAAATCTAAAGCAGTTTGAGGATTTTTAGGATCAATCTTCTACCATCAATTAAAGAGGAAGGAATTATCAGGCTTAATAGATTTAGCCAAAATACAGTCACTGGCATTCAACCACGTGCCAATAGTTGCAAGTTTTCTAGAATAGAAACTTATTTCACCATCTGATGCAACTGTATGATAAATCCATTTTTTAAAAATGCAGCCCATTTCGTAGCCATAAAGACAAAGGTGAGCTTGTATCTACATAGCTAAATTACCTTGAAATAATTAAAATATTAATTCATTTTTCTGCTCAATTTAGGCATGCTCATAACAAAAATACTCATTTGAGTTCTGCTTTTCTAGCAATAGGTGGCACTGTCAAATATCACTTGTATAAGCATCCCTTGTGCACAGTATCATTCGATAGCCAAGTGGAACATCTGCAGGGAAATGTGGCTAAAGTTATTTTCCTTTCTGCTTCCCCTAAACAGGACAGAGATTACATCTTGCAGTTGTTTCATTCTCTGTTTTAAACTGCTCAAAACCATTTTTATGACAGTTAAAAACTCGAGAGAAATATGCTGTTAATATTTTGAAGAGTATGCTGCTTCAGACAAGTGGCAAGCAAACAAACATGCCACATGCTCCAGCAATCTGTACAATAATACTAATATTTACAAAAAATATACTAAAATGCGGTTTTAAATAGGGATTACCTCAGCACTTTCATCTCACTTTTTGTGACCTGTTAAAATCCTTCAATTTCCATATTTCCCCAGATTTGCAGATAATATTCATGGTTGGCAAATGGCACATCTCTTAGCTTGCAAAATAAGCAGCTGGCTACTCTGTCCCTTCAGCTTATTCACCACATTTTCCTTTCTTCCAAACTCATGCTCTCTGCAGCATTCCCTCTACGTGCTGGTATCTTTTCTTCTCCACTAGCGCTACTCTGGCTCTGCAGCCTGATTTCACAGAGATGCTTAACAACTGCAAACAGAGCCAGAATCCTGAGCTCACTGTTTACAAGGCTGATCATGTACATAATATTGTTTTTGAGACTTGCCACTTCTCCAGTGTAATTTCTGAAGTCCCAACTCCAATATAACATGCTCCTCACCTAAGCTGTTTACATAAGGGATGTGCTTCATAGGAAAGAAAAGTATACCAGACTAAGTCTCTAGGATTTTAATTTCTTTTGTTTCAAAGTAAAATATGCTGGAAGCCCAGAAATAACAACCAGTTGTCTCAAAGCAAAGAAGGAATTAAACATCAAAGCTCTTTGCTTAAGTCTTTTGGTTATTATGGCAAAAGCATTAAATCAGTCTTAAAAGCACGACATGCCATTAGGCAACCTTCTACACTTTCTGCACAGAGCAGCCACATCCCTGCTATTTCACAGCACTTTCTGATGTGGAGCACGCCCAGACTCCACTGGCAGTGCACTGACAGGACGTGTTCCACCCTGCACTGTCCACTGTCTCCTGTCCCCAGCTGTTCATCACCTCAGCTCCTGTTCCTGCACGACGGTGACACCCTCAGCCTCCACCTGGGACTAACCCACTTTGCTGCAGAGCTTCTTGTGGCTGAAACATACAACATGTGCCTTCTGCTTTGGAGCAACAGCCAGACATCTGTTAAATTTACTTCATTCCCCAACTGGTTAAAGGCAGAAAGTAAATATGTTTTTAAGCGCGGGGCAAGCAGCCCAAATGAAATAGCACATCCCTTGCTGTACCAAACTCACTGTGATCTCAGAAACACTGACTCCACATTCTGCTGTACTGAAAAATTCCTTCTACCAAGAAATCCCCCAAATATAAACAGTTCCAGTAATAGTGAAACACATCTGAAATTGCTAGGAAGTTTTCTTACCTTTTAAAAAAGATCTCTGCTCTAGGACTTGGTGCTCCTGTAAGGGCTTTTATTCTAAAACTCCAACATGGATTCTTTTAACTACAGAATGATTTACAGCTGAGGTAGCCAAAAGCCAGCAATCAGCTCAGAACTACAGCAGATGTTTCCCCAGCTGAAGTCATTCAGTCTAATTCTCTTGCCCAGTGACAAGAAACTGGACATCTCAGGACTCAGGAACTGTCATATTTAGGTTCTCAGTGAAAAGGAATTAGTGTTTGGAAAGTTTTCAGGCGTGAAACTGTCACATGTTTAAATTAGATGATAGCTTTGAATAAAAAATGTACCCCCAAAAATGGCAGCAGATTTTGTTTTAAAGGCTTCATTAGAAGAAGTCTGAACCGAAGAAACAGTTCTGTCAAGTTTAGTTGAACAAAGCAAAGCAAACAGGCAAGACATCTCACTACCTGGGCAACAGAGCAGTAGCAGTAAAAAACTCAAAACCCAAAAGTATAGTATCTTGATGCACTGGGCAGAAATTGTTGGTTGTGATTAAGATAAAATTACTAGCTGATATTAATTACATCAATTTTTACTTCACTGAGTTCTCAGTTACACTGCCTCTATGTCATCAGTAAATCCTACTGTGACATCTCCCATCAGCATGCCACCTTATATTTTCACATCACTGTCCTGTATAAATTTAATCTGTGTATTGTAGCATCTTCTAAGACATTCTGTTTGCCCTGGATGCAGACGTGCCTCCAGACAACCTCATTTAGTGCTACAAGTAAACCCACCTCGGTGTAGGTGTATAAACACAGGAAATACATATCAAAAATATCCAGCCTGCAATTACCTAAAGGCCTCACCTGAGTGACCCTAAGGCTGCAGCTGGGTGGGACTGGCCTCCAACCAGAACTGCTGTGCTAGAGCAGACTGACTCTGACCCATAAAGAGAGATAAGCTGGGCTTGATGTGCACAAACTGTGTTTGTGGAGCAGCAGTAGAGCAGTGACACCCGCTTTGGCCCTGCTCCCTCCGAGACAGAGCCCTCGAGCGTGGGCATTTCAAACTGAGCAACCATTGCAGCCAGCCTGGTGTAACACAGCTCAGCCTTGCTTGACTGATATTCCTAATTACTGGTTGTTTTTCACTGTAATCAGAGAGATTGCCTAGTAGTTGTACGTAAACCAATGCTTGCTTGACTTTTTACTGGAGTCTCAGTCTCTCAGAAACGTCCCATCGCAGTGACACCCCCCTCCAAGTGCCCTAACAACGACAGCCACCACACCTTCCACCCCACAGACTTGAAAAAGAGGGTGCCATGACTCAGAGCTGAAAAATGATGTCTTATAGTAGTGTCCTCTTATTAGAAAGAACACAGTAAGCTGAGACTGAAAAGGCAGATTTCCGCTGTGTGAGAGAGGAATTGTTACAGAGAAACCAACAGGTGTGCTCTTCAATAATTTTCAAATTGTCACCTTGATTTATATATAAGATAAGCACGTACAGCATTACTTGTCCTGAATTATTACATTTGTTTATGTGTAAATCATCAAGGTCTAGATGCTAAGGGCAGTAAATGTTGCATTGATCATTGCTGCAGAGCCAGCTAATCCAGATATCTCCTCAAAAACCCATAATCTAAAAAGACATACATTATCTTCATTGAGCAATTAAAATGAAATTTTATTTATGAAAGTTTGGGTTATTCTAATCTGCTTTAAAAAACAAGAGTAGACTGCATAAGCATTAGTCTTTTAGAGGACTTTTGAAAATAAGCTACTAGTAAATCTTCCCTGCATGTGGAACAGTATTAAATTTCAGCTCTGCCTCTAGCATAATTAAGTACCCACCAACAGCATAATACCTTCATTAAATTAAGGTGTTTGGAGTGAAATGTAAATTTGTCTTCAGATATAAGGTTGATATTTCAACCCCTCCACAGCCTGAATATCATTACGGAGGACAGAGGCAGGGGAAGCACAGAATAAGCAGAGTTACTGAGCACTCCTGTTCTCTGGGTACTGCATAACCAGTAAATAGAACAATTAAATGCCCATGTCTGTGCTACCTCCCAGCAAGGGTGAAAAAAAAATTTAAAAAAAAAAAAAAAGAAACAACAAAAAAGCTAAGGATATTTTTAACTGCTGCCTCACTAGAAACAATTCCTTCTTTACTAATTCTTATGACATTCAGGTGAAAGTTGTTTGTTTTTTTTTTTTTTCCATCAGCAACAGCCCTCTTCATGGGGAAAAAAAACAAAGTAAAAAAAACTCTTTCCAAAATAAAAAAAAGGCAACACAAAGGCTCAGTTATGCACCCATTCAAAATGTGTAGCACTTGGTCACTGTTTGCAAGAGCATGGACTGGCTGCTAAGAGAGCGAACAACAGCCCTGGCTGCACTTGGCCATCCCCTTAATCCAGCCCCATGGAGGACCCTCAGGGGCTCTATGAAGAGCTCATCTGTCCAAGGTGCCTTCAGAGAGCCTCATCTCTGCAGCCCTGCAGACCCTGGAGCAGAGATCTGACTGGCACATGGAAGGATTGAACCCTGGGTGATCATGTCCAGCATGTGCCAGTGTCTGAGGGCAGCACTGAACCCATTCCTGCACCAGGTCCTGAGCATGATGTTGTGTCCTTAACCAAAATGTCCAACTTTGAACATGGAACACAAAGGAACAAACAAGGAACTGCTGACCTGAATATCTTGTGCTCACAATGGAGATCTGCTTGAATATCTGTAACTGCATGAGGATGACATGAAGCTACAGGAAACTCAAAACGTACTATCTGTGATTGACCAAACAATTTCAATTCATTTTTGGTAATGGTCATTCAAAACTAACCTTAAGATTAATTAACTTGATCTATAGTTTCAATAAGTTAGTAAAGGTGACACTGAATCAGGTTTATGCTGAAATTTGCCTTACTCAGGTTACTCCAAAACCCTTTCATAAAAGGCAGAACGTAGAAAATATCTGATATTCAATATCAGGTTTTTTTGGAAGGACAAGTACAGAAAGAGGCATCAACAATCACGTTTGAAGCATATTCTTGGGAGGAAAAAAAAAAAAGGGCAGAGCTGTGAACAATGTCACTTCTTAATTTTTTCCACTTTCAAGTATTTTATCAATTACTGTATCAGTGGAAATATAAGATACTGAAATGATTTGTCAATATTCCCATTAAGATTGAACAAAGTGCTTCTGGAATACACATAATTCAGTATGTTCTTCATACAACAAAAACACTGTCCTTTTAAATATTTCTGTGTCTATGAATATTTTAGAGAAAACACTTTCATAAAGGTAGCAAAAAATATTGCTGTTTGGGTTTTTTTTTGAGGGAAACAAACAAGACAAAACTTAAGAGTATCACAGAAGTAAAAATATTTGGCCATTTCTCATGATTTCTTGAACATTGCACACTTTCTTGCTCAAACTCTTCAGAATTGTAACTCAATTCTCGAATTTTCATTCAGTTTTAAAGTCCAGAAACTCATGAATTTTCCAGGCTATTAAAAAAAATCATTAGAATTTACATTTAGAATTTTCTCCTACAGCATGCCTGTATGTCTGAATATACAGATATGGGGTAATAAAATACTTCCCTTCAAAAAGCCCAGTATAAATGTTATTGTAAAACTATAACTGTCAGTTTAGGAATGTCAGGGTTCCATATATTATAGGAGCTTAGAAAGATAAGAATTATCTGTGAATCTACCTTATCACTTCAGCTACTCTCAGAGTAAATTAGAACACTATTAAGTGTCTTCTGGTTTGTCTATGTATCATATATCATGTTTGAAGCCTCAAAAGATGATTTACAGCAATCAGCATTTTAGAATATAAATCTTCATCTACTGCAATCTAGGAAGTGTGTACATTAAAAACAAGCTTGTATTAATAAGTTGGAATAATAATTACTTTTCTGTATTTATCTCCCAATGTTACCACAGCGAAATGAGAAAAATAGCAAACATTCAAGTACTCATTTACAGACCTTCTCTTTATAATGAGAACAACAATAAAAGCTATTTGATGGCACATAGCTAAAGGAAAAAGCTTTTCCTTAGGTCAAATATATCAGTACTAGCTTGTAATAATCAAAACAGAAAGATTATTCCTTTAAAATCCTTTAATTCTTGATATCCACAGTTCTAATCCTCAAGTCATTGTTGAAGGCCATTTTAATGTTTGTGTTACACTGTTTAAATTTTGGTGTCAAGACTTTTTTCTCAGTACTAAATCACTCATGCTTCACTTTGGTAATTTATGTCATTTTAGAAGCCCTTAATTTAATTAAACTCTTGTAAAACTAAGGAGGTTTGACTTCATTTTCTATATGCAAAGGAAGAGAAGCACATTACTTGGGTATTTTGTTTGAACAGGTCATTTCAAAATTTATTATAGGTTGCTATCGTACTGAGAATAATAAAGATATATTTTTAATTACTTTTGCTCACAAGAACAGGCTAATACATATTCCATCAATATTATGATCCCCTTGGATGGAGAGATGCTAAATGCTAACCCAAACAGATTTAAAAGCTATAATTACTCGGTAAACAAGGGAATCATACTAAATAATTATACATTGAGATCATATTAAATTAAACCAAAAGAAGCTTTTAAGATCCTCTGTATTGTCTTTTTCTCTTTTGCTGCTGTCTGCTGCAGTGTCCCCGAGCATGTCATTATCTCACAGAGTGTGTCACAGCAAGCAGGCAGGCTCCGTGCAGGGCACTGCTGGGTCTGCCGTGGCTCTGTGGTGAGCAAGTGGAGATAAAGGTCCAGGGCCACCTCACACACTCTGTATGCAGCAGCAAAACGCTGCTTTGATGATGCACAGTCCAACTAGAAAGCAACAAACCAGGAGGTCACCGAGGCAAGGTCATGCAGGAAGATTATTTCTAATCTGCTTTAAAAATATTATTAGGGCTTTTTGGTTAGGTTGTCTGTAGAAAGGCTCTCTGGTTGGCTGAACAATAAACACTGCTATCTGTAACCAGATTAAAAAAAAAAAACAAAACAAAAAAAAACCCAACAAACCAAAAAAACCAGCTCTTTTGCCCATTCAGATATTTTAAAAAATCTTTTCATCTACAAGGACTGATATCCTTTTCTGCCAAATTTTTAATTTTAGTAATAGCAAGGAAGGAGCTCCTAAAAGACCATGCTAGAAAAAACACTACATAGAGAACACAGCTAAGTTTCTCAGAACAGCCTTGCAGAGAAAGACACAGGCTGTAAAGACTAATAATTTCCCTAGGACACTTCAGCTTTTCTCTCCTCAGCATTTCTCCCCCACCCCAAAAAACATCAATAGTGAGCTTTGCTAAATCTGCAGATATTACTGTTAAAGGTCTTGATACTTCTGCCTTCTGTTTCACAGTGAAATCACCTGGTAGTAAGGCAATATTTATCACCTCACATCAGCAAGAATGTACCAGGTTTCCAGAAAAGCAAAACATCCATTTGTTTCTGAGCACACAGGAACATACATGATAAAGGGCTGTGCTTCTCGGACCTGATCCCAAACTTCCCAAGTTACTGAAAAACTTTTCCATCAAGTCCCCTTGACTTCCACATGCAGGGCAGCAGCGTTACCAGGGAATTGGACCTGAGCAAAGTATGAGCACTGCAGGCCATACCATGGGGCAGTACGGGATACTCACACTCATCCAAATACTTTACTTGTAGCGTAGGAACTAGAAACGATGCTTTTTAAGTGCTACAAAATTATGCAACTGTAGAATGATGTTACAATTTTGTATTCTGCGGTGGATTTTTAATCTTTAATTAGACTAGAGAATAGCAAAGATGAATCACACCTTATTAATTTTTTTTTTTTTTTAAAATCAAACCTTGCCATTAAGCTCCTTTTGCATGCTTAGCACACAGAACATTTTGTACCAAAAAAAAGTACAGGAGTAGACATTGGTTTAATCCATTAAGTAGCTCGAACTTGGTCTATGTTAAAGAAATCTGTCATTCTGATTTTAAATGAGTTTGCTTATCCAGCCAAATGTCACCATCAGAACCTGTCCCACAGTCACTCACAGCCTCTGGACCAAATCCTAACCCAGGCCCTGACCCAGCTCAACACAGCACACGTGGCCAAGGCTTTTGTCCAGTCACTAACCATATTTGATCATTATTCCTGCAGGGTAAAGCTGCGTAAGCTCTCCTTGCCGGGTTAGCCCTACTGCAACACATCTCATCCCAGCTCTGCCTCCCTCTTACCTTTGACATTCCTCCCACAGAACTCGGCACCAGCCCCTCTTTGCCCAAACTAAGCTGCTCATCAGGCAGCTTGATTTACCTCAAACTGATGGGCATTTGATCAAAAATGAGGGATTTATAGCAACAACTATTACCAATACTCCTTTTTTCCAAACACCCTTTCTTCCCATAATGTCAAAGCCTGGCAGTCTGAAGGGAGCAGACTTCTCCCAACTTAGTGGCAGATGCAGCTGGAATTGCTTTATATTCTAAATCGTAAAGCCATGCCCTGACAATATGCAACTCACAACGAGGTACTGCTTCAAGGAAAAGCCAAATTAAAAACCCCCAGGTAGGAGCCAGTTAATGCTTACAGGGACTACCTAAAGCTTTTGTTTAACCCTGAAGTAAAGTTGTACTGAGAAACTAAAGTGTTTTTCTTCTGAAAATCTCACAGTTTGACCTCCTAACTGACAACAGAAGGGACAACCTGACCAAGCTAGTGAAGCACAGTCAGGTTAGACAAGTGTAGGGAAAAGGGAGAAAGCTATTTCCAGAATACTCCAAGGGATCACAGTCCAAATACAACGCATTGTGTCAAGATCTGTAGGGATGTGTGCTGTATCTAGTGCAACAAACACCTTCACTGAGCAGCTGCAGCAAGGGCTTGCACAAGCAACCTTCCAAAATAAACTGTTCTAGTATTATACAGAATAAAATGTGGAGTATTTAAATCTAGAAACAACGTAGAGATGAGGAGGTGGTGTGCTACCGGACAAGTTTCAAATTAAAATTCAATTTGACATATGGTCAAAATGTTTCAGAAAAAAAGAACCCACGACAGTGAGCAAATGGGCAAGATTTTTCCTTTATTCAAAAATACTCAACTGCACACAAACAGATGAGAAACAAGTAATTCTGCAGTAAAAAAAGCTGTTGGCTGCGACAGATCACAAGCTGCACATGAATCAACAATATCATGCTGTTCCTCACTCTCTAAATATATACTATGTTTATATTTATATAGGGCTGTATAAACAAGAAAACAGACTGAAATAATCCTTCCAACTCTGCTCATTCACAGTTCTGCACCGTTTGCAGCTTTGCACTTCAAGAACGAGGAAAGCCAGACAAGGTCCAGAAGAACACCACAAAGATAATCAGAGAAAACATGACCTACATAAAACCAGACTGAAAAAATCTCTACTCTTTAGTCTAAAGAGGAGTTGATGTGGTAGAAGAAGGGAATAAGATAAGATAAAACACTTTCAACTGCAGATAATGCAAAAGTAAAAAGAAAAGGAAGAGGTTTATTCATATTCATGAAGTCAGCAACAGCATGCAAATTGCACAAACCAAAGTAAAGGTTGAGGTTATGAAATACTTTTTAATGACAATGACTTGGATAGGTGGGACAGAGGTTTCATAGATTGACCATAATTTGAGGCCTTTAAAAATGGCTTAGCCAAATACCTGATGCCAATGCCATTAAGGAGACTGTATCTTGTCCTCCGGCAAGAAACGAACCAGAGTCCCTCTTAGAGTCATCTCCAGTCCTATTTTTGTAGATCCTATCATTTCTGCTTGGCTGGAGTTGGCCATGTTATCTAACAGTGTATGACTGTCATAACTGCAACTGTTACTTGATCTTGCTTGCTATTCCCTACCCTTAAAGTCCTCCCCTCCAACAGCAAGTCTCCTGCCATCAATGTCATTCAAGCATGCCCTGAATCCCAGTAAACGAGTGGCAGACCTCATACAGAGAGAGGTTAATGGGTAAAGTCCAATGCAAAACCCACTGATGTCACATCCTAAAACTCAGAGAATGGTGGGAAAATGCACTGTTGTGCATTTTTGGATCAGCCCTGATTTGGTGGAATACTCAAATGCTCATGTTCAGCATGGGGATTTTATACCATCTCAAAGCATTGCACAGGCATGCGAGTGGCAGGGGGTTGGAAGGTTTATCACACATCTCTCAGTTATGAAGGGAATCATGCAGAGACTGAATCTTTCATAGTCTTAAAAAAAAAATTTCCAAAAATCTGAATATTCTCCTTTTGCCCTTGATTAAAGCCATAACTTGCATTAAAGTGAGAGGTTTTGGGTTTTGACAAGATTCACTGGTCAGAACTGCAAGCTGGAGCATGTGCTGCAGCAGCACAGCTCTTCTGTGCGAGCTCATTTGCCTTCTTCATCTGGGGTCACCACGTGTGAAATGAAGAACTTCCTCTTTCCTCATACTCATGCCGTGTGCTTTATTTTCAGCTGTTCAGGTGTACTTGGCCTTCAAACCCATATTCTGGGTGTGAATTTCACAAATTGCTCAGTCTGTACTCCAAGCACCTCCATGCTGCTAATGGTTGACACAAGCACTCCAAGCAAGATTTACTTTATGCTCTTTACTGGAATACCATAAAAAACCTCTTCTCAAAGACATAATTCCCAGTGTCCTATTTCCAAGATTCTTCTTTTTGACCTAATTCATACAAGAGAACCAAGAATATTCTTCTGACCTTTGCCATCCAATTCTACACCTTCATTCTCCAGTTGGTGCTTTGCTGTTATCAAATTCTTTGTCCCAAGTTCCCCCATACCTTAAAGAAAAACTCAAGTGTTTTTACAAGTCTGGGTTCATGTTAACGGGCCTCACATCATACGACTACCAAGTGAGTCAGCATAATAACCATATGTCTGAGCCTGAATCAAGATAAAAGATCTGTAGAGCCTTATTCAATGAGAGCAGAAAATTCCTACTTGGCTCTGCTCTTTTATGGCTGTATTACAATCTCACAATATGCAACTCCAGTTTTCCTGAGGGAATGTATTTTTTTCACTGTTCTTCTGAACATAATACTAATCTCATCATGTGTTTGCCCTGTCACTCCTATGGCTTCCAATAGGTTTTTTGTGCCGTCTATAGAAAACAAAGCACATTTTATTACTGTGCACTTCATTTAAAGGCTACCAAGGTAATGACCTTGCAATATTCCACCTGTAGTTTTCAGCAGCAGGACACCCTCATTGCTGTCTCGCAATACATGGACACCATTTTTTTTATCCATAGCAGCTCAAATCATCACATTTAATGGAAATATACCAAAGATTAACTAACTAGAAAAACAGAGTATCTCTCCCACCCTGCCATTCCCTCCTTCCACAAAAACCACTGCTACATACAGGTGCTCTCTGGATAGCTACTATCTAACTAAACCTTCTTTTGGAAGGTGATTTGAAAGAATACTCCAATTTAACTTAAAAAGCAAATTAAAATTTTGTCAGGACTGGGAAACAAAAAAATCCAGGCCACACTTCAAAAAAGCTCACAACAAAACAAAACATGCAGAAAGGTGAATAAAACAGCCTTGATTTTTGCTTTATTCAATGACTAGAAAAAAATTTCAAGTCAGAGATGAGATCAGTTCATCTTTGTATCTAAAAATATAACTCCTACTTTATAGAAAACTTTTTATACTGGATGGAATGGTAACACAAGTGTTAGGAGTTTAAAGGCAGACAAGCCATAGGCACTTACACTCCCTGTAAAACTTCTGAAGAATATTTCCTTAACCTACATCCAAGTCTGAATCATTCTTGAAATATTTCACTGACTATAGGAGAAAATGTAACCTCTTAGCAAGTGAAGCTGGCAGCTTCTTATTATGGGACATGAATGCCCCCCAGTACTGAGCAACATGAGGGACCATCAGCCTGAAGGGCACTGGGGGAAGCAGCTGTGAAAAGAGGGGGAAGCACACAGATTCTCCTCAGCAGGCAGCTGTACAATTGCACAGTGAGTGCTGCTGAGGCTGAGCCTCACTGGGGAGGGATCCGTCAGTCCCTCCGTGGTGCTGCTCCGGCCCCGCTGCTGGGAAGCTCCGTGTAGGGGCTGATGCACAGAAAGTGCAAGGTAAAGATAAAATACTGAGACAGAAGGGACTGTGCAGCATATCTGCCACCACAAAACGTGTTGGAGAAGAGTGGCAAGAGCCTCCACATTTCCAGTACTGCCACAACAGAATCTTCCATCCCTGTGAAGATCCTTAAGAACATGAGCACCACAACACAGCACTGTCACCCTACTTAAAAGTTCACAGGTGATTAGTATAAGCCTGACAACAGGTGTTCAGGTTTCAACTCTAAATCTGCTCTTAAAACATTTTGAAATAAATATTCCTACTTTCCATGTCTTGAAAGAAGTTCACTCCCTATGCCAAAAATAAGCTTCATTTTTAGGCCAAAATGTCTTCTTATCACAAGTCACAAAAGTATACGAAAAGCATATCTCATTCTGGGAAGCCTTTAATTTGTATACACATTTTGCCTCAAAGCTAAAAGCAAAAACAACAACAAAAAAATGCCCAGCATTCTAGACCAGCATATTATTGTGCCAGAAAAAATGACAATTTAATTTGTCTAAATTTAGTATATGGGAAAAGGCACATTTTAGTGGAGCCTAAAAATAAAGCTTCAACCTTAAATTAAAGGGACAAGTAATTTCCCATTAGATACAACAGCTTCTCAAGAGAAGTCTGTCAAACAATTTTGTGAGTCAACTTAGCACTTTTTATAGTTCCAGTTCAAGGTCAAGAGGCAATTCTAGTTCATATAGCCTGACCTCCTGCACATCAGCATGCTGTGGCATTGCATTTGATGACTCCTGGTTTGAGCCCAAGAATCCATGTTAAGCAATGGCAAAACTCTTACTCTTCATGTAAAGATTCAGAGAGATGGATGACACCATTTCCTTTGGTACTTGATCCTGATGCTTACAGGTAAGTCCATTACTCCCCATTTCTCTGTCTACCCTGGAAAGGATGGTTTGGGTCCTTTCTTGCAGTTGGATAAAACTTGTGCTGATTTGTCATTCCTCAGTCCTGAAGTTTCTCATTATTTCATTTCTTACGACCATCACTTAAAATGCCTTTTCTTCTTAGCTGTAAAGCTTAGCATCTGAGTCAGAATTATGGCTGAATACAGGCAGGATCAGTATAGATAATTCTGTATTACTCCCTGCCCTCATTATTTACCACTTTGGTAATCTTTGAGTCATTTGCAAATTTTACCACAGTTCCATGTACTCCAGATCAATGCTGAAACTGTTAAATGGTGTCAGGCACAGTGCTGATCCCTATGGAGCTGCACTCTATTATTATGACTAATTTTTTAGGTTTGTCAGTTGGCCAGTTCTTAATCCTTTTAACTTGTGCTTCACAGATACAGGGCAGTGCTATTTTTCAAACTGGAATGTCATGCAATGCAAAGAACTGTCTTTCTAAAAGGGCTGTTACAGCTACACCTTCACCTTTGTCAGCCAAACCTTTGAACTTCTTTAAATACTGAAATTAAGCTTGCTCATGATTCATTTCCTGTAAAGCTGCACATACTGAGAATTACATCCCTATTGCTTATTTCTTTGTAAATGAGTCTTTTGAAAGATTCACAGTATCCTCCCCAGCGCTGATGTCTGGATGTTCAACCTGCAGTTATTCCAAGTCTGTCTCCAGAACAGAAGATTTCTCTACAGAAACAGACATGGAGAGACCTGGAATTAATTATGGATTGAATATCTGATCTTACCACGTCCTTGCCATTAACCATGTCCTTACCATGAACATACCATGTCCTCTCTAGAACTGAAACACAGAGTAAGATGAGTTCATGGTGCAAGTGCTCATGCATTAACACAGTTTAATGACCTTTTTTTTTAAAGTTGTAGGATATTAAGATACAGAAAAATGCCTTTCAAATTTAAATCCACTGTAGACAAAAGAGGTTCTCTTCTGCTTCTGACCAATTTTTTTGGATTCTGCCTACACAGAGGATTTTACCATCCTTAGTTACCTTTAGAAAGGAGACTGTGGTAACTCGGCAACGATTTCTGTGAGAGTCTGAACGTTCCTAATTTTTCTGAATTTTAAATACTGCTCTTCAGTACCATTCACACATTTCTTGCCACAGTATTTCATGCTGTACTGCTGTGACAATCCTGGTGAAGACAACCACCAAAGTGAACACCTGAACCTAAAGTCCAGAACTGATGGAAGGCAGGAAGATTTTCGGAGAACTGCCATGGATCAAACACCTTGGCTGTGGGTACCGACTGTCCAAAGGGTTGTGCATATGCCAAAACTGCAGCAACACGGCTCAAGTAACATTCCGTCTTGAAACAAGGAAACAAACCCAGCCATCCCAGCCCATTTAGCCCTGCTCTGTAGCTCTGACCACAGGCAGTAGCCAAGGGTAGTGGCAGTGACCCTGATGAGAGTACTTGGCTACTGACATCCCCAATCTACAAATCCAACTGCTCTGTGACAGAGCCAAGGCTGTTGTCTTTCCACCTCTCCAGAGAACTGTAACCTCCAGCTCAGCAAAAGAACAGCACAAAGAGTTTTATGTGAAAACATTATTAAGTATGAAAAGAAAAAATACCATGGAGCTATCCATATTTGATTAATTTGATTGATTCTAATAGTTACAAACAAGTTTTCACTACCCAGTGCTGATTTTTGAAACAAAGACCCCAAAACATACTAACTCTCTTAACGCTGCGTTGCACTTCCCTCCCCTATAATCAATCCTAGTGTAGACTGCAACTCAGTGTGAGTGAAGGCAGCAGACTGAGCTGTGTGTAATTACTCATTTGATCTTATTAAGACACCAAATTCTAAAATTACAAGGCTGAGGGCTGTGCATTGGTTCAGTGCTGTAGACATAGTAGTAGGTAGTAGTTCAGCTTCTCTAAAACAGACAGGTAATACTTAATAACAGAATTTCAGTGCAATAATAGAACTGTTACACACAAGTTCATTGCTTTTAACAAGGTTAATGTAGAGAACAATACAAAGCAAAACTCTAGGAATGTAAAATATCCAAATATAAAATTTCTTTTTGATGGCATTAATGAGCACATTAATGTATAGGTATTAATTTGACAGGAATGTATAAAAGACGTGTAAATTAAACGCACTTTTGTGGCTATTCAAGAACTTGATTTTTCGTTAGTGAATATCAAGAACTCTACATAATCATTTATAATGAAAATTATAACAGCATAACCCATGTTTCAAGGTTGAAGCTCAGAGAAAATATTCAGCATCACAGAAGTCTATGATAAACTATCATAGTAGAACTGGGCATACTGTGTTAACAGAAATAGTGAGATACTTAAGTTAAAACCCAAAGAAATCTGGTTATCTACCTCAGCTCCTCAGGAAAAAAAAGCTTAATTCTTAAAAAAGTCTGCTCATGTTACCACAACTTCCAGATAAGCATCAGTATTAATCCTGTTATGCTCATGTATATCATTTGTTTCTTTGCTACCTCACTAACAGATGCCAATAGTCTTCTACTATTTACATACAGAGCAGAATTTTTAATCATAAATAATTTATTTACTTTTTAACCTTCCTTTTTGAGCTAACTTCAAAATATTTGTGTAAATAGAGTATTATATTAAGCATAAAAGACAACAGATCAGAGTCACCTAAGAGCCAGAAACATTTTACACCAGGTCTCCAAAATTTGACTGAGTCGCACCCTCCTCCCCAAGGGACAGATAGCTCCCTCCACAAGAGGAAAGAAAGAGCTTGCAGCACACTCTGAACTTTAGGCTCTCTTCATCAAAGGACTTTCAAAGAAGTAAAACACGGGGAAAAGTAGGAGAGGTGGCTGCCACCAGCTGGAAGTTCAATAAAGAATGAAACTCCAGGGCTGGAGAAACACACAAAGATGAAGCAGTGAGGTAGGCAAGATCCTCCGTGGTAGCCAGAGCTACTCGGACACCTTACTCTTCTAGATCATCTCAAATGCATGCCTTGGGAAAACACCCTCCAGTAGTTGCTGCCTGTAATGGAAAAATGACCAACTAAGAAAGATTTTTTTTTTAAAATATAAATTAAAAATCAAACTTTCTTGGCAATTACAGCTACCTGATCATCCAGCAAGAGCCCAAGAACTGATACCAGCGCTCTGTCTTGTGAGTAGGTCTAAGAAAAACACTTTATGAGGGGTCAGGATGGTGGGACCAGTGTCTGAATCATGTGGGGAGAGGTTAATCCTGACTTTAACTGTAATTAAGCATTTTAAATTTTTTTGCACAAAAGGAAAAAGTAAAAATTCGTAATAGTGTGAAGTGAATTGAATATTACCTTCAAATTACAGTTTTTTGCTTCATTTGGAGATCACCTCATCCCTTTTAATGTCAAGAGGAAAACAGCATTTGGAATCAAGTAATAAAATATTTTAATTATGAAAAAAATATTTTCCACAGAAATAATATTAAAAATCCCATTCTTTCCTCAGAAAGCACTATCCAAACTAATACCAAAGACCTCTGAGTGGAGGAGAGAAGAGTGCAAATAAACTTGGGTCTTTAAAACGGCCCTAGAGGCACCTTCTGTTTTAGAGGTGAGACTTAACTTCCATGGGTCTTACTGCACTGGGCTAACCTAACTAGTTTTACATACACACACACACATATATATACACACAACTTTGTATATACTGTTGCAGTGCTGCTGGAACAAAGAAAGGATTTGTTTAAAACAAACATCAGAAGCTGAATAAGGTGTAAAGTAAAAGCAACGTTAAAATAAAAACCTATTACTTTAGCTAGTAGAAAAGTTAACAGAACAAGACGTATTATCACCAAAATTTAAATACAGATATGCAAATATCAGCTAACATGGATCACTGCCAATATTTAGTGAGACGATATCCAAATAGTCTAGTATGACTCCATGCTATATATGCAGCCTTGGCAAAAACAAAGTCAAAGTTAAGGAGGAGTACCTTGGTGGAATTTAAATGCTTTGATCTGAAAACTAGGTCTGAATTCCAGAAACTGCAACAGGATTTGTGACCCATATAAGACTTCAGCTCTTCTTGTAACAAGAATAATATTCATTTCTCTGTTAATGAAAGAGCAGCACAGTACAATTGACAAGCATAAAATTATTCAGGAAAGTATTACCGAGACTGTTAAAAGAAGGAAGAAACTGAGAAAAATAAAGCTTTTTGTATGATCCTAAACAAGTCCACTATTGTAGTACGATACAGCCAGTAAATTAATTCCTGTCCCAACTTCTCTCAGAATCTGTCCTTTCTTCATGGTGGACAGCCAGGTATTTGTAATGGACATTTTTTCTGGGACCAGGAATGCAGGAAATTACTCCATCAGCATTTGACTGCAGTTTGCTGGTACCAGCTTTAAATTATTTAAATTTGGTATTACTTGCTTTGGAGATACTACCACAGCTTCCTCCTCAAAGAAATAACAGAGACTAATCCTCAAGGAGCTCCACAGTGCCAAACCACTGCCTCCCCAGCCACAGTCACAAGAACTCCTACTCCAGCAGCACAGGCAAGGCAATTCCAGCTCTGGCTGTAGCAGACCTGAGCAGCTGGAAGCAGCCACAGCCCTGAGCCCAAGGAAGGTGGCACATCCCCATCCCCATCAAGCCTAAGAAAGTCAAGTGGCACCGATTGTCATGTCTGTGACAATGTTACACCTCAGCTTGCACTTCCACAGCACAGTTTTTCAAAAAGCTTATTAATACTCCAAACACAGACATTTTAGATGACCAGAAGCATATTCCCAACACCAACTTACTCACCAGGTCTGCCAGTTAAGCACCAAATAAAAAGTCTTTTTCACAGGAAACGCTCCAACTTCCCAAAGGAAACCCACTCTGCAACCCTTTTGGTCACTGAGCAGCCTGGTTGTTCTTCAAAGTGCAGGATCCTTAAAGATGGGCCTCCAAACAAAATCCAGAACCCTGTGCAGGACTCTCTTGTGTCTGTGTGCCCTTGTCAATGGCTCATGTTCCCATCTGCCCAGCACCCCCATCTGAGCACAGCAGGATAAGGGCTACATAAAATGGCTCAGGCAAGGCAGACACCACAAACAGCACTACAGGTTCAGCAAGTAAGCCCAGAGCATACAGATTTCAGGGGCAAATTGAGCATCTAGCTGTGGTTTATACAGTTCTCCCTGCTTTAATAAAACTGGAAAATTGAATATAGAACTCTAGCCTGATTGAATGCTGAAAGCTTATTCTATAAAAATATGTTTAAAATACTAATCTACTCACACTTTTTCTTTTTTCTTTTTTTTTTTTTACAAATTCAGATATGTAAATAGAGAATTAAAAATTCGGGCACATGCATATTTGAAATTCTCTTTGGAGCACCATACACAGACCAGTAGGCGAAACACATTTGTCCCTATCTTTGACAGATCCTGTAATAGATAATAGTTAATTTATTGAGCCAAATATTACTTCACATTATAATAATAGTGTACATTGATGCTATTCTTCATTTTATTTAACAGTTTATGATGTGTAAGCCAGAAGAGCCTGGGATAACAACTGAAAAATTTTTAAAAATAGAGGAGAGAATAAAGAAATGTCTTACTAGTAATTTTATCTTCCCATTTTTTTATGCCTGGCAGATGATGGGTTTACACTTCCTCACGTCACAAAATCCTATTACAGGAATTTCTCCAGTGACCCATAATTTCTCTTCCTTAACATTCCCCACATTGCCTACCTAAAAGTCAAAACAGGAAAGAATAAAAGTTGTGGTCTCCTTGTCCTATAGAACTTCCATCCTGTTATACCCTTAGAGTTGAGACCAGAGAGGAAGACCCAGAGACCAGTGGAATGGGATGGAGTGATGCTCTCATTAGCTAGGTGGAAAAGATCAAGATCTGCCTTATTTTTTCAAAGACGCTTTTCACCATCTGTGCTCATGACAGTTTTATTCTGGGCCAACAAATGGGCTTTTTGAAATGCAAAATTAAGTTGCAAACCAGTGATAAAGCAGACTGAAGAAAAGACACTTCTTACGAAACCATCATCTAATAGTAAGTATCCTTTTTATCATAAATCAGTATAGGTGGTTGTCACAGAAGTGCCATAACAAGCAGAAAAAGGCACCCAGGTGACCACATGGGAACACAAATATGGCTAAAGCATATGTTCTGCAAGAAAGTTAATTAAAAAATGAGATATTTGCACTTACATTGATAAATACAGACATACAGTTACGTGGAGGGGAGGAAATCATAAAGTTATTTATCCTATCTTTGAGCTAAAAGATAATGTTTTTCTCAAAAATGTGAACTTAAACTCCATCTACAACTATCCTGAATATTTATCAGGGCTACATTATATTATTATAATATTTTACAGTTCAGAGCTTTTTTTTTTTTTTGGCAAATGTATTTTGCTATATATTAAAAGTTTCATTTTGCAGTTTTCTAATAATGGGAATTGTGATAATTTCCATTTTCAACCAGCACCAAATAAATCTCCCATTGCTGTGCCCCTCTCTGTCTTTATAGCCTAGATAACACAAAACAACTTTCTATTTGTAGAAAAGCTGTATTAAATCCTTATAGAAGAAAAAGTTTAAACAATAGCCACATATTTCCAAAGACTACATCTGAAATATTCTTTTTACTTCTATATGCAGACCTAAGCTTAGAGCATTCTGTCTGTCTAGCAGGAAGAGAGATTATCACTATCACTTAAATCACCACAAGAAATACTGCTCCAATTCTATTGAGGTGTTAGTGATGTTATCAGCTCCTACAAGACAAAGAAAATTCAGGGGTGGAGTTTTGCAAGCTTCAAAATAAAGGTTTCTACACTTAAATCTTAGTCTAAAGCTTGCAGACTTGATTCAATGCTAATTAATGGAACCAACTGTGCTTCAGCTCTCAGCTAAATCACAGTTAAAAGGCAGATGAGAAGATACAGCTATGCTGATGTTTCAGATTAGAAACCTTTCTGTCCAATGTATACCTATCAAACATCTTATTTGAGTTTATCTACCAGATACAGGACATACTTATGTGAAAGTGAACAAAAAATATGCAGTAAGAAGGAAAATAAGTCGAAGGATAAAATGTTACACTTCTCTAACGTGACTGTGTAGGGCTCTCTTCCAGTAGTTTCACGTCATTAACACAATCTCTTTTCCATCAGAATATGAATTTTTATTATGAAAGTCTTTATGTAACACTAATCTTTCTACTATGACCTGAGGGAATAAACTGCAATAATTTTAGAAATCTTCATTTGTTTCTTCATTCAGTGATTCCAAGTTGATGTCCGGGTTTAAACGCAATTAAATGAGTAAAAAAAGGATGGGCTTTATGCCACGGCCTTTTAACTTCCCCCACATAGACCAACAGCACAACTCACTCACTGGAGGAAGCGAGCACCCTCTGGAACAAACTATGATTACAAAGTATTGTAATCATTTCCCCATCATTCCAAGGTCCCAGCAAAGGAGTTGCATCACAGAACAGTGATGTGGTGGGAGCCCCAGCACCTGAGGGTGTGCTTCTTTCTAAACGCTGTACAGCTGGTAAAAGACTCAAGAGGCAACAGAAGAACTCCTGTAGCAGAAACATCAGGTGAAGAATCTGGAATCAGCCTAAAAATCTGTTAAATACCAGCAGCCATAGCAAGGACAGATTTTAAACCCTGTAACAGCCAAATCTTGTCATGTCAGCAGTCTTCCTTCTACTCCCTTCAAATGAAACATAAAAGAATCTAAAAGCACAGAGACAGATTACTTTCAGAGTTAGGGTGAAGCCCGTGGCTGCTGCTTAAGGACCTTCAAAAAATTCAAGGGACAAAGAGCATGAATCCCCCTCCCAATTCTTGATAAAATGGGGGAGGAGGGGGCAAGATGATGTGCCCCCACTTTGCCCTCTCCTCACTAAGCATTAACTTGGTCTCTCCGAGTCTCCACTAACCCCACCTACCACCTCTTGAGCAGCTTTTTGAGCAGTCTGATACACAGACTGCATTGTAAATTAGCAATTCAGTTTGGCCCTCAAAAGATGTGTATGGGCAGGGGTTAAAAGATATTTTAAGTCATACTTTCCATTGGCTAATCATTACTCAGCTTGAACTCCTGATGGTGAACTCCTTGACACTAATGAGCCTACATCTGCTCCTCTAACTCAAAATTACTTTGCTCTATGAGCTACTTTTATTAACAGGCCAATGACCATAATGAATTTTTGACAACGGACAGCTATTCAGCACAAATCAACTTAAGCAATTCTTCCATCAAGTTTAACTGTGTTGTGTTAGAGGAAGCAATTGATTGCTACTGTAAACCTGCGCCTCCCAGGCAAGCTGATTTCTTATCATACACCATGTAAGTAACCAAAAAGCAAACAAACCCCCACATGCTGACTGTGAACAGCCAGATCTATCTGTTATCAAGTAAGCTGAAAAAACCCTTTCACTGGAAGTCACAAGGTCAGGTTATAAAGCAGACTAATTAAATGAAACAAAACTATAAACACTAGAAGCAGCCATGAACTGCCTAATCTAAATGACCTACAGACATAAAGATACTAACTGGTCCCAACTCAAATTTACTCTATGTAAAAGTGCTTGAGGAAGTCCAAGTGTTGGGTTTTGCCCCGAAGTGCTGAAATGATCTGGCAGCTGCCTGTAGAGGATCTACTTCCTCTGTGTCCAGCTTTTTACAGGAGCAATGCTCACATGAACAAAATGGAGAGAGTGGAGCAAAACATCCTGTGCTTAAAGATGTCCAGTCAGGGCTTGAGAAAGCTGGTTACCTTTATGATCACTGACAAAGCTCCAAAGCTAATGTTTTCACGCAGTTGTTTGGTTCCAGTGACCACCAATGAGGCTGTAACACATTGTTTCTATCAGTTTCAAGACGGTTTTAACCACGGAAGTTTACAGATAGACTTCCTATGTTTTATACACTTAGCAGCAAGTGGAGTAACACACAGGTGCAAGGAAAAAACAAGCTGTATGTCTTGTTTTGTATGAAATATGGTGTGCAGTATGCCCTAACTCCCAAGGAGAAAAATAATATAATTATAATAATAATAATTTTTTAAAAAGCCTCTCTAAAAAAAAAGCCTCTCTAAATTCACCCAGAGCTTTCAGTCTCAAAATAAAACTACATCCTGATCATCTTAATAATTTTGGACTCCCCTTTGCACCCCAGCTGTAAAGCACAGGATGGTGATGACACTTCAACTCCAAGGTACATACCCAAACTCAGAAGCAGAACACTAGGTGAAATTTATGGGTCAGATATGTCTTATATGTCTTATACCTTATGAAAAATTGTTTCATCTTACTAATAATCTCTGAAAGCTCATAGACGTTGTCACATCTTCTCTAAATTCAAACCACGATGCTGATCTGAATATTTATTTACATATACATACATATATACTGCATATTACATGTGCAGATGCTGAAAAATGTTTGTATAAAATGCAACTTGTAAACCCCCAAGACTCAAATACTGCTGATGCCTGACACTTGACAAGGTTTAAACCAGTAAGAATAAAGGATTTCAAAATTTATTTCAAGAGCATTTCACAAGATGTCTGAATTTTAAAAGTCTTGGTTCCCAAATAGGCAGCTGACAGTTATTTCTTGTGTAATGTATTTCAGAAATAACCTAACACGATCACAGTATCTCCAAACCTCACATTCTCATTAAGAAGTGAGCAGGTGGGTTTCAGAGTACATGAAAGCATCATGCTCCTAGTAGAGGTAACCTTTTTTGTCCTCATTAGGATGAGTGATGACAGCAGTGAAAAAAAATGAAGCATTTTCTCTTTTCTTTTTCCTTCCTTTCCCCAGTATAGTAACAATAACCAGCAGAGAGGATTCTTTGCAGCAGATGAATAGATCCACAGTGGTTTCATGGTTTAGTTTATTAGACAAGAAGTATCCCAGGTATTTCTACCTTGTGTTTGACTTAGGATGACATAAAAAGAAAATGCTGCTTGCTATTGCAGTATTTGATCCAAGATTCTTCTTTCATCTCGTTCTTCTAACTTTGCATTTTGTCTTTCCTTCTGCCGTTCTTTCCAACATCCTGCAGGATACAAATCAAACAGCATTCCACCAGAAGGGCAACGACTGCAAGATTAATAGAACGCACCAACAGTCGTGTGGCAAAAGGCAGCAACTAGAAGTTAGGAGAGACCACCTATGTGTAACATCAGCTGGACACTTCAAAGTGAAATTGTCCAGAAACCAGAAAAACCTGGTAATTAAACCAAAACCCCTTAGAATTTATACTGGGGAATTGTATCTTTTCCATGACAACTCATGTTATCAGAAATTAATTTATTGACACGCACATAAATGCACCCTCCTAATCTTTCTATCCTTCCACACTAATCCCTACACACAGCTTCACAACACTCCCACCTTCCCAGAGAAGGTGGACACTGGAAGGCACGTGCCCATTGGGCCACTGTCAGGCCTACTGGGTCATCCTGCTCTGTTAGAAACCAAGAATATTATCTAAAAGTCTGCACAAAGAGAAAGGAAAATAGGTCCATACTGCTTTACAGGTTAGAAAAACAAAAGTCATGCTTCTGAGTCTCACTTCAATTTTTTTTCTATTCCAATCAATTCCCTGTACAACTCTTGTGTCTGCCTGTGGGTCTCACACAAATGGCAGAACAGACAGAGCATGTGTACACACCCAGGCCTTTCATCAGTCAGGGACCATCCCTCCATGGCCTAGGGGAGGAAATTCCAGGAGTTCTCTAGTTTGTTCCAGCCTTGGGTGCAGCACTGGGAAGAAGATGGAGGAGTAGAGAAGAGCTGATTCAGGTTCACAAATCCTCCAACTAAGAACAGAGAGGAACAGCCCATTGAATTTACATTCATCATTATTAAAATCAGTCTTCCCTCTACCAGTTTTTCTGCAAGCAGCAGGCTGAAAGATCGTGTAAGAATATATGTGGTGCTGTAAAGCTTGCAGAAATAAAGGATGGCTAGAATCAAAACAGATGAGCCCCAAAATCAGTGAAAACCCAACTATGTTAGCATACAATTGCACCTGATTTGTAAAGTTAAAATTTGTTTAGAAACACCTTTTATTCAAAGACTGACAAATAACATTGCACCTTGAAGAGCTCAAATGGTATGATGGGAACAAGTCTAAGATATGCCCAAAAACTGAGGCTGTAGGTACCACCATAGTAAAAGAGAATCAACATGGTTCAATGTCTTGAAAAAAATGTGTCTGACATTAACTACTCTGCAGCCTATTATAAGCAAGAAAAATAAAAATTAGTTTTAGTTCCTTAATGCTGAAATGTAGTTCCTGTTCAAATATTCTCATTACACTTATTTTAGTTTTGAAAAACAGAAACTTTTTTTCCATTTTAAACAAAAGGCTTTCATTTTGTTTACAAACAGCAGCAACAAAAACAAATATTTGCAAAGTAACTGCACAGAAAAACAAAACAGGTACTAGCATTAATTCTTGCTAATACAGAATGCTAAGTAGGTTGCTTTAAATTAATTAAAAATATTAATTACAGTCACAGGACCATAAAATTAAGCAGTCTAATGTATCAACACTTGAAAAATACACTTGAACATGCTTCCCTAGTGAGCAGTGGCCTAAGCTATCAGCTTCTGTAAAATTCAAACACCAACATTTCCATCCACAGAGCTTCAATGACATCACTTAGTTAACAGTTCAGGGAGTTAACAGCTACAACATTCCTTTCCTCAATCTATGGGCAGTTCCAGCACGTCTCCTTTAGCTCAGGATATTGGTGAGTATTAGAATGAAACAACTGGCAAAGACAAGTTTCACAGCTCTTGTTCAGAAACATGTGGGAGGTTTTGCAATTTATTTTTTATGCTGCAGCTATGGCTTCAGAAAGTTATAGGGCTGAACTCCAATATTTCCCTGAGAAGCAGAGAGCGTGAAGAACAGAGAGAATAGGATATCTATCTTTTGCTGCCGTCACCTATCGGCAGGAGGCTTTGAAGACAGGGTGAAGACACGACAGTAGTTGTGCATCCTCACAGATTTTGAGTCCAGGTAGGAAAGGCCATTGTGCTTTCCTTGAACCATCACATTTCTTGATCACCCACCTGCCTGGGATGGCTACACAGCACAAGGGATGTCCAAGGGTGTGGTATAGCAGAAACATCGCAGCGCTCTCTCTTCTGATGGAAGAGGTAAAAGTCTTTATAAAGTACTGCTGCTGAACTTACCTGCCATCCACTTTCACCCTTTTCCCGCCTTTCATTTATTTTTGGCTGAGCACACCAGTTTTCTATCCTAATAAATAAAAGCATTTTATGAGTTACACAGTAACCAGAATTTGGGGTTTAACTAAAAACACATCCGGTTTTGAAAAGCCAGTCAAGCTGCTGGTAACCCTTCCTTTTATATTTACCACATTATACAAAGTTCCAAACATGGAAGCCAAAGCTTGAAGTTCAAGGTTGCAGCCCATCTTTAATCATCTATTAATATTACAGAAGAGCAGTTCTGGAATATTATGGTCCTTTAATTATGAAAAAATATAAATTATTAGCATGGCTATATTTTACAAACAACACTGTGCTTTTACTTCAGCAAGCAGAATCAATGGTATACTGGTAAAATTTGGTTTGCCACAACCACTGGAGTGGAGGTACTTGAAAATTCCCTTTCAAACTAACTTTACACTTTCCCAGCTGTCTAGTTCTCTACATTTGTCATGACAGACAAAGTTAAATTAAAAATTCTAAACCACCACCCTAGAGCAAAACTTGATAGAAAAGTGTAGAGCAATACTCTTTAAAACCAGTATCAAAATATATCCTAACACTATAAATAAAACACACTGTAATTTTTGCGTGCATTTACTCCCCTACTCCTTTTTAATAGATGCAATTTTCATGAAGTCTGATCACAAAGCACAACTCAAATGGATGTCTCAGTCTATTCTTTTTTTGAATAGTCTAATTCAATGGATCACAGCAATGAAATCTCGTATTCATCAAGGCATGTGTTTAGGAACAGAGGTCAGATGTCACTTGTGTGATTGATAATGTTTGTTTTGTGCTCTGCTTTTCAGTAACTCTTCACTTTAAGCAGCATTTTGCTTCTAAACAGGAGTGGGTGTAAGGACACTCAGCATAATGGAATGGGCCAGGTTTAATTCCCTTAATCACTTGGTCAGGGCAACAGAATTAACTGTCCACATCTGTTCCCTCCGAGCACACATGCTTAGTTTTCCCTCTTATGCAATAAAGGAGTGTGGGGTCATGATGCCACATCTAGCCTGCCTTTTCCTCCAAATCTGAATCCACAGGGAACACCCACGAGCTGACTATGGATCAACACAGACTGATTTTGGACCACAGAAGATTAGTGATGTGGCAAAACCAGCTCCATCTTGAGCCTCAGGAGTAACTTCTTATATGATATGCTATGTGTGTCCAAAGAGAAAAGCAGAGCTGTTGTGTCAATTGTAAACAGACAGACAAAGAGAAAAACACACCAAAACCTTGATATAAAATGGTTTCTTAATGAAGATGCTCTTGATTGACGACTGACAATGGAGTGTAACTGAACTCATAGTACGGGTGATCTGTTCAAGACGACGTAATCCGGTAACAGTGACATTCAGCATCCTTAGTCACACTGATAGTGAGCTCTGGAGAGCTGCTCAACAAAGAGCAGGGAGGGCCAGAGTCAAAAGAAAATTTGGGAAGGTACCATTTAAAATGGCAATTAATTCAGATCCACTGTTTTGTGCTTCTGCCTTGCCTCTGAAACCCTGTGTTTCTGTATCTGAAATCGTGATGATGGAGGTCAATTGCTCCAAGCCCCTGGTGGTCACAGAATGGTGATTACCACGGTGCTCAACTCAATCTGGAGCCACCTACGCTCACATCCTTTTGACATTTATATCAGCTATGCTTGTTTAAGGATGAACAGACAGAGAAATCCTAAGTTCAGAAAAAAAAAAATCAACAACAGAATTCATGCTGGGAAACAAACACTGAATCACCAAAAGTGGAAGGGAGGGGTCACCAACAGGCAGGTAAGTACAGGGAACACAACACGAGTAACAGACAGGGATCTTCTAAAAAGTGACAAAACCCATTAATTTACAGGAACAGCTGCACTGTTTTCTGGTATTAGAAATAAAGTAGTTTTAGAGAGAAAGAAAACAACTTTCTCCTGTAAGTCCAAGGACAAACAGGATAGGCAGTAAATGCTATGTTTCACCGAGAAGTTGTTCTCTGCAACAACTGTCATAAGAGATACTTAATGCAAAAGGAGGAACGGCCCGGAAAACCTACAGGTCAGCTGACAGCTGGAAGGTGATGGAGAAATTTTTCTTCCTGAAATCATTTAGATTCAAACTGATTAAGAATCTTGCTCCTCATTTACACCCTTTGTGGCAACACTGCTGTTGTTTTGTTTGGATGCTGTAACTGCTTTCAGTCAGTATTTTGTCCCTTGCCTGACCTGAGCTAAGGCTCATTTGAAGATAGCAGGTTAAACAGAAAATAATCTCCTCTCAAGGCTGTGGCAGTCTATGATATGAGGCAGGAAGTAAGACACCTCTTAACTCCCTAGTACATGATATTCCAGAGGGTAAGCCAGGAAACCAGAGGCTGACCTTGTCTGTGCAGGAGCCCTGGGGCACTGGAGGGGTGCTGGCATCCCCGGGAACAGGGGAGCAGCCAGTGCTGCTGGAGAGCAGGAGGGAAGCACAGCAGCAGTGGGGCATGGAGCAAGGCAGCAGGGAACACACCTGAGCTCCGGAATCCCTCGGGAGTCTGTTTACATCATCCCTCATCCTCCTGGGCAACCACTGCCAATTCCTGCACAGCAGAACCCACAACAGCAGCACTTCAAACCCATCTGTGAACCTCTGATTTTATCACTATAGCAAATAATAAAGAAGTGCAAATGAGGATGGTAATATTGCTTGTTTTACATGCAGAAGGTCAGAGAGCACGAATTAGTCACTCTCCTGTGTAGGCCACTGGCTGGCTGATGGGGAAGCACAGCCTACAAAGGGCACTATTCCCTCTCTCGGAGTTAAGTAGAGGCACATGGTGCTATGATTCTGCCTCATCTCATCCATGAGCCCACTAACAGCCAAGCAACGTGTAGGAGAAAATATTCAACTACTGTCTGGAGATAAGCAACATTTTATTTCTCCAGGGAGCAAGTGGGGGAACCAGGATGCAACAGCTGTTTTCAGTCACACTATTTCTGCCTTGGACTGCTCCCACTACACACACTGCCTTACTACGGCTTGAAAGGAGTTGCCTATATTTATAAATACAGAGAGATAAATAGCTGTGTCTGAGTGCATGTGTGCATCTGGTCGTAATGCAGAAGTAAGGAGAAAATATCCTTCCCACGCACATTAATGCAAATGCAAAGAGAAAATATCCTTCCTACAGACATTTATTTTAAACTGTGTGTGCTAGCATATTTTTATTTTAGAAAACTGATTACTTCATCAATGGATTGTGTCCTCACTGCACTTAGCAGTTTGGGAAAAAAAAAAAAAAATTCAAATGTAACTCACAGGACAAACAAGTATTTATTTGAATTTTTAAACAGCTTGGCGATTTTTCTTCTCCATTTCCTACAATAATATAAAGCATGTTAAATGGAAAAACGTGTTACAAATGCAAATCCTCTGTAAGTGAAAGCATATAGAAAAAGAATAAAGCTATTGAGCAAATGGTAAAATAATTTTTCTCCCAGCACAATTGGAAAGCAATGCTGCCAAACAGTAAACACACCTGCAAAACCAGATTTAGGGAACAAGTTAAATCCTCTGACCTGTATATTTTGCAAATTGATCTAGAATTAATCCAGTGAACATTTAAAGATAGTGCTTACAAGAACAATTTTTCCTAACTGGAAGTTTTAGGAACATTTGCTATGATACCATGACGTGTACCTAAAAGAGAGATAGGTTTAATAGCATTCAGTCATCGTATAATTACACAGACTGTATACAATAACCATTGAACGATGCAGCTAAGCCAATTTAGGACAATATGCTCATCCACTAAGCTATTACAGCTTAGAATGACGTTCTTATCCACTTTAAAGTTCAACCTACCATTAATTGTTTAACACTAATAGAGTTCTGAATAAATAAAGTTAACAAATTAGAATGCTATAGTTAATTTTAATTAATGTAGTTGTGCATAAAATCCTACTTCCATAAAGAATAAGATGGCAAAGAAGATAGCTTTGTGTTTTCCTAATGAAGTTTGAATTCTTCTGCTGCAAAACAACTACTTACCACTACCATCTTCACCCAAATAAAAAATGGTCAGATAAAAATTAATAATTAACAAAGAAGAACATTTTGTAGAAAAAAAAAATTTTTAAATCACAGCAAGGGCATCTGCATTGTAAGCCTTTCCATATATGTGTGTAGACACATACACAAATACATATTTATTTATATACCTATATATATAGTAAAGGCAATGCACCCTCTCCAAACCCCTGATTTATATGGCTTCCAACTGCAATTTACTGTCTTCCCAGTCTGTGTTCTAGTTCTTTCTCTCAAGTTCCTACATTCAACTCCAATCTGTGAGGGAAAAGTGAAACAAAACAACCCACAACAAAACAAAATCAAAGCCAAATAATACAAAGTATTTTCATCTTTATCTATCTGCCCATATCTCTTGCTTATATAATCACAGCTGTAATCTCTGGTAAATGCAGACTCAATCAGACAGCACAGTAATGCTGGGGAAGATCTCTCCAAGCTGTGAAATGTCATCGAATCTAAACAGACTGTTAAAGCTTCAGAATGTTCCCATCAAATGACCAGATGGGGATGCAATCATTCAAATCTCCTGCAACAGAAAGTGCAGCAAGACCATGAAATGTTCGCTTCTCCATTATCTGTCTCAAATACTGGGAAGGAAATACGAAAGAGAAGCTTCTTCTCATGTGTCTGAACAATTCTGCATAAGAGACCATACCAAAAAAATAGGTTCTTTGGTCAAATAATGAGCACTTCTCTGAGGCAGAGCTATTTGCCATATATTTAGATATAACACCAGGTGTTTGACCATCACTTGTGAAGCATTCTGAAGACTCCACATCAGACTGCTCATTTCTATTCAGCAGGGCAGGAATCAAAGCTGACTTAAAAATCCAATATAGCTATCGCAGCTTTTTTTTTTTTTTAGTATTATAAAATACAGTCTCTTTGAGAATATATTTTCTGTGAACTGTGAAAGAATGAAAGAAATCCATAGTACTTGCAGTCTGAGTCACACACAGAATTCCTATTTCTTGTACTTCTTGTTTCTGAACTGTATCACCTTTAACCAAGGTGATAAACCACACACCTTTTATTACCAAGCTCCCCCGAAATGATGTGCTTACTATGCAAATTTTAGATGTTATACATGATACCTTCAAGTGGCCAGGATAAAGAAATACCTCATTTTCTTCAGATCTATCAAAAGAGTTGGCTGCAGGTGAGATGAGATTTTTAAGTTCATTCATGGCATTTGCTACACTTACCACATCCTTAGTAAAAGAGAAATCATGGCTAAGGGGGAGCCTGCACTTTCAGCTGTGGGAAGGTATCAGGGTACAACTATCTCGGCTTCAATATTCCACTTCCAAGCACACACAGTAAATGAAAAGTCCACTAACAGAGAATGTGGCAATGAGAATAATGGAATAAACCTTGCTTCACCAGTCCATACAGCTTGGACAAGCCCAGAATTCAAAGTGCCAGTAGATTGAGATCAAGTATTAGAGTTCATACAGTGTGCAGGAAAGACCTGTGACAACACACTTGGGTTTAAAAAGTTCACCCACAATACTTTGTACATCTAATTTGGAGATGCCCAGGCATATCCCTGTGTATCCAATCATCACATGTACTTTATCTGCACTGTCACAGGCTGTGTACTCATCCCCAGACAGACAGATATGTCTGAAGCAGAAAGGCCATCATGTTTTCTCTCGTTCTGTTAGCTTGTCACAGATTATAAAATGAAAACTCTGTTCTCATGAATCAGCACCCACTCTTAATTTCTCACGCTGGGTACCATACCAATAAAACAATGAAAAACAGCATTACTGCTTCAAGTGAGAGGAGAAAACAACTCACCCCGATACCAAATCTAAGAATTCCTACCCTTCTGAATCAGCATAATCCATTCACTTAGTACCTCTGCTGTAGGGATTAAGCATATGAGGAACAGCTGAGGGAGCTGTGGGGACTCAGCCTGGAAAAAAGGAGGCTTGGGGAGACCTTCTCACTTTCTACAACTCCCTGACAGGAGGGGGCAGCTGGAGGGGGGCAGGCTCTGCTCCCAGGGAACCATCAACAGGACAAGGAGAAATGGCTTCAAGGTGTGCCAGAGGAAGTTCAGGTTGAACGTTAGGAAGAATTTCTTCACAGAAAGGGTAGTCAGGCATTGGAATGGGCTGCCCAGGGAGGTGGTGGAGTTCCCATCCCTGGAGAAGTTCAAGGAACAACCAGACGTGGCACTCAGTGCTCTGGTCTGGTTGACATGGTGGGGACCAGTCAAAGGCTGGACTCAATGACCTTGGAGGTCTCTTCCAACCTTACTGATTCTGTGATTCACACCACAGATCCATAGACCCAGCAAGAGCTACACCCCCAGCTGCAGGATGGCAGCCATTTCTCTTATAAAGGGCACTATAAAGGCCACAGAGACTAAAGTGACTCCTGCTGTTGCACGTAACTGACCCAAGCAGTTCTGCCAACACCCAGGCCTGGCTCACGCTGCACCAGCAAAAGGTAAATATTAGATAATAACACCATGTTATGCAATTGGTTTTGACATGCCTTGGTCATCAGGCAGCAGCATGAACTGCTCAACAGACAAAACACGTTCTCTAGTTTTCTGCATCACAGACAAGAAAAATCACAGAGATTAGGACCATAACCAATTCAGAGCCAGCAGGACCATTAACTCTGTGCCCTCTAACCTGCATTCCTGTCACTCTGCATGGCCGCAACAAGCAAATGCACCGAGCAACAGCTACGAATTTGTAACCTTCAGTGCAGCAGCTGAACATACAAATTTCCTGCTTTACATCTCACCTCGCAAACCTCCATAAGCACCACACCAAACCTATTAAGAACACAACAGCTATTGCTTCTCAGAAAAGGTACTAGGTAACTTTATTACATTTTTCCCACATCATAATCAAGGATTTAACAGTCACTGCGCAGAAATAATCGCTACACTGAAGATGTATGAGAAATCTGCTCAGATGCGTTTTGCCCTAAAAACGCATATTGTGAAAGTGTAACAGAGAAGCAAATTAAAGAGAGAAATGTTTTAGAAAATGAGCAACTAAATTAATAAAGCTTTAAGAGTTTTTTTTCCTAAATTCTCTAACATAGTAGAATTATTTAATACTTGAAGACTGCATGTATTCATTTGTGTAGTTTTACTACAGCAAAATGAAACATATTGCTAAATGAAACATAATGAAGTACACAGATATTTCTTCTGCAGTAGTTCTAACCTGATTTATTTTTAATCTGAAAAAACCTAATCTTAATATTTTGCACATGTAGTACAATCAAGTACTATATTGCACTTTGCACTATATTGTGATTTTGTTTTATATCTGGAAGTAAGGCATAACCCCCTTTTCCAATACATCGAATAAAAAATAATTTTTTTCAAATCAACCATTAAAAGCCTCTTAGTATCTGATGAAGACTTAGGTTTTTTTTAAAGAACGTAAATATCTGTATTCCTTTCCAGTTTTCAGATACCAATCTGAAACTAGGCAACAATATTTTAGTATTAAAAATAGCTCAATAGACATGATAGGAATTATCTAATTCAATAATAATCTTATAGCTAATACCTCCTCTTAACACAAATTTGTCTGAGACTCTCTCTTCCATCTTCATGGAACCAGTAATCAGAAACTTCCCACGCTCACTTTTTTTGAAGGAAATAATATGTATACATGCATATCCTTCCAAAAGCCAAACAAATTTATCTCAACACAGGAACAAAATAACAGCCTATGTGGTGTTGCACTTTTCCAAACACATCCTGAGAAGCAAGGGCTTTATGCAGTATTGCCGACCAAGTCTTCACTTGAACTACACTTTTGTAGTATTACCTTCACTCTAAACTACCGATTCACAGGAAAAGGCAGCTTCATCGTGAGTTTTCTATTGGAAACTCACTTACTACAGAAATACCACTGGCTGATGACAAACAGATGAATGATTCACAAACACAAATGAGGAAAAAATATTCTACAATAACACATGTGATTTTAGCCACAATTTAGAAATGCATTTATAAGTTTCTTTACAAGACATGACACATTTCTTCCAATGTCCTTGTAAAAGTCCTTTACCCAAACTTGAAAAGCCTCATCCATTAATCCAAATCAACACTACCACTACCCCCTGAAGGACACCAGTGCTGTAACAGCTCACAATATTGCAAACAAGAAAAACCCTACAAACTTACACAGCCAAACTTGTGTCTCAAAGGCAGGTATTCTTGCATCACTAAGTTGCTGATTTAGTTATCTACAGTGAAGGAATGTAGTGGAAAACATTTGTCTTTGCACAGTGATATATTTCCTTGCATCATGCCATTGTGTTGACTGCAATGGCTGTTCAGTCAGTAGGTAAAACAGCACAATGAGACTTCACAGCCCTAGCTGCACTGTCGGGTTCAAAAATGCCTCTCCCCTAACAAGTCTGAAAACCCAACTGGACTTCAACATCGTGCATCAAGCTAAGCAGCATGAATTCCCTTCTTCAACAGCCTGACAGAATAGGTCTGCTTTTTCCACAAAATCACTGAAATACTTTTAATGATCACAGATCTGTCACCAGGGGTGAAAAAGCCTTCCTAAAAAAACCTGAAGAAATTATTACACATTTTGACAGATTTTTAAAACTAACAATTCAGTAGCCATTTGCTATCTGACTTTCATTAGAATTTTCTTCATTATCATGTTGCAAAAATCTATTACATTACTGACTGAGGCAATTAGTCACTAGAAAGCCACTACCATGTACTCCAAACTGGGGAATCATCATTACCATTAATTTCAAAGGACAGCATTAAAAGAGACAATATCCAATATTTTACTTGCTAATTCTACTGTAATTTATATTTGAAAAGTATGTGGGAAGGTTATGCCAGCCTGGATAATTGGTCATTTTTCCTGAGCCATTTTGTTTTCTAGGGAAAGAGGGCGTCCAGGGATACCTCAGTGGAATTCAGAGTTCAAGGAGCCGTTCTGCAGTACTGATACAGTGGTAGTTGCAGAGGGCACCTATTTCCACTTTTAAAAAGATCAGTACTGATGCAATACAGGGAAACAAGGAGAGAGGCAGGGCATTCCCTCACAAAGCTATTATAGCTTAAATCTTTCATCTTGCTCTATTTCATGTGCGTTCCAGGGACTACCATGAAGACTTTGCTCCTATTATCCTCTCCTCACAGTGTCCCTGTATGATGTAAATCATGATCTGCTTTTCTGGGCTTTTGTTTCTCACTGTCATTGTCTTTACATGGCATTTGGTGAAGTCTCAGCAGCTATTTGGATGCTGTTCTTAGGATACATGATGCCAAATGAATTGCCTGGAATATACAGATACTTATTACTTCAAAATTTCAGCTATGGAATTAGAAGGCTGCTGCAGAACAGATAGCTCAGTAAAACAGCTATCTTACGATCTTAGCTTCTTTCCATACAGTAAGGGCTTGCTTAGATAGGAAGCCTGAAAGGGAAAAAAAACAGTCTAATGGAAACAACACAATATCCTACCTTGTCATTGCAAGGATTTTTGTATCCAGGAACTAAATTTTTACCCTTCTCTAACTATCCATGTTTTCAGCTGTCCTGACTCAAAATTCCAGTTCAGTCACTTGAGAAATACTTTCGATTTCTAAGAAACATACTTCGAAAAAAGTTGGAGGGTTTTTGGTAGACATCTGTTTAAATCTACCTATTTCTATTATGAAGTGCTAGTCCAGTACATTGCAGAAAAATACAGCTGGGACAGATCCCCACTGCAAAGCTGTCTAACCTGTCCCCTTAGTGCAGGACAATATCAATGGTAATACTATCATCCCAGATGGATGGCTGGCTAGTCTGCACTGTAATATCAGTAATGGTGAGGATTTCACAGCCACTGCAGATATACTGTGCTTTACTATTGTTATCATTTGAAAGGGGATTTGGGTTTTGGGTTTATTTGTTTTCTCTAATTTCTAACCTCAGTATCACTTGGTGAAAGCTTTACGGAAGTCCCAGGGGAGAGCAGGGCTGTTCAAAGGGTACATGAAGTAAACAACTGTGCCAACTGTGGTAAAGAACAAATCTTTCTGGGCTGGAATTCCTACAAGAAAGTGGGAAAAGAAGGATGAGAGGGTCTGAAGAGAAGTCCTGTGGTCTTTAAAACTGTGATGAACAGAACGCTAAAGCTGTAAAATGGTAGCTGGGAACTGAGCAGCCAGGTTAAGCATTCCATTCCGGCTACGTTTCCACGTAGGTGTAATGTCTCTGCCATTGTAAGTCATGACACTCAAAGAGAAGACAACAGTGTCCTGAAAACAAGCCCTAACTATAACACACAGGCACAGTAAAGAGGGGGAAAGAAAGTCCATCTCATGGTGAAAGAAGCTACTCTCTGCAATAAAACTGCAAATTCATCTTGCAAAGTCTTTGATAACTCACAGACAATAGACTCAGGGACAGCTATAAATAAGCCACTTAAGAAAAGCAGACAGCTCCAAGATCTAACTTACACAGTTTTCCCAAAAACATGCTTCCCATTGAGACTCCATATTCCACTGTGAGACACTGTATTCCATTATTCACAGGGATAATGGTTTAAGCCGTAGGAGAAGACTGAAAGAGTCCTTGTCAGGTGTGTCCCAGGAGTTAAGAGAAGCTCAGCTCTTGTTATTCCAGAATTTCAGCTTTTAGTCAACACAGGACTACAGAGATAAGGAAGAAATGGAAAACAAAGTGACATTGGGATTTTAGTGCTGCCACCCAGTTCTAATATGGGGGAGGCTCAGGTGCTTCTGGCACCTCTATGGCATGGTCCTGGTCAGCAGGGAGGTACATCCACCCTGCTCACCAAAGGATTTCAGCCTTGGAGAATTTTAAAGAGAAGGGCTAAACTGGCTAAACGTTATTTGACCAAACCAGCGCCTTGATAATTGAAAGAAGAATATGGTTCCACAATGCACTAAAAGCCACCAGTGAATGGGCCATCTTGCTGCCACGTACTTCCAAAATAATACAGCTGGCTTAGTTTTTTTTCAAAACGCTCTTGTCCATGTTCAGACTAATCACAAAGAGAGAAGATAGCCTCTATAATAAAGCTATTTATCTGAAATTAAAAATTGGATTAATTTTTTTCCCTCCTACACTACTCGAACATCATCCAACTTGTATCATCTTTCAAAACACTTTCTAATTGAAACATTTCCAATTAAAAACAAAACAAAAAAAGCAAACAAAAAAAAATCACAATTGCAAAAGGTGCATAATTAGCAAATCCAAAGACCTCATCTTTCCACAAAACTGATACATTTCAGGCAGTAAATCCAGTTCCCAAATGCACCTAGTATGGAAGGTCTGGAAGGAGAGCACAGTTTGTGAGCTGAGTGGGTGAACTGACCAGCAGAATTTTGTCTGCTCTTCAGAGGCAACAGATTCAGACCTTTATCTGCAGGACTGCAGCAGCCCTTTCTCTAAGTGGAGAATAAACTTATTTTTCAATGCATTAGCTTATCCTGCAGCACTGTTTCCTTATTGAAGGAAGGATTGTTTTCCATATTACAAAAACCTATTACAGATTTACTGTGTGAGCAAACTGGGATGTTAAATAATTGCCAAGTAGAGAAGATGAATAAACAGCTCTACAGACTTACAAGTAATCAAAGTAGGAATAAACATCAATTCGTAACATTGAGCATTTAGCTATAATCTACTGGTTGTGGACACAAATAAGAGTTCATACACAACAGAAGAAATGGCACCAAGTATACACACAACTTCTGGCAATAAGATAATTAGTCAACTACAAACTTTAAACTGTTCTTGTAAAACTTTCCCCAGTAATGTCATGGCTGAGGGGAGAAGGGTAGGGAAGAGGGGAAAAAGAAAGGTGGAAAGGAGAAAAAGTACCACCATCCAACAAAGAGATTCCTTTTAGGGTCACAGCATAAATGACCACCACCTGACACAGAAAATAAATAACCCAACCACCCAATACAGAAAGCATTATATTAAAATACACAGGAATATGCTTACCATGACTTCTGACACAGACAGACCTGTTCATAATAAATTTGGGGAATTACAGTCCAAAATATTCATGAACTGACTGAATGAATTCAAATAACCCTTGGTTATGGAGCTTGCACCCTGGAGCTTTACATCCAGCTGTGCCAGCCTTAAGTGTAGAGTACATAAGTGATACAAGAAGGAAGACAGCAAGACATTTTTAAAGCACATTTTTGCTAGTTTACTATCTGGACCTAGTGAACAGCACACCAGCCACAGTGCTTCCATCTGCCATGCCTGCCAAGATCCCTTTTTGCGAACAAGGCAAGACACAGATGGAGTAGCACATAGCTGCTCTTGAACTACCATAAGAGCCCCGGGTTTCACTTCTGCTCACACTGCCTAAATGGAAAGCAATCTCAAACCAAGTATTGGAGCACCTTTTTCTTTAACCTCAGCAGTCCTTTATGCAGTGTGTGGTGCCAAGCCTCATTTGTTTCTCTTTTTCTTTAAAGAAAAACACCTAGAAACAAAGAAGCAAGCCTCCCTACCCAGCTAAAACTGTAGCATGTATAAGCAAGGCTTGATCCCAAGCCACTACAATCACTGCAAGGCATAAATTAACTTCAACTACCACAAGTTCAAGCTCATATATGTTTGTTTCTGCTTAGTTTGAAAATAATACCTACTAGCTATAAATGATAGGTTCTGCTACGCCAATATTAGGATCTACTAAGTACAAAACAACCTTTCATTACCAAAATTGAAGTGACATCTGACCATCTTTTAAGTGTCCTTCTTTCAAATGTATGAATTAAACTGAACTGCAAGTGGACAACAATAGGGAAAATGTGCTCTAGTAGAGGCTTCCCTAAGCAGGGGATTCTTTCTCATGCACAGTCATTTGAACAACAGCAGGGCAATAATGACTATTTTCAGGATCAGACCCTAATAGTCAAACATACCTAATTCAGGCTTAACTGTCATTTTATCAAAGTGTTTTTATATTGCAAATTTAAAGACCCTCCTATTCTATAATACATTAGATGAATTATTTGTTTTCGTAAAAGCTGCCTGAAAATTTTTTGAATACCCACCAGGTTTCATCCTGACAAGGACTAACCGAGTCTGACTATACATCTGACTTCTAACACTTCGTTCCAGGGGCCAGGAAATTTTCAATAATCAGAGACTCTTTTGTATCCAGGGCTAGATGGAAAACCTTTGGCAAACAGAGGCAGAACAAAGCAGCAATCACAGCACCTTTACTAAGGATCTAAACCCCACACTTCATAGTGCTTCTCTTCTGCAAGAGCAGAGGAATGAGAAAGGCTGTCTCCTTTGCAAGGGATCACCAGGGAAATAGGGAATGGCCATCGATGTGGGGAGTATCAACAGACTCCAAATTATGACTTTTCCCAAGAAGACTGATCAGACGAAGAGAATGACACAGACCTCTCTATCCCAGTATCCTTGTGTGGGAAAAGGTCATCTGGAAGGTGGCCTTAAACTAATTGGGGTACAATTGTAAATTCCGATCTTGTAACACAAGACCTACAGAACTGACAACATATAAACTCCAATGTTCACAGTCAACGAAGGTTATGGGGCAGAGTGACAGGCATGGAGGAAATGCATAAGATGCTCTGTAAAAAAGAAATCTATGAGGGCTTATATTTTGAACTGAGAAACACAGAGGGAAGTGATTACTGCTCCTTTAAAGGAAAAAGAAAGGCAATTGAAGCCTGGAGGTAGCTGATACAGAATGCCAGCTGAACTAGAGGAACTTACAGAGGCCCCTGGGATTACTGGAGAGATGGAAGAAGAGTTGCAGTAAGGTAATTAGAGCTTCAATAGAAGAATAAATACTCCACAGGCAATCCACAGGTTCTACTCACCTCTCACCACTTCTTCTCTCCAGCAGTGACATCTGCTTGTGAAAGCCAAGGGATAGGTCTCTCTCATTCAACTCATTAGTTACTAAACCTCACTGGAAACACAATAAGGGACACACTACCAGGAGGAGCTGCCAGCTCTTCCCTCCACTGCTCTGAGGCAAGTGCAGGGCGTGGGGTCTCATAAGCACTCACCCAGTAACAGCGATGCACTGGTGGAGCCACAGGCGCTGAGTACACTTTGAGAGAGAAAGACACACCCTAGGGCAGCTGAGGCATTATTCAGGTTACTTTTTTCCCCACATTTTTCTCCTTCTCCCATTCTTCATGCTCCAGAGGGAAAGAGACTGCTCTTTAGAGGCAGGCTGCTGAAGCAAGGGTAGCACCTTGCTGGGGAATGATCTGAAAGGGGCAGGAGGAAGAGAGCAATGACAGCGATCCATTGAGGATTCACTATCTCAGCTTTTTTCCTGTGCAAGGCATTTTGGTTATCTACATTGTGATCCCAAAAAGATTATGTCTCTCCTTTGCTCTGCAATGATGAAACAAAGGACCATGAAGATATTTCCACCTTCCAGAGGGTCTGCTTTATAAGGAATACTGAAATAATTGTGACTTTGATAGCCTAGAAAAATGCTGCACCAAATTGTGCTGCATGTTGAGCCACTTCAGCACTGGTCCTGACCACTGCCATGATTCTGAAATATGTTATGTGCAGCTCCACTCTCATGTCGTCGCTCAGCCTCAGGTATGTTGCACAGAGGAAAGAAGGTGACGATGTTCTGGATTTCAGTCAGCATTCCTTAGCAGGTAGAAAAGCTGAGAGAAAAGACAGCTGCACCGCTTATTCTTTATTCCACAGCTGAGGCCATTGGTGTCAGCTAAGATTTGCACTGGAATACCACGTACTTCAGAATCGGTTAATAAAGCTGTGACCTCGAAATTTAGCACTGCACTAAGAGACTTCTTCTCAGACTGCTCTGTGCCCACAACAAGCAGCTGGAGAGACAGGGAAAAAGAGAAGACTGAGGTTAGTCGCTATGCAGGGAGATGACTAAAGCCAGCTGACTCCTCTGCGAAAACAAAAAAGGTTTAGCTCCTTTTGTGACCAAGGCTATACATAAATCTTTATTCCTATCCTTGCTTTTTAGATTATTAATAATCTACCTGACAGTCTACTTCTCATAAACCTTTCCTGAAAAGACTCAACTACCAAACACATGCATTTATTTCAGGTGACTTAACAGAAATACCTTTATACAGGTTTGTTTTGTTTTCTTTTTTCCCCAAGGATTTTCCACAGCCAGAGACCCAAGACCAAGTCCAGAGGGCCATTCAGAATTGAACTTAGAGTACAGCTAACAGGAAGTTTTCATCATCTTACAGGCACCCACTCATCTCTAAACAGTCAACTTGCTCTAAAAACCTGTTCTGTATTGCTTCACTCTCAATACTAAGTTACGGTTTCCCTTAGCAGTGTTTTTGAGCATCATTTAGCTGATATTTAGGCCACATGTTCTCAAACCAGAAGGAACTGATCAAAGCCATTCACCATGGGAATTTTCAGTATCTTCACTGCTAGCTAGACCTTCATGTGTCACATGTACGTTTACATAAACTCAATCATGTTTTAGGTAACTGTACACATGTTATAAAAACACCATAAACAAATCAAACTGTTACAAGATTATTAAAATTGCTAATCCACTTCTATGGTACTTTTGTGTTTACTTGCAGCTGTTGTTAAATGTATCAAGTTTCAACTCATTCAAATATTCTTCTATAAAATAAGATTTGCCTAAAACTTTGCCCTGATTGGAAGGGGTCTGACAATATAATCTTTTTTGTGACACCCAGTAATAATCCATTTGATTTCAGTGCTCATTCAGCTTTGTTAAAGTAGGAGAGAAAACTGTTTCCCTATCCTTTCCTTTATGTTTTTGTGGATGCTCACATTTATACGTTCTCATGCAAAACCAGCACACCAACCAGAGCTCAGTCTCCCAAAAACCCTAGACAACGTTAAAGCATTTTCTCTGTGTCAAAACTACATGAAGAAAAGTTAGAAGAAATGCCCACCCTAGAAAACATCCCATAAAAGAAAGGTTCATGTTCCAGACTATGCTCTTGCCATCTCCTGATGGACCACAACTTTCTGAATGTCCCTGAGCAAAGAACCAAAACCAAATGCAGCAAGAGCCTGCACCTGCACATCCAACCCTCTAGCATCTATAATTAGGAACTAGGATGAAAAGTATCACTTTTTGGTTTTTTTTAATGCCTAATTCTCTAGTAATGGTCAGTTAGGTATCTACACAGTGACAGCAGAACTGCATATCACTTGCTTTATTTGGTTCAGAAAACTCATTTAATGTTGCAAGTATGAAGTGTACAACACTTCTCCCTTGGGAATGTATTTTTATATACTAGGAGGAATTTAATATTTACTTTATTTCAATTGACTCATTTTTCCTTCAGAATCTGAATCAGAGTATTTCCTGAAACACTGGCAAGTGCAGCAAGTAAAGTGAACCTTATTTTCAAGATCAAAAAGCTTCTCTCTAGTGTCATTGTTATACTTCAACAACTGGTATTCTGCCTTTCTAAACATTAAAATTTTTTTTGTTGTCATTGTTCGAAAAGGTGTTTACCACTGATTTAGTATGTGGTACAATGTTGGAGCACACTATTATGATAACTTATTTCTCTTTTTTTCAGAGAGATTAGAAAAGTCACTAGGCCATTACACTCACAAAAAGCTTTGGGAAAATCTATTATTTATATTTAGTAGGACTTTCTGTATTTTGTTGTTTTACATCTAAGCCCTACACTCCTACACAAGGGCTTCATAAAATAATTTTTATAATTTCCACTTACATACAGTCATCCATACCTCTTAAACTTAATACAAGATAGTTTTCTACAACACAGATGACAACACTGTGCAGAGCCACTCAAAACCACAGCAGAACCAACATTCCTAACTCAATTGTTTAGGAAAAGTGACTTTCCTAGAAATTATCCCAAAAAATAATAATAAGTAAAAAAGAGAAAAAATCCTGTTCAGAGTTAAGGGAACACACCGAAAAGTTCCCAGGAGGCACTGAGACTCTTATACAGCTAGGCACAGAAGTACTCACATGGAGACAGGCTCTGCTTTTGTACATGTGCACACTGGTGTAAAAAGCTTCTCTGGGTCTTTCACATTCTGGTTCAAAAAATTTACACTGGCTGCTATCCCTGTGCCCTTACACGACCCAGGAGAAGCAGGAGAGGACAGTTTTGTTTCTGTCACTTTCACTGCTCCCCCCAAACAGCACCTGAAATAAAACTGCTCCCCCCAGGCAGCACCTGAGATTAAACCACCTGCTTATATTGCCTTTTCCAATGCAGAGGTCCAGGCCTGGGCTTCCACTGCTGCCTCTCCACATACCTCACATGCCATCTCCCACAAAGCCTTTACCCAGAAGCTATTTCTATCCTCCTCAAGTGTTTCACTGATATGTTCATTACGGATTTTAGATAGGCTCGAACCACCCCTCTGAATAAGCCCTGGTGCTTTCCTTGCCTGTGTGGGCTGAGAAACAACAGATAAATCTGGGGAACTGAGACCAGTTCAAAGCTTTCAGGGCTGCTCCTAAAGGTAAAGGCAGGGTGCCCCAAACTACTAAGAAAATCCTTCAAGAGCATCTACTTATATATTTTATACTATTTTCACACATATTTGTAGTTCTGAAGGGTTACAGTTAATATTTTGGCTAAATGTGTTTTGGCTAAGAAGTCTCTTTAGAACAAAAATAGAATGAAGACCTTATTATCCAAAACTAAAAAGGGTGATACTCTGTTCTTAATTTTGCTGTATTGACTTGCATTATGGTTAAAAAAAAACCAAAACAACTCAAAGCAACCAAACGCAAAACAAAAAAATCCCTAAAGCCAGACCACCCTGCCTCAGTGAAACTTTATTTCCATTCATCAGAGAATAAAATTTATCTTCTATAAAACCTGTTCCTGAGGGAAAGAAAAAGGCATGACTTAAGATCATTTGTTTCCCTAACTATTGCCCAAAATGAGTCTGAATACAGCCATTGGTGTAAGGCAGTGTGTGCACCACATATCCATTCACAACCTGCTCAGCTAAACATGTTTGTAATCCAATGTTGTGCAGCTTGTCACTAAAAATCATATAATTACATCCCTATTTGGATGACTACTGGGTTATTAATGTTCAGCAATAAAGATGAAAGTAGACAATTTATTACTATTTGGCACTGAACGTCAATCAATTCAACTAAAAAGAACCTATTTAAAAAATAATAAAAAGTGAATAATATCTAAGCTTAGCACGCTTCCTGCTTATCCGCAAAGTCTATCTGATTATATTGAGTTAGTCGGCAAGGTGGATTTAAAACAATGTATTTGAACTTCTCCGGCATTATGAGATCCCAATGCAGACCAATAATTGTGAGACAAAATTGAGCTAACAGAGAATGCCCCAAAGTCTCTTTTCAATCCGTGTGTGGATTAGGGAAGGCTGTATTGGAGGGAACGCGTTCGACGCTGCTGCAGCCGCCCAGCTCAGCCACTCTTAGTGAGGAGCAGAAGGAAGGATGGGCTCTTCGAGGCTGCAGGCACAACCAGGATCCAAAGTTGGTCCAGTCTCTGGCTGGAACAGTCTGACACAGCCAGTGTCATTTCGTACATCACTAAAAGCACTCTGTGCAGGAGCTGCTTTGTGCAGTGAGAAATTAGAAAGATGAGTCACCATCACTTGGCATGAAGGCTCTGGGATGTGACACCTCTGGTCGGAAAGTGTGGACCAGTTCAACAAGTACTGAGTATCAGCAAAACCTTCTTGTCTGTTGTAGCACAGTAAGTATTATATAAAACTGTTCTTCCTGATAAGGATCTTGTGAAATTGTAAGTAAAGTATAGTTAAAAAAAAAAAAAAGCCTGGGAAAAAACTTGCCATTTCCATTAAATATTAACCTTCTGAAAGAGCAAGTCAGGACTAAAACATCTCTTATCTTAATTAGTTTAGTAGAAATGAATTTAATTTATATTGTAAGGTTGTATTTTCTATTACAGATCCAGGGCAGGGAAGGGCAAACTTTTTAGAACTATCCATTTATATAAAAGAATATTATTGTTTAAAGGATCAGTCTAATAATTTTTTTGTCTTATCTTTAAGCATGGACTTCAGTGGTGCTCCTATGTGCATCTTTTGCCAAAAACATTAAGGATTGAGGGATTAAATTCACAGTAAACTGCAAACAAACACAAACCAGCTTTTCAAACATTGATATATTGACTTGAGTAGTCTAACAGTGGCTTGAGCTTTGTCTCCATCTAATTTGACCTTCAGTTTAGTTTGACTTCTCAGACAAGAAAGTCTAGACATTGACCTTGATTGAACTCAACATTTTCCCTTTTCTAGGTTATTCTAAATAATTTTAAGCACACAATCACTAATACAGCTAACACCATGACTTACTCTAACAGTAAAACTGTTCACAGGAAATTTTCTTTGACTGCAGAAACAAAAATGTCACTATTTGACAGGAAAATGCCAAAACCATGTCCATATATGAAACGTTTATATATATATATATATTTCAGAAATAAAACTGTTTAAAAAGGCAAAGAAATATAATTATTAGCTCCCCCCAAATCAATAACCACTGCTAATCTCTGTGACCTAACAAGAGAAAGCGCCTCCTCAATTCTTTCATGCACCTTTGACTTTCAGTGTGAAATATTAAAGCTGAAAATACAGTTCAATTTAATTACAGGAAAACATCACTAGTGATGTTCACGCATTAATTCTCTCCATGCTACACAAGCAGTTGAAATCTAATGACACAGAAAAACCATTATTTTAATTATCCCCATAAAAAATAAGCACGTAGAGGACTAAAATGTTATTGTTTCCTATAAGCACTGTCTTAGTAGGAAATCTTTTTTAAAAAGCAGAATGAAAACTCAAACATTATCTGGATCAAAACTTTTTTTTTTTTTTTAAAGCATGCTGTAAGTGTGTTAACAATTGGACTAAAAATTACTTCTTTGAGTTCTCAGACGTTGCCAGGACACTAAGAAACCACAACTAGAAAAGTTTCCTCTCAAAATGAATTAAAGCTCAGACCTCACAATTGTCTTTTTGAATACCACACAATCTATATGGATGTAATGTAAGACTGGTTTTTATTTATTACTCAGCAACTAGAAACCTCAGCATATGGGCCAAGCCAAATTAATCATCAGCCTGGTCACTGATTTGCCAATGCACAGGAAAATGATGCTCAAATGCATTGTTTGTATGTATTTTAAATCTTGACAGAGCAAGAAATGTTCTTTATCTTTCGGTTGTCATCCCCTTGTAAAAACTGACTTTACCTAGCACTTACATAAGCCCCTTAGAAAAGTACCAGTCATTATTCTGTACCGTGGTTCTGTACCAGTTGAATGACAAATACAAATGTCTTGAAGAAAGAGCCACCTTTCTCAATTCCTCTGAAGTTTGAAGAAAAACTTTTGAGTCTGTACAAGCAATGTAAACTATTACACTTACATAAAGTAACCATACTAACAGGTGATGCTACTTTTTCATTAACTCTGCCCTTAACAGAGACTGTGGTTTAATTACAACAGATTTTAAACAGCATTCCATAAAGTGCCCTGTGAGGATGTTAGACGGCTACACAGACCTATTGACAACTTGCATTCTGTGTTGTTTCAGCACAGCTTTATATTCTTAAATTGCTAGAATGCTACTACTTCTAGACTTTGCTTCTCTAGGACACATGCATTTTGAATGTCTTTGATCTTACATAATCTTCTAACTACACAACTAAATCTTATAAACAAAGTCTCCTTTAATTCTGTGTTCCTGCATTCCAATTTGTTATAATATCTGTTTCCTCCACATAATACAAGATTCGGTAAATTTAAACAAGTACAAGCCAAACATTATATATAAATATTTAAATATTTATGCACACACATACACACAGACAGTACTTGCCATTACATTCTGAGCCTTTTAGAAGAACAGAACACTTAAGCATGAAGTAAAAAAAAGGCATAAAAAGCACATATTAAGACATCAGTACTATTAAATCCCCTGAAATTGCTACAAATAAATGTTTACACAAGCATTTACAAGCATCCTAACAAGAAGTGTTGAAAAAGGAGTCTGGTTCAAAGACAGAGAGTTTAGAGCTCAATTCGCACCCATGAAACACCTTATTTAAATTTCAGTCTGGGTGTATGCAGGAGACAAACCAGTATCTTGTCAAAGTGCCACTCCACGGCAGGTCTAGCAGGGACGCGCTCCGGTGTGAGCACACGCTGGTACATTGTCTCGGCGCTGGATGTGATACATGCCAGCAATCTCTGCCTCCACAGCCAGGAATTTATTATTAACAGCAATTCCGAAACAGCTCAATCGCAGGGCTATGCGTGAAACACCCAAGCGCTTCTACGTTTATTACCTTTGCAAACAACAAAATATCACCGTCCCTCAGTGCTTCCCGCAAATCTGCAGCAATGATGCAAAGCAGGATTTTTTTTCTTAAATTCCCTTTCGGAATACAAATGCCTGCCTTCTCCTCTTGCTGCCTGTTCCTAACCGAGACGCACTGTGGACAATAGTTTCTGAATCAGCGATACCTTCCCATACTGTTGGCAAACACTGAAGAAATAAATAATAACATTGTCAATCCCGGAAGAAAAAGGGAAAAGAAAGTAAATTAATTAATTAAAAACCAGCAGCTTAAAAAACAAAGACAACATTAAAACACAGTGAAAATATAAGAAATACCGGCGGTCAAGGATGAGGATTAATGGGTAGAAAAACAGCAGCGGCACTTATTGCAGAGGCACAGAGAATCCTCCTTCCCTGGAACTCATGCAACTAATGACCTCTCCAAGTGCTGAATTCCCCGGCTCGGCACAAGCCCGCGCACTGCCGGCTGTGACACAACACATCCCAACTTGTCAACTCCACTAACGCAATTACAGCGGGGGGAGGCAGGAGCCACAGAGCCCCGAGCGCTGCGGCTCTGCCGAGCGCGGAGTGCAGCGGAGAGGGGAGGAGAGCCCTGAGCATGTCGGCAAGAAAGAAGTGAAGAGCATTTACCGGCGGCGGCGGCGGCGGCAGCGGCAGGAGCAGGTTGAGCAGCCCGAGCGACTCTCACCGTCTCTGGGCGATAACTTCGCACCGGTGCGGATTCCTTCACTGAGGAGGGGACACCCCTTCCTTCTCTGCCCTTCCCCGCCTTCGCTCTGCTCTCGCTGCACGTCCCGTCCCTCCCGCCAGGAGCGGAGCGCCGGGCAGCGCCGGGAAGAAGCGCCGG